>OX365955.1:13198190-13683121 GCA_947247005.1 Spisula solida
CAAAGATACAGAGTGAATGCGACTTGCATGACTATAAAACCTTTAACCTCTAAGTGTGACCTTGACCTTTGAGCTAGGAACCTATGTCTTGCTCATGTCACACCGTCTTGATGTGGTAAACATTTGTACCAGGCAATTTTATAATCCAGTAAGAAACAACAAGGTTAGAGAGCGAACGCGACTTACATGACTGTATAACATTTGACCTCTAAGTATGACCTTGGCCATTGAGCTAGAGACCTGGGTCTGGAGCATGGCACATCGTCTTGATGTGATGAACAGTTGTATCAAAGATTTTTAAAATCCAGTAAGTAACGATCATGTTACATAGCGGACAAGACGTGCATAACTAAATAACCTTTGACCTCTAAGTGTGACCTTGACATTTGAGCTAGGAACATGGGTCTTGCGCATGACACACTGTCCTGACGTGTGAACAAGTGTACCAAGCAATTTTAAAATCCAGTTAAAAGCGACAAAGTAACACGAGAGGACACGGTTTTGCTAACAGAAATATATTCGGGAGTATTTTGGGCACGGCCTTATTCATCTACATTTTCAGTCATTTATACAGTCTGAACAAGAATGTTCATTTACTATTAGATACACATGTATATAATACATGATATGTGTAATTTCTAAACAAATCGGTTTGAAATTATAGAAATGATTAACCTTTATGTTACCCCTTCCAAGTGCTAATATGACTCAATTTGTCGACAATTCAATAGGTTATACCCCTACATGTATAATGTCATACAGGCTAATATTAAACTCTCCGATGATAATATCATTATTTGATTTCGCTAGAGGAAGGTTGTATCTTTCAGTAAATATGCACTTTTATATACATTTAGTACATATTTAACTACTAACAGAGGCATTATCAGAACTAAAAATGTCCCTCGTACTTTGAATAAAAGAACATGCTAAACTTGCTGTCAAAAGTGGCCTTAAACATGTTGATTTTTTCCAACTTTCCAGCAAAATTTTTACTTCGGACTTTTTTTCTAGAGTGTATGATAGTTTGTAGATGATGAAAATGTAAAAATTCTTTGTGTTGCAATTAGTTTGAGGTTGGCCCTATTTTTGAGCTTAAATGACTCGCCTAGTGGGAGATATTTTTACAGTCGGCTGAACGAATGCATGACTGAAAGTAAAATGTAAGATTTTATTTCATCTAGAGTTCTAGGGTGGTATACAATATTGATCCGTTACTTGACTTAAGGATAAGGACAACCAGTCTGATTACACCATATTAAACTCTTGGTTAGTAACAGTCAATATGATTTAGTTATCCTTGTTAGTCCCCTACCTGTTTTTGACCGGAGGGGACTATAGGTTTGCCCTCCGTCAGTTGGTCCGTCCGTCAAAAAATCTGGATCCTGACATAACTCAAACAGTTTCCAAACTAAGTTTATGAAACTTGGTATGTGGATAGGGAGCAATAAGGGGATGATGCACGTTCAAAAATATTTTGATTCCGACCACAATTGTGGTTGCTATGGCAACAGAAACATTGAAAATGGCTTAAAACCGGTAGGGGACTTCTGTATTGCTTGCAATTCTTAATGACTTGTTTTCGAATTAAATTAGATCCATACTACCCCAGGACCTATAAAGCTGTACTTGGACTCCGTGCTGCTGGCAAGTTGAAGTGGTGAAGTTGTTAAAAAAGTTGCCATCCATTATTCTTATGATACACATGTGGTGTACAAGTACATGTATATAGTTGGATAATGGATGAGTAGCTTTAATCTTTATTAAACAAAACATCTGTTCATTATGAAAACATATAGTCTACAGTTAGTTCAGATATTTTGATTTGTTCATGCACATACATTTCTATGTGTATTTTTCATCAATAGGTCTTTTTAGTTTTCTCTTGGCTCCATTCACTGTTTTAAACATTTTTCATTTGAAATTGTATTGAATTCTTTCCCTTGTTTTGAATGAAAAAAATTGAGTTTTTATGTTATGTTATTTTCAGTGACAATTGAAGCCCAGAAATGTTTGTGTAACCTCATATTTAACAGTGTACAAGCACAGGGAGCGTGCAGGTATGATTTCGGTTTCTCCAAATATTTTATTCCTATTTAACCCTTTACTCCATAGATACATCATTTCACACTTCAACCCCATTTCCATCTCCTTTTATTTTTCATTATTTAGTTATAATTGGACGCAAGCCAACAATCAAGGTATTGAAAATCAATATAATTCACTAAACACAATCTAAAGGGAGATCATTCTTGATAATTGGTCAGAAAAGCTGCACTTGACATGTAAACACATTCTAGCATATCTAATTGTACCATTAGCTTGACAAAGGGACCGCAGTCTAAAAGTTTGTCTTTAACTTTGTTACTAATAATTTTAGAGAATATCTCATCCTTTCGTTTATTGGTTTGTCTTCGAACCTGTGTATCATTTGAAATAACTAAAGTAATAACATACTGGTATTTGTAATAGTCATATTGATTTATCGTATCACCAGGGATTCTATGTACTAGAACAGGTCCTGGGTACTGTTTTATGAAAGCGCTTACAGAAATCTTAAACTTTAGCTCAAATTAAAATTCCTTATAACGATTTTACAACAACACATAAGGGACATGTATGGTTTATAGGAGTTCATTTACCGAGTCATTGTTAATATTGCAGATCCCTTTAACAAACTTTGTAGTTGTTAAAGAATTATAAAGAATTTTAATTTGGTCGTAAGTATAAGGTTTCCGTAAGTGCTTTGATAAAACAGTTCCATGGTATCTCTGATAAAGAGATCATAGTAATAGATATATTGCAGCATATGGCTCATGCTTAACACTATACCATATATAACTTGATCTATTCCAGTAAGAATGGATGTGTGGAGGGTATTGTACAGAGGTTGAAAACCTATAAAGATCCAGAATTGAAGTTTGATATCAAGGTATAGTGTATTCAGCTTGTCTCCTTTAGGGATTTTTTCAACTTTGTGGGATCGGCCCCTAGTCGAGTGTCCATGTGACTTATTTTCAAACAATTATGGTATACTTCATTACTTTGTATGTTTCACAACTATTCACAAAAGATCTTATTCTTTAAACTATTCCAAGAAAGATATCAATCTAAATTGGGTCTCCGTAGCATAGTGATTAGCCTGCTTGCCATTTAATCTGGCAACCTGGGTTCAAATACGGGATTGATAGCTCATGTTGACTTTATGTGTTTTATCTTTTCTGTGCTTGATTGGTTCAGTTGGGCATTGTGTCTTGTATGTTTTTAAGGTTTTCTGTGCTCAGCTGGTTAAGTTGAGAGCTGCCTTTCCTGTCTGACTTAAAAAGATAATTTTATTTCAGTTTTTCGACATGAGATTGTTGTTCCTGTTGACAGCGTTGTGTGCTGATACTAGGTACGGTAAACTAGTTTATATTTTTGTAGCAGTGGTCAAGTACTGTAAAATCATTAATATTTGTGGGTGACTAAATTTCATGAATGAACTCAACCGTGAAATTAAATCCCCAAAAAATAAATATTCCAATAAATATGCCAAGTTTACAGTAGCTGCTATACTTTCTTTCAGCCAGCTATATGACATGGTTTTTGAAAAGTTTACTTGCATATATCAACGTGTAATAAAACAATTATTATATCTGTTTGATTTTTGAATTATTTCTTATAATATGTGTGAAATTTTTCATGATATCCTTGAAATTACGTCCCCACAAAATGGTCTTTTCTACCGAAACCACGAAATTTTGTCCATTGAAATTAAATGATTTTACAGTAGTTAGTTCACTGGAGTTGTAACCCAGTGATATGGAATTAATTCTCAAATATGACAGGTCATACCCTTTCATGAAAATTTTGACAACAATGTCAATTCTCTTCCACTTATGAAGAAGTTGCAGATTCCTTAAGAACGGGCAAGTTTGTACTGGTTTTAAAAAATGCAGTCCAGTAAAACTGGTAACCTGAAGTTGAATCGGCAGCTGTATATAACTGAATTGTTGAGAAACGATGCTACCAGAACAAAACAAACAAACATATCATTACTTGTCTTGTGTTGATTTATGACTTTATTTCTAATGTGTAGACTTAACACTATATAGTAAAGTAAATAAACAATACTGAGTTGCATGTTTTTGTAATGTCATGATATTACCTTGAGGGGTTCCATTTGAATCGGGAGAACAGGAGAAGGGTTTTGACCCTTTCAATTTCCAAAAAGGCACATTTTGACCCTCAAGATTTTGGTTGAAGGGTAATTATACCCCGGCACAACGAGTTGTAAGGGGGGTGTACTGGATTCAGCTTGTCTGTCTGTCTGTCTGTCCGTACGAATGCACCGGTAGTTGTTGGGTGTGGAACAATAGGCTATTTTTAGATTCCATTCATTCCGTCACTTGTGGGGTGCAAAATGCTACTTGTGGGTTGCAACCAAACAAAAGAAAGAACAAAAGAAAACCCCACAAGTACTGTCTCATGAGTACGTCCGTCCGTCCGTCTGTCTGCCTGTCCGTAGACGCATTCTTGTGGATGCAACTCCTCCTACAGTTTTTGCAGCATTTTCTTCAAACTTTAACAGATAAACATCCTCAACATGTAGATGTGCATAAAGGATAGAATTTGCGCTGCGACGATTTTTGACAGAATTATGGCCCTTTGTACTTTTAGGCACTATACAATATATAGTGTATATAGTGAATAGTTCTTGTGGACGCAACTTCACCTAAGTTTGGCAGCATTTTCTTCAAACTTTAACAGATGAACAACCTCAACATGTAAATGTAAATGACGGATTTCCGTATTTTAGACATGTCCCAAGACCGTTTTTCCAAATCGCGTAAATCCGTCGTAAAAATTTGAGGGGGGGGGGGGGGGGGGTATGCCGACTTTTGCTAGCGCGACCGCGATATTCGTAATTGTTTTAGACCGTATTGGTTTTCTAGTGCACAAATGAAACGACCGTTCTGATTGGCCGATGAAGTTACCTCTACATGTATCCTTGTAATTCATTGAACCAATCACGGCACTCGATCTTTCCGCTATTCGGGTATTCAGTATAAGACATTTGTCATCAAATCGAAAGTGGAATTTCGTATTTTTCAAACGCAATTAAGCGCGTGAGAGAAATATGTCAGGAACAATTGGCGATCGGGAAGCGGTTGAAATACATTGGCGAATCGGATACGAGCGTGACAAAGCTTTGAATGGTTGAATTAATAAGAAATTAGGTACAGTCCAGCGCCGTTCTTTCCGTCAAAAATTCTGGAAATTGTAATATTTTGTTGCTGCAAATAAGTTCAATAGAAGCCTCTTGACAATATAAATGGGACTTTTAGTTTACACAGCATTGTATCTGTGTGTGTGTGGTGTTGGTGAACACACAGTGTTAATTGTAGCAGTTACAAGCATGATAATAAATGGTCAGTACTGGATCTATAGAGATGCAGACATTTTAACATTCTATGCTTCCATGTCATGATGATTCAAAGAAACCAATTCATTTCATGTCAATATGGGGAATTATATTCCAAAAATATCATCTTTAGATCCCTGGGCTATTGAGAAAATTTGTATTTTGTCAACATGATTCTGAAGGCCTTCTTGCTGAACAGGGACCTTCTTCTTCCAGTTAAGTACATTCTATGCTTCCATGTCATGATGATTCAAAGAAACCAATTCATTTCATGTCAATATGGGGAATTATATTCCAAAAATATCATCTTTAGATCCCTGGGCTATTGAGAAAATTTGTATTTTGTCAACATGATTCTGAAGGCCTTCTTGCTGAACAGGGACCTTCTTCTTCCAGTTAAGTACAGGTCCAACTCTGGGGCAATATTGTACTTTATATTTACAAGATCGTGTGAGCCACACACAATTATTTACAGTGAAGAGTTAAAAAGGTTAAAGACGCTGGGACACTGCACAATTCAGAAATTAAATAAAACATGATTTTCTTTCTTACTAATTAAGTTGTTTTGAATACTGATTAGTATAAACAATTATTATTTCACAAGTGTGTATATGTAATCCTTAAGTGGGCCTGATATATCCTGAATGTTTGGAAGTAAACTGACGAAATGAGTGACGACATACACTGTTTCTCCTATCGTAGATCTAATATTATTATGCCCCTCCCCCATCTTTGATGAGGCCATGAGGGGGTATATTTAATAGCGGAAGAACGCTTTGCCCTAGGATCTTCAAACTTTACATGAAGGTTGGTTATCAACAGTAGACGGACCCTATTGAATTTGATGTCAGTAGGGTCACTGTGACCTTTACCATTTCAGAATATTGAAATAGTTTCCGTTCAATAACCCAAGGACGTTTTGCCCTAGGATCTTAAAACTTCAAATGTAGGTTAGTCATCAACAGTAGATGACCCCTATTGATTTTGAGGTCAAAGGTCAATGTCACTGACCTTTATTATTTCTGACTATTGGGCTGCCATGGGGCATACATGTTTTACAAACATCTCGTGTTTACTTTTGAGTTTTAATTGAAAATTGTGATTTACCTGAAGCAGAGTCATTGTCTTGCTTGCAAAAATATATAAGCACAATTTTAACCAAATATAGCCCTTAGTAATACAGTACTTACTTAATTAATCTACAACAAAAAGTTGTTATTCATTGTCATATTCTGTAACACAAATGATGATTGCTCATATTCTTGTGAATCTACTTATTCCCCATTACTATAAAGTCTTTTTTATATTGACTAAACATGATACTTATTTACAGTAAACAATATATTACAAACAATCTACTAAAGGAATGTGTTGAGAGTTTTTTGTGTAGATATTTATATCCATACATAGTCCATACATCAGATGAAAATGTTCACACATACAGACATTTTACATGACAGTAGGTCGGTTTCTGGCAACCTCGTGATGCTGGAGTTAAGCTGTTTATTGGCATTCAAAATCACTATTCTCAGAAGCTTCTAGAGGGGGGGGGGGGGGTTGCCCCTCTAGACCCCTACCCCTGCTTTCATAATTGACTAGGTGGAACTTGTTCACCATTGGGACCCTAACCTCTACACAAGAATAGGCAGCTATCAAGCATTTTTTGTCCAAATTATCTGCACTTCTCGACAAGGTACAACCTGAAATCTATTGACTATTACTTTTGTACAGACACTTGTTCACTATAAGAACTCCAACCTCTACTCAGTAGAAGTTCAATAATAATTCAAAGATATTTACTTGAAAGTGAAAACAAAATCACCAAGTGGACATGCTTTTTTGGGGGGCTTTTATTTTTCTTAACAGCAAGTCAGAAGTGCCAGAATTTGCTTTCAGGAGTACTTTAAAATGCTGTTTTCAAGGAGCTTCCGGGGGCCTCCGGCCCCCTGGACCCCTGGCCAAGGCTTTGCCCTGGACCCACTGGGGGTCCTGCGGCCCCCTGGCCCCCAGCTTAATTTTCAGTATTTTCATATTTCTCAACTTTCACCCATGTAAATGTGCATAAAGAAAAGAATTAGCTGCAATGATTTTTGCCACGCGGGGGTATATTATAGTCTGCCAAATGGCGACAGTTCTAGTTTTCTCTTAAAATCATTGGTATTTTGCTTATAAAATGGTAAAATTTAGTAGTACCAAAATGACCCTTTAGATTCAGAAGGTAGTGGAACCCCTGACCATAATTAATGACAATATGTTTTATTATACGACAGACCAAAGATACGTTTTGAGTTGCATGGATTTACGTACCTGATTGAGGTGATAGATCTGATATTACGAGACGCTGAGACAAGAGAGGAAGGTCTGACAGACCAGGAAGTAGATCTGTGTTCAGAGATTCTCAAAATCCTCTTTAATCTAACAGTCACAGTGGATAGAAATAACCTGGATGAGGTACTTGTATAGTTTCTGTACTTACTTGACTTATCCTCTTCGTGTTGGCTGGCACATTAAGCTGCTACCAGTTTGCCATTGTTTTCTGTCTTTCACAATCTTGTCTATTTCTCCAAGAGTCTTTCCCATCTTTACTGTTCATGAGGTTAAAAGAGTTTGTTCACAATGATTTCAAAGCTTTAAGCCTAGGTCCTACTGAGCATTCTTTGCCTCGCCCAAAGTACATCCGATTTAAATTAATGAGCTATCAGGATATCGGGAACACTCAGGTTCCTCGGTCTAGGGGAGGCTCCGGGGAGGTCATGAGACAGTGTATGATATCTAAAGAAATTTTGAGTGGTAAAGAGTGTAAGAATTACAGATTGATATACAGGATGTCAGTTACTGTTCTACTATATTGACCTTAAATGAAGCTATTAATGTGTGAAATAAGTATGTACTGTAGGCTTTGTCCTTAACTTTAATGTACTGTAGGCTTTGTCCTTAACTTTAATGTACTGTAGGCTTTGTCCTTAACTTTAATGTACTGTAGGCTTTGTCCTTAACTTTAATGTACTGTAGGCTTTGTCCTTAACTTTAATGTACTGTAGGCTTTGTCCTTAACGTAAATGTACTGTAGGCTTTGTCCTTAACTTTAATGTACTGTAGGCTTTGTCCTTAACGTAAATGTACTGTAGGCTTTGTCCTTAACTTTAATGAAATTTTAATTTATATCAAATTAAATTTGTTGAACAAACATTTTTAACATTCTGTTTTTGAGAAAATTTCATTTAAAAACGTTTTTTGAAGTGACAACACATTAAGATAAATGTCAATGCTGTTTGCATATGTCAAAAAACGAAATCATTTGATAGAGGTGTAATTTGATGAATTAAGCAAAGGGTTGTTTGTTTGTGTTCAACTGAGACAGTCGTATTGTGTATGGTCACCCAGGTTTTCCCTGCCAGATTGGCGTCGAGGATAGAGACAGAAACTTATGGTGATACAAGTGGGTATGATACCCTAGCTCTTTCTGAATAGACAACTTGTTTCTTTAATGTGCCCTGTGTATAGCACCGATACACTTGAGACTACTTCTGGCTTACCAACCAAGTTCATCTCTAGATGGGTGAGAAACACTGAAAAATGTTTCAGAAATGACGAAATGCTCTAGCCAAGATTCAAACCAGGGATTACTCCCTCCGTAGCTCAATGGTTAGCGCGCTTGTCATCTAATCTGGCGACCCGGGTTCAAAACCAGGTGGAGGCACTGCCATATTTCAGCAGTAAGCAGACTGGCAAAAACAGGCTATGCTCGGCATTTATCCATCCGTAGTGAAGAGTGATACACACTCGACCAGCGTGCCAACCATGGAGCAAATAGTTAACATGTACTAATACAATACTATATTACCAGGAGGAAGAAGCTCATATGATGAGATTGGTTTGTGTTCTCAGAGATCTACTGCTATGTACTACAGCAACTAAAGACAAACGAGAGGAAATCCTCAGGTAGGTCTGCTTAATACTTGCATTTCTTCTTAAATTACCTAGTACATAGATTGACTTTTAACTTCCCACAAGGCTTCCTTTTGGCATGTTCTGGATAGATAATTGTCTAATTTATTGTCATTGAGAGTTATCAAGCTGAAATTGTCTGGCATAGATAAAATTATAATATTTTTGACCTAGTGGATTTATCCAATAATTACCTGAACCTCGAGGAAAATAGCTAATTTGGAAGCCCTGGTTTAGGGGTAGAATGCCAGACCTCTGACTAATTGATGGTCATTGGTTTGAACCCTCCCTTGTCTTTGGCAATCCCTGAACTAAGCATGATGCTAGTTAGTTACCCTGGAAGCATCAAGAAATTGTTTAAAATACAACATTTATCACATGCCCATGAACTTCTCAGTGCCATGTGATAATGCACAGTGTGCAATAGATATGCAAATGACGACATTTGATGTTCTTTGTTTTTAACAGGGTTTTGCTTGCAAACCCTGTTATAGCAATTACCAGTTACGAAAGCTCTTTGATTCCTCATAAGATAAAATTCTACAAATAGCACAAAGTGTCCTTCTAAATGCTGATCACATATGTCTTGTTTATAATATCGTCAAAGATGTTACATACCTATATAATGTCGTCACATATGTTACATACTTATATAATGTCATCACATAGGTTACATACCTATATAATGTCGTCACATATGTTACATACCTATATAATGTCACAGATGTTACATACCTATATATTGTCGTCACAGGTGTTACATACCTATATAATGTCGTCACAGATGTTACATACCTATATAATGTCGTCACAGATGTTACATACCTATATAATGTCGTCACATATGTTACATACCTATATATTGTCGTCACATATGTAACATACCTATATAATGCACTCTTTATAAATGAAGTCAAGTATGAATGTCTTAAACTATCTTACTTGTCTTAAGTTTGTCGGGTATGTGATAAATAGAATATTCCATTGCCAAGACTTGATTCATATAATTTCATTCAGATTGTTCCATAAATTCAATAATAAACCAACACTCACTCAATGTCCTTTATATGCTGATTTTGTCTGTAAAGTAAAGTAATGAACATGTTTGTATATATTCAGTCACATGGTTGATAAACATGTTTGTATATATTACATGGTTGATAAACATGTTTGTATATATTACATGGTTGATAAACATGTTTGTATATATTACATGCATGATAAACATGTTTGTATATATTAAGTCACATGGTTGATAAACATGTTTGTGTATATTCAGTCACATGGTTGATAAACATGTTTGTGTATATTCAGTCACATGGTTGATAAACATGTTTGTATATATTCAGTCACATGGTTGATAAACATGTTTGTATATATTCAGTCTCATGGTTGATAAACATGTTTGGGTATATTCAGTCTCATGGTTGATAAACATGTTTGTATATTCAGTCTCATGATTGATAAACATGTTTGTATATATTAGGTCACATGGTTAATAAACATGTTTGTATAATCAAGTCACGTGGTTAATAATCATGTTTGTATATATTCAGTCACACAGTGAACTTGTTGATCAATATGCCGAGGGATTGTTATGAAGAGTTACTTGCCCCTATGAGTGAAGGAGATATTGGTATTGAGAACAAAGAGGTGGAATACGATGGGAAGAATATGGAGGCTGTTATTGTGCTTCTCAATTTCTTGTATGAACGACTTGACAGGGTAAATTATCCTATTCTTCTGTAACCTTTAACCTCTTACTCTATACACTCGTGTTTACCTTCATACGTCTGTTAATAGATTTGGTATATTGTATACACCACTCCCAAACTTTATTTAAACATCATCAACCTAGTTTTCAATTTTCACTGAGTTATTGTCCTAAAATATTTGACATTTTTGTCCAAGCTATCTTTCTGTTACTACTGGTTGCTACAAAACTTCACAATACTCATTAACACCAAGCCTAGTTGTGCATATCAACGACATGTTAAGTTTGCGTTAATAGAAGTTTAAGAGTTATTGCCCTTTGTCAATTGCATTGAATTGACAGAGGTTTAAGAGTTATTACCCTTTTCATTGACAGAGGTTTAAGAGTTATTGCCCTTAAAATTGACATAGGTTTTGCTGGAGTATTTATCACATTCAGTGATAACTCAAGTGTTTGTTTTCATACACATAATTTTATATATTTCCTGTTGTCTGCTGTTTTAGCCTACAAAATCTTTGAAAGAAAGTCTAACACCAATCTTGCATTGTTTGTGTGAAACATGCAGAGCGAACAGATCTATCAGAAAATTCTGTCGTGCAAAGGTAAGGTTGTTGTTTTTACAAGTGGATAATGCTACGTGTGTATTGAAACAGTACTTGTATATGTATTCTTGACATCTTTCTCACTAGAAATGGCAACTGATAGTTGAGAAAAACTCCATCACTGAATCTCTGATTACATGATTACATATGACTGTCGTTACTTACGTGCTTGATTTTTGTTGTGGTTGTTTACTTAATTAAATTGAAGGCCCTTCCCTAGAAGCCGGAGGTCATTGGCCAAATAGACAGAGATAAAACTGTATCGTCACGCACTACGACTGTCTCAGTCGAACGACAAAAAAAAGAATTCAAATCTACCCAGTTAGCATCTTGGATAGAGCACTTGCTCGTCACATGAGTGACCCTGGTTTGATACAGGGTTGGGCTGGTCAAGTCCATTACTTTGGCTATGGTCATGTCTTCCA
Organism: Spisula solida; assembly: GCA_947247005.1. Taxonomy (NCBI): domain Eukaryota; kingdom Metazoa; phylum Mollusca; class Bivalvia; order Venerida; family Mactridae; genus Spisula; species Spisula solida. Next base: position 13,210,284 of record OX365955.1, read on the forward strand.
CATAACCTTATGGAGAATTTGTCTGTTGTTTGCAGGCTTGATGTTAGTCCTGGTTGATGATCAGGTTAAGGAGAACTGGTTACATGCTTATTGCATGATAAAAATGTAGAAACTTAAAATCATGGTTCGTATACATGGATATTGGTCTTGCTATTTGACTTGCTATTTGCTCCTGGGTACAACTTTATCAAAGCACTCACGGAAATCATGAACATACGATCAAATTTAAATTCTTTATAATTTGTTTACAATTATTAAGTGTGGTAAATGAAGCTGCCAATCAGTCACCAATTTCAATTGTTAGAAGAATTTTAAAGAATTTAAATATGAGCGTAACTTTAATATCTTCATATTTTAAAGTGCTTTGATAAAACAGTACCCAGTTATATTAGTGGATACTGATAGTATTAAGGGCCTTCGCATCAGTTTCTTGTGAGACATGGGGACAATGTTATCAATGAAAGAATTTTTCAAAACTTTGTATATGGCCAGTGTATCATATTCGAAACAGAAAAATGCAAAAATAATCTTAGAACACCATGCTTGTTTACGAGTTTATGAATTATATGTCCTTGAATAATGAATTTTGGAGAAAAGCACTAGTTCAAGGGCAGATGACTCATAAACAAAATTTGTTGATCTATGATTATTTTTGTATTTTCTGTTTCTAACATGATACTGTGTGCATAAATTTTTTTAAAACAAAGTTCGAACACATTCAATTCTTGGACATTTTTGCCCCACAAGAAACTGCAACGAAAGCCTTTAAAATGTTATTGTTGAGGTGCATAAAAATGTACTTTACACATGTATTCATATATATTTTGACACTTGCTTGTAGGTATTGCCTCCCCTGAAAGACGAGGTTAAACATTTACCTGAGGAAGGTAGCACTCTAAGAAACAGGTGAGAGAGCTGATGTACATTGTTCATTTCCAGAAAAATAAAAGTTTGTTATGCACCCACAGTTAGCATATGCAGTTGCATAGGAATGAATGAGTTTTTTTGTAACCTATAAAAAGTTTAGTATAAGAATGTTCTTCAGCATAATAAAATCATGTAATTGTGCATGAAAGATCACAAAATATTCAAGTTTAAATGATCTTATGGCAAGAGGGGGTAAACAAGTCCTCTCGACATGTTTCTTTTATTTCTGGACCACCATATACAAAGTTATTTGGGAGCCATGTTTTTGGTTTGTCTGTTCATACATTGATCATTCAGTCTGTAGACAAAATTTGTCTGTACTATTCTTGATAGGTATTGGTTGTATTCCAAAAATATTTTACAAGACTTGTTAGTACCAAGTGTAGTGCATGTTGGCTGCCGATTTAAATGTTCCTCCAAAAATGTAAAATGACCAACATTGTTCTTGGGGGCTGCCCCCATGGAACTCTCTGAGGTCCGATAAGTACAAGCAGTAAACATGATCTGTTCATGATTTAATCTGTACATTATATTTCACAGGCTGTGTAAGTTGCTAACATCTCCAATACTAGAAGTAAAAGAACTTGCAGCAGATTTTCTCTTTGTGTTGTGCAAAGAAAGTGGTATGTATTTAGTAAATTTCTTTTTATGCCCCCCTATCGATAGATGGGGAGGCATATAGTGATTCACCTGTCCGTCCGTTCGTCCGTCCGTCCTGGTTAACCCAAATTGACCGTTTCTTCTAGCATTAATATGGCTTGCTACAAAGCTTTAATACTTGCATGGATGTTGTGTATGAACACTCTCCACACGCCAGTATCACCTAACCCCATTTTGACCTTCACCTTGACCTAATTTTGGACTTAGACTTATTTATGGACAAGGCTTCAATCCTGTGGAACGCTGTCTTGTTTATTATATATAATAAGTTTGGAGTTGTACTGTGTGTACGCCTCATAAAGTCGTGCCATATCAGTCACTCAGATTCGTAGTGTTTATAGTACACCTTGTGTATATTTGTGAAACTTCCCACTGATGAAAACAAGGATAAACATAGTCATATCAACTGTTTTAGTTCTGGTAATAGATAGTTAGAGGTCAATTTATTCAGATAATAACATTTGACAAGGTTTTTGTATGAAAACTAGGGAGGCTATTGCAGTCACCCGAGCGTCGGCGTAACACTTTTGTTAAAGTTTAGGTACAGGTTTTTTAACCTCTTATATTCTCTAAGTCCTTTGAGATATTGCTTTCATACTTTGCATATTTGTTTGCCACCATGACCCCAACCCATATGCAGGAGTAGGTAACTCTATCAGGCATTTTGTTGAAATTATGCCCCCTTTTTCTACTTAGTGCATAAAGTGCAAATGTTAAAGTTCAGGTACAGGTTTTTTAACCTCTAATATCTTCATAGTGCATTGACATATTGCTTTGATACTTTGCATACTTGTTCACCATCATGACCCCAACCCATACACAGGGGTAGGTAACTCTATTAAGCATTTTGGTGAAATTATTCCCCCTTTTTTCAACTTAGTGCAAATGTTAAAGTTTAGGTACAGGTTTTTTCACCTCTAATATTTTCAAAGTGCATTCACATATTGCTTTACATACTTGTTCACCATCATGACCCCAACCCATACAAAGGGGTAGGTAACTCTTTCAAGCATTTTGTTGAAATTATGCCCCCGGTTGGACTTGGAAATGCAAATGTTAAAGTTTAGGTACAGGTTTTTTGACCTCTAATATCTTCATAGTGCATTGACATATTGCTTTGATACTTTGCATACTTGTTCACCATCATGACCCCAACCTATACACAGGGGTAGGTAACTCTATTAAGCATTTTGGTGAAATTATGCCCCCTTTTGTATACGCCAGTTGAAAACGGGACGTATTATGTGAACACACTTGGCGGGCGTGCGGGCGGGCGGCGGCGTCCAGTAATTTGTCTGTACTCTAGCGCAAACAGTTTTCATCTGATCATCTTCAAACTTTGTGACAATGCTTATGGGCATAATATCTAGGTCAAGTTCGATTATAGGCCAAATCGACCTAGGCCTTATTGGGTTATGGTCCTTTAATTACCAAATAAGTATGAAATTGGCCTTGTCTGTACTCTTACGCTAACAGTTTTCATCCGATCATCTTCAAACTTGCTGACAATGCTTATGGGCATAATATCTAGGCCAATTTCGATTATAGGCCAAATCAACTAAGGCCTTATTGGGTTATGGTCCTTTAATTACCAAATAAGTATGAAATTGGCCTTGTCTGTACTCGTACGCTAACAGTTTTCATCCGATCATCTTCAAACTTGCTGACAATGCTTATGGGCATAATATCTAGGCCAAGTTTGATTATAGGCCAAATCAACTAAGGCCTTATTGGGTTATGGTCCTTTAATTACCAAATAAGTATGAGATTGGCCTTGTCTGTACTCTTACGCTAACAGTTTTCATCCGCTCATCTTCAAACTTGCTGACAATGCTTATGGGCATAATATCTAGGCCAAGTTCGATTATAGGCCAAATCGGCTTAGGCCTTATTGGGTTATGGTCCTTTAATTACCAAATAAGTATGAAATTGGCCTTGTCTGTACTCTTACGCTAACAGTTTTCATGTGATCATCTTCAAACTTGCTGACAATGCTTATGGGCATAATATCTAGACCAAGTTCGATTATAGGCCAAATCGGCCTAGACCTTATTGGGTTATGGTCCTTTAATTACCAAATAAGTATGAAATTGGCCTTGTCTGTACTCTTACGCTCACAGTTTTCATCCGATCATCTTTAAACTTGCTGACAATGCTTATGGGCATAATATCTATGCCATGTATGATTATAGGCCAAATCTTATTGGGTAATGGTCCTTTAATTACCAAATAAGTATGAAATTGGCCTTGTCTGTGCTCTTACGCTAACAGTTTTCATCCAATCGTCTTCAAACTTGCTGACAATGCTTATGTGCATAATATCTATGCCAAGTTTGATTATAGGCCAAATCGGCTTAGGATTTATTTGGTTATGGGCCTTTAATTAATATAGAAGTATGAAATTGGCCTTGTTTGTGCTCTAACTCAAACAGTTTTCATGCGATCGTCTTCAAACTTTGTGACAATGCTTATGGGCATACTGTCTAGGCCAAGTTTGATTATAGGCCAAATCGGCCTAGGCCTTATTTGGTTATGGTCCTATAATTACCAAATAATTGTGAAATTGACCTTGTCTTTAGTGCAAACAGCTTTCACCTGATCATCTTCAAACTTTGTGACAATGCTAATGGGAATAATATCTAGGCCTAGTTCGATTATAGACCAAATCGGTCTTGGCGTCATTTGGTTATGGGCCTAAATTAATTACCAAATAAGTATGAAATTGGCCTTGTCTGTTCTCTAGTGCAAATAGTTTTCATCTGAGTATCTTCAAACTTGGTGACAATGTTCATGGATATAATATCTAAGACAAGTTAAATTGTAGGCCAAATCAGCCTAGGCCTTCTTGGGTTGTGGTCCTTTAATTAAAAAAAATGTTGGATTGTTTGTTTTTTAGCTCACCTGTCACAAAGTGACAGAGTGAGCTTTTGTGATCACTCGTCGTCCGTCGTCCGTCGTCCGTCCGTCCGTCCGTCGTCCGTCCGTCCGTCAACAATTGGCTTGTGTAGACACTAGAGGTCACAATTTTAGCCTAATCATTATGAAACTTGGTCACAATGATCATCTCAACAAAATCTAGGCCAAGTTCGATATTGGGTCATCTGGGGTCAAAAACTAGGTCACTAGGTCAAATTATAGAAAAACTTTGTGTAGTCACTAGAGGTCACAATTTTGACTTAATATTTATGAAACTTGGTCACAATGATCATCCTAACAAAATCTAGGTCAAGTTCGATATTGGGTCATCCGGGGTCAAAAACTAGGTCACAAGGTCAAATCATAGAAAAACCTTGTGTAGTCACTAGAGGTCACAATTTTGGCCTTATCTTTATGAAACTTGGTCACAATGATCATCTCAACAAAATCTAGGCCAAGTTCGATATTGGGTCATCTGGGGTCAAAAACTAGGTCACTAGGTCAAATTATAGAAAAACTTTGTGTAGTCACTAGAGGTCACAATTTTGACTTAATATTTATGAAACTTGGTCACAATGATCATCCTAACAAAATCTAGGTCAAGTTTGATATTGGGTCATCCGGGGTCAAAAACTAGGTCACAAGGTCAAATCATAGAAAAACCTTGTGTAGTCACTAGAGGTCACAGTTTTAGCATAATCTTCACGAAACTTGGTCACAATTATCGACACAACAAAATGTAGGTCAAGTTCGATATTGGGTCATCTGGGGTCAAAAACTAGGTCACAAGGTCAAATAATAGAAAAACCTTGTGTAGTCACTAGAGGTCACAATTTTAGCCTAATCTTTATGAAACTTGGTCACAATGATCATCTCAACAAAATCTAGGTCAAGTTTGATATTGGGTCATCCGGGGTCAAAAACTAGGTCACAAGGTCAAATCATAGAAAAACCTTGTGTAGTCACTAGAGGTCACAATTTTAGCATAATCTTTACGAAACTTGGTCACAATTATCGACACAACAAAATGTAGGTCAAGTTCGATATTGGGTCATCTGGGGTCAAAAACTAGGTCACAAGGTCAAATCATAGAAAAACCTTGCGTAGTCACTAGAGGTCACAGTTTTGACCTGATCGTTACGAAACTTGTTTACAATGATCATAACAACAAAATCTAGGTCAAGTTCGATATTGGGTGATCTTGGGTCAAAAACTAGGTCACATTGTCAAATCATATAAAAACCTTGCATAGTCACTAGGGGTCGCAATTTTGGTCTAATCTTTATGAAACTCGGTCACAATGATCATCTCAACAAAATCTAGATCAAGTTTGATATTGGGTGATCCGGGGTAAAAAACTAGGTCACAAGGTCAAATAATAGAAAAACCTTGTGTAGTCACTAGAGGTCACAATATTGGCCTAATCTGTATAAAACTTGGTCACAATGACCATCTCAATAAAATCTAGGTCAAGTTCGACAGGTGAGCGACCTAGGGCCCTTTGGGCCCTCTTGTTTCATTCACCATGCCCTGAGACTCACCATGCCCCAAGACGGGCGTATTTTGTGACATTTTGGCACTCTTGTTCAACTTAGTGCAAATGTTAAAGTTTAGGTACAAGTTTTTTCACCTCCAATATTTTCAAAGTGCATTCACATATTGCTTTACATACTTGTTCACCATCATGACCCCAACCCCTACACAGGGTGGGTAACTCCATCAAGCATTTTGTTGAAATTATGCCCCCAGTTGGACTTGGAAATGCAAATGTTAAAGTTTAGGTACATGTACAGGTTGTTTTACCTCTAATATCTTCATAGTGCATTGACATATTGCTTTTATACTTTGCATACTTGTTCACCATCATGACCCCAACCCATACACAGGGATAGGTAACTCTATTAAGCATTTTGGTAAAATTATGCCCCCTTTTTCAACTTCAAAAGTGCAAATGTTAAAGTTTAGGTACAGGTTTTTTCACCTCTTATATTTTCAAAGTGCATTCACATAATGCTATGCATACTTGTTCTTCTTCATGACCCCAACCCTATACAGAGGTGGGTAGCATTTTGTTGAAATTATGCCCCCGTTTGGACTTGGAAATGCAAATGTTAAAATTTAGGTACAGGTTTTTTAACCCCTTATATCTTCAAAGTGAATTGATATATTGCTTTGATACTTTGCATACACAGGAGAAGATAATTATTTAGCATTTTGTTGAAATTATGCCCCCTTTTGGACTAAGAAATGCTTATTTGTTTACCTTCATGACCAAGAGGACCTACACATGAATAGGTAACGGTCCTGCATAATTTGTCCAAATTATCCCCCTTTTTAGCTCACCTGTCACAAAGTGACAGAGTGAGCTTTTGTGATCACTCTTCGTCCGTCGTCCGTCGTCCGTCCGTCGTCCGTCCGTCCGTCCGTCAACAATTGGCTTGTGTAGACACTAGAGGTCACAATTTTGACTTAATCTTTATGAAACTTGGTCACAATGATCATCTCAACAAAATCTAGGCCAAGTTCGATATTGGGTCATCCGGGGTCAAAAACTAGGTCACTAGGTCAAATCATAGAAAAACCTTGTGTAGTCACTAGAGGTCACAATTTTGACTTAATCTTTATGAAACTTGGTCACAATGATCATCTCAACAAAATCTAGGTCAAGTTCGATATTGGGTCATCTGGGGTCAAAAACTAGGTCACTAGGTCAAATCATAGAAAAACCTTGTGTAGTCACTAGAGGTCACAATTTTGACTTAATCTTTATGAAACTTGGTCACAATGATCATCTCGACAAAATCTAGGTCAAGTTCGATATTGGGTCATCCCGGGTTAAAAACTAGGTCACAAGGTCAAATCATAGAAAAACCTTGTGTAGTCACTAGAGGTCATAATTTTGACTGAATCTTTATGGAACTTTGTCACAATGATCATCTTGACAAAATCTAGGTCAAGTTCGATATTGGGTCATAAGGGGTTAAAAACTAGGTCACAAGGTCAAATGATAGAAAAACCTTGTGTAGTCACTAGAGGTCACAATTTTGGTCTAATCTTTATGAAACTTGGTCACAATGATCATCTCAACAAAATCTAGGCCAAGTTAGATATGGGGTCATCTGGGGTCAAAAACTAGGTCAAATCATAGAAAAACCTTGTGTAGTCACTAGAGGTCACAATTTTGACTCAATCTTTATGAAACTTGGTCACAATGGTCATCTCAACAAAATCTAGGTCAAGTTCGATATTGGGTCATCTGGGGTCAAAAACTAGGTCACAACGTCAAATAATAGAAAAACTTTGTGTAGTCACTAGAGGTCACAATATTGGCCTAATCTGTATGAAACTTGGTCACAATGATCATCTTAACAATATCTAGGTCAAGTTTGATATTGGGTCATCTTGGGTCAAAAACTAGGTCACATGGTTAAATCATAGAAAAACATTGTGTAGTCACTAGAGGTCACAATGTCGACCTTATCTTTATGAAACTTGGTCACAATGATCATCTCAACAAAATCTAGGCCAAGTTTGATATTGGTTTATCTGGGGTCAAAAACTAGGTCATTAAGTCAAATCATAGAAAAACCTTGTGTAGTCACTAGAGGTCAAAATATTGGCCTTATCTGTATGAAACTTGGTCACAATGATCATCTCTACAAAATCTAGGTCAAGTTCGACAGGTGAGCGACCTAGGGCCCTTTGGGCCCTCTTGTTTGACTTAGAAGCCCCAACCTCTACACAGCAGAGGGTAATGCTGCTGTTATGAAGCATTTTGTTTTGAATATATAATAATTGTACTATCCTAGCATGGTGCTGCAAATAGTGGAGCGTGCTGTTTGTTGACAGCTCTTGTTAAATGAAGTAAAAATATACTTTTCAGTTACTGAATGTAACACAGAACTTTGATTTTTTTAAAAGATAAGATTGCGGAAACATTATGTTTATCATTACTTGAAGATGAAGACTGTTAATTGGTGTTATTCTGTTACTTATTGATTAGCGAACATTTTGATCACAAAAATATTATTATGATGTAAATCATGTAACTGATACAATGTTACGTCATGTGCCTCCGTAGCTCAATGGTTAGCGCGCTGGCCATCTAATCTGGTGACCCGGGTTCAAATACGGGTGGCGCCACTTCATGTGCCTGCCATATTTCAGCAGAAAGGTGATAGGCAAATAAAGGCTAATACTCGGCATTTATAAAAAAAAAGTATTACTGTTGCTTGTAGTGAATCGTATGGTCAAGTACACAGGCTATGGGAACTCAGCTGGTTTGTTGGCTAACCGAGGACTGATGTTGGGAGGACAGAGCACAGGTGAAGGTGACTATTCCAGCGACTCTGAGGACTCCGACACTGAGGAATACTCAAACTTAGCAGAAAAGTAGGTTAATTGTACATGCACAGTAAAACCTCACTTAAGATCTCCTCTATTATAAAACTACTTCATTTTCCAACTCCGTTTTCAGTTTTTTGTTCCTTTGAAAAAATACAATTTAAACACGGGTTGGAGCTATTGTAAGAAGTCGTCTTTTAGAAAGCATAAAATCTTAAGTTTTTTATATTGTAGGCAAACCTGTAAACTATAATTATACTCCCACTACTGAAGTAGGGGGGCTATATAGGAGTCACTTTGTCGGTCCGTCTGTCCCAAATTTTGTCCGGGCTGTATCTTCTGTATGCATTGAAGGATTTTTAAATAACTTGGTACATTTGTTTGCCTTGATAAGACGGTGTGTCATGAGAAAGAATTACGTCTGTATCTCCAAGGTCAAGGTCACACTTGGAGTTGAAATGTCAAAAATGGCCATAATTGAGCTTGTCCAGAGCATAACTAAGTCATATATTGTGAGATTTGAAAATAATTTGGCATAAATGTTTACCAGTACTAGAAGGTGTGTCATGCAAAACAATTACGTCAATATCTTGAAGGTCAAGGTCACACTTGGAGTTCAAAGGTCATAAATGGCAAAAATTGAGCTTGTCCGGCGTATAAGTAAGTCATTTATTGTGGGATTTGAAAATAATTTGGCACAAATGTTAACTGCTATCAGTCAGTGTGTCATGCGAAACAATTACATCAATATCTCAAAGGTCAAGGTCACACTTGGAGTTCAAAGGTCAAAAATCGCCATAATTGAGGTTGTCCAGCCAATAACTAAGTCATTTATTATGGCATTTGAAAATAATTTGGCACAAATGTTCACTACTACCAGACGGTGTGTCATACGAAACAATTAAGTCCATATCTCAAAGGTCAAGGTCACAATTGGAGTTCAAAGGTAAAAAATTTAGCTTGTCCTGGCCGTAACTATGTCATTTATTGTGGGATTTGAAATCTGGCTATAACTATGTCATTTATTAAGGGATTTGAAAATAACCTGGCACCTTTGCTCACCCAAACGATGTGTCATACGAAACAATTATTTCAATATCACAAAGGTCAAGGTCACCCTTAAGAGTTCAAAGGTCAGAAATGATGGATGTGTTTTACCATATGTCTCTGACAAAGCGGTATGTGTGGGTATCATTAGTCACTCTGTGGTAGTTCTAGTTATAAAACCTGTCAACAGGGACCACCAATCCTATTTCCCATCCTACCATTTTCAACCTGTTCAGATAGACCACCTGTAAACAAAGACCTGTTACAATAAAAAACAATTGTAGTGCTCATCACTTATGTAATAGTTATATTTAATGTTTTGGTTTATACAGAATTGTCTACCCGGTACCTAATAAAGATTTTTTCTGTTTTTAGAGTAAATCCAGTAACAGGAAGATTCGAGCTAGAGAAAGCCAAGCCATGGGAGTGTATGACAGAGGAACAGAAGGAATATGAAGCCATGAAGCTTGTTCAAGCCATGGATAAACTCAGCAGGTTAACTTCAAATTGTGTATGACTTATATGTAGTTGGCCCGTCCAATATTATTTGTCACCAGAGTGATTGGGGTTTCAAATACTGAAACAGGCAGTTTATATTCTTTTGCGACTTTGGCTACGGTCAAGTCCTCCACATGTGGAGTGTTGTCAGTCGCTTACCTGAGAATAGTTAGTACTGGTTGATAATTCCAAAAAATTATGGTTAGGTCGACCAACGCCATATACTCGTTATAACTGAAATTATTTGGGGTGGGCCTAGTGCTAAAAAGTAACAATTATATGTCGTATGTGATGAAGTCTGCATGATTAGATTATGTATAAAGTTTTCTGCTGTCTGTTTAGGGATGAAATTGTGTATTGTATATGATTTCTAGGGGTGGTCCGATGCATCGAAATATCGATGCATTGCGATCCAGAGTGTCCCGATAGTATGGATCAAAGTAAAAGTCTCGATCCAATAACTATCGCTGATAGTTAGCTCAACTATTGATAGTTGCGATAGTTTCATTTTTATAAGTAAAGTTTATTATTAATTTCAAACAACTTCCGTTCTCGTTAAAAAAAACTAATCTTAAAAAATCACATGCATCAAAACTGCCACAAAATACCAATATCACAATCGTTCAACATATTATCAGAAGTATGGATTCACTCTTCCATTGGACACGATAAAAACTTTAATATACATGCTAAACTATATTGGTTTTATCAGTGGCGTGAAGTTTATTTTTTTCCTATACACAGTGCAAAGGACAAGGTTCACTAATGGCTTAACTTGGCCCTGTGATTTTTCAAAAAATAAAAATGCATGTTCCAATAAGTCTGTACTATAATTCAAATAACTTAACATTTCCTGTGTAAAAAATAAGCATACATATCTCAATTGCCCTTGTAATTTGTGGACAAAACTGCCAAGAATATGACGTATATGTCATGTTTAGTCCAAAATGTCATTTTTGGCCTCTTTCACGACTATTAACGACGTAAATCCTTCCCAAAAACCACGATGGCACTCTTGCGACACTTTTATATTTTCACATAACCAGTGTTCTGCAAGTCTTTATATATGTACAAAATATCAAAGTGTCGCAAGAGTGCCATCGTGGTTTTTGGGAAGGTTTTACGCTATAAAAAGCCATGAAAATGGCTAAAAATGACATTTTTTTGGTAAACCTAACCTATTTCAAGTAGATTTGTCGACATATTACGAGGGAAATTTCGAAAAGTATGCTTAATTTTTTGAAAGACAATGTTAGGCTATTAAAAACATATGACAGATTTATAGGAAGATGCATTTCTATTTTTCGATAAAACTCAGGGCCAAATTAAGCCATAAATGAACCTTGTCCTTTGCATTTACAAGTTAATCTCTGGTTTTCAAATGTTGGCAATAACTATTGCAATAGTATTGCAATAGTTTCCAGCAATACAATAGTATCGCAATAGTTCTTTCAGTAATTGCTATTGCAATAGTCAAAATTGGACTCAATAGTCACCCCTAATGATTTCCCTCCTAGGAAGTTATCTGTTGTTTGCCAAAGAATAGAAGGTTCTAGGACACAGGCTAGATCAGATGATAACCAAACAACACAGACTAGGACTGATGAGTATGTTTAATTGCTAAAATGCCACAAACTACATTCAACTTTGTGTCCTTGAGATATGTATTCTGGTCTGTTTATTTCAGAGAAGGTATAATACAGCCAAGTACATTGGGGGCTGATGGAAAACCCAAACCTGTATCACACATACTGGAGTTAGTTGAGAACCCACCCAATAATCCATCAGCTGAGAATACGGAGGATTAGAAAATTCACAGATTAATGATACAGCAAGCAGTGTGATGCCTGGACTTTATGTTTTACTGACATAATAATGCTATTACAACATTTCCATCAGTACAAATATGTTTTCTTCTGGAAATAGGCTGATAGAGAAGAAATAACAGACTACATGGTCATGCTGCATGACTTGTGCATGCTTCATTTAAACCCGATATATTATTACCAATAAGGTATTTTTGGTAAAAAAGATGTTTCTAGTTAGAAAAAATAAATAATGTATTTATTGAGTTCTAGCAGCCTCAAAGTCAATGCTATATTATATAGAAGACATTCCTTTTTTGCCTGGTATACATTGTATATGGAGCCATAGGTAGTACTGATAATTCAATTTGATAATGATTGGATAACAATGTCTCTTTACTGTACTGAGAAGTAGATGATCTATCATGAGTTGTCAAATAATATTTCCTTAACAAGTTTAATACAAGTTTATATCAATTGACAACGAGTATTAGATTCTTTAAGTCATATGACTCTAATAACACGAAAATACGCACATTTCTGTTGGAAACAAGACTCCCGATACATAAACAAGGCTAAAAATAGCATCATTTCGGGCAAAAATGATGTCATTTTGGTAGTATAAGAATATACATACTTGTTATACTAACCGGATACAACCAAAGTCATGTGATATTACTACACGTTAAGACGTTGAAGAGGAGGCACCTACTTTATATAGTCAAATTCCTTGTAATAAACAAGTTTTATCATTCTTTATAGGATACAAGTTCTTATCCATCAATATAGTCTCACCTGACTCATATATGCTGGTCTGGGACGTGACTAATCACTGATGGCATGGGATAGAACTTGAAAACAATTTCCTAGGTTTGGTGCAATTTGTAACAATAACATGTAAACCATCGTCAGACATGTTCAATTTATTATGTTAACAGTCCATTTCTAGATGAAAGTAGAAACGTGAAATGAGCCTTTGGGGATATCAGTTATACCTTATGATGATGCATAAAGACAGTTTTATTCTGTAAAATCATTTCATTGTTAGCTTATTAGGTTGTTGTTGTATTATTTAACCTAAATGTCACTGAAATAGATATGTCTTTCAAAATATATATATATATCTTCATCAAGTATACCCATCTAGCATGTACTAAGTTGGTATCCAAGGGAGTCTGCCTCTGAATGCCTGAGCTTAATGAATGAATTAATTGTATTTATAGATGATAAGTGTTCACTGTGTATGTGCTATTCCTTGCTTAGTGAGATTTCTTGGAGCACAGTGTACATAGTATTACTCCTATGGTGCTTAACTATCACTTTTGGATGTTTGAAATTGACAATTAGTAGTTGCACATTTATTAGTACTTGTAAAAATAAACTTATTTTGGGCGAATGTTTTCAATACATGCTATAAATGCTTTTGTTGAATTTCATCCTCTAACATAACCAATTTTCTCAGACTAAATCAATCTAAATATCTATACATCATAATTGGATATTCATTTGTTGAATTTTTATCTTCTAAATAAGCAAATTCCTCAGTTCTAGATAATGAAAAAGTTCTCGATTCATCATAATTCAAAAGTGGATATTTTTCTTAAGTACAGATTTAGATTGGTTTTAATTACATTTGTTTGAAAACGTCAACTGTTAACAATGTGTATGACTGATGGGACCAGATAAAGTCTGCATGTATTATGTCTCCCACATAATAGTGAGGGAGACATATTGATTTTGTGCTTGATATCTGAATGTCACAAAGTTGAACTTTGCTTGTTTTCCTTAACCGTTGGTCGGATTTCATTAAAAACTTCACATGCATACTTGGTACCAAGCCTAGTTGTGAATATCGTAAGAAATTTAAGGTTTTTTTCTGGAGTTATGGCCTTTTGTTGGAGACATATGTTGTGTCAAAATTCCTTCTAGTTATATTGTTTTTTCTGCCGGTCAGATTCCTGTATGCCTGCTCTAGTAGAAGCAACATAAGCGCAGGATACAAGTTATTATGTTTTTGTTGCACACTTGATTCTTGTTGTAAATGTATATATTTGATAATATACACACATTTGTTAATCTGTTGTGAAAATACATGTATAAATATTTATATATACCTCTCCTCTGAGCATTCACTTCAGTTTAGCATCGTATAGTTAATATATATATATATATATATGAGCCAGTCTCCAGGAAAGCCTGCTATTTTGACAAAAAAATTGAGATTTTCCATAGCCTTACAGCATCATGTTAATGAAGCAAAATGCAAAAGAAATTTTGTAAATATCTTGGGTTTTAAGGAAGTTACAGCTGTTTTTGTACATTCCCTATTTGGTGCTTTTTGTGTGACGTCAAAAACGTCATTGAAACGTTAGTCAACGTTTCTACGATAATTTCATAAATACATCACTTGATCAATTCTCTACCTAAACTGTTCAAAATTGTATCATGTTTAGAATTATGTTTTGATTTGTTAAAATATACATCAAAATCAAAATGATTTGCATTCAGAGAAAGGCTACTACACTTTATTCAACTAACTCTTCGTTTTTCTCAATTGGAGTACTTCTCCGGAATTGGTCACCATAGCAACAAAGTATGTGATTTCGATATATTTCATAAGAAATTTTAAAGCTAAGATATTTAGTACTATATTGGTAAAGTACTTAAAGTAGAATCAATAGATATGTATGTTTTCTCATTTTAGAGCTTTATATAAACCTTGCTACATAATAGTAATTACATAATGTCAAAATAGCAAGTTTTCCTGGAGACTGGCTCATATTTAGCTGATCACTACCCAAGTATTGCACCCAGCTATGTATTTGATGCAGGTAAAACATGGCAGAAAATCCAAAGAAAAAGTCAGAAGCAAAAAATTATGGAAAGACATAAGTATGGATGTGCCCGATTTGTCCATCGGCATCTTGGAAAATATCAAAATGAACGCATCCAATTAGGATTATGGGTTGATAAATTGTGTACAATAGTTGGAAGAATACAGTAAATGGTTCATGTAGTTTGTCTAAAAGATCGAAACAATATGCTTTTTCAATGATTCCAACAACTTTACTTTTTAATGCGCTGTCTCTCATTTAAGTAAATTCTTATTCATACCGGAGTGCAAAGGAAATACTTCTTGGTATAAAGGTCTTGAATACAATTGAGCTTAGAAAATGTTCTAAATTTATAAGCTTATATGTTAAAATTCCTATTAGATTTATACTGGTAGATTCTGGCTTAGTCAATTAAATGTTTTTAACATTTTGAACATTAATATAAGCATCTTGTTACTGCTTCAAATAGTTCATTCTTCAGATGAAATATCTCAAAATTCTTTTCAGAACAACATACGTTTAGTACCATATACCAGTCTTGTTGTTTTTGTGCAATGCTGTAAAAGTGCAGTCAATAAAGTTTCCGAGTATAAATTTTGTTAGTTGCTGTTCTTTTATGTGTCGACTTAAAATCTTTGTATTAAGTACCGAATAACTTTGAACAGCATTAAACCAGTGCATACTTTGTGATTGGCTCAAAATGTAGGTTATATTCTAAATAATTAATAGAGATATCAATAACCTGGCCCTGATCTCCCGAAACATCTCAATCTGAGCTGAACCTCATCTCAAATATTGCCATGTGTCTTTTAGATAATTTCCATGGGAGACTGGACTCAAATTTTGCATCACAAAATAGAACCATTAGTCTTAGTTTATTACAGTATAATTTAAAGAGCTTGAGCTCAATTTTAGATGAGATTTCTACTTGAGATGCTTCGGGAGATCAAGATGCTAGGCTAGACCTTGTGAAGCATCTCAGCTCAAGTATTGACATATTACGATTGAGTTAATATCCAAGCAAGGCCAGACTTGAAATGTGTATTTCATAACAAGAGACATTGTTCTGAGTGCTTCAACTTCAGATTTGTTTCAAATTCAGGCTTTAAGTAAAATCTCCAAATGAGTTGAAATTTGTACTTGAGATGCTTCGGGTGATCATAACCTGGTGAGTTTTTCGGAAGATCTAAGGTGAGTTATGTTTTAAAAACTAAAAATTTGAGATGTCACAGGCTTGTGATTCTTCCTCCTGAGATGAGATTGCTAGTTACGATGCTTTGGGAGATCGGGGTCAGGTCTCAAGAGGAAGAGAACCTGCCCTACTAGCACATTTGATTGCGCACTAATTTGTAAATCAGATCATCTGTGTTGGGAAAGATATTGTTCTTCTGTGATGATGACTTCAGTCATGTCTTTCATGTGTGGAGAAAATAACCAACAACCTAAACGACAGATATTTACACATGTAAATCGTCAATTCAGTTGACCAATTAAGAGGATCTTATTGTGGTTGTAAAAATACATGCATAATCCAATAGATTGACTTGTAAACGTACAGTTTGTTGTTGCCCTACAGGCCAGAGGGCATAACGGGCAATATGTAAGTAAGTTCAGCATACAACCTCTGACAAACTCAGAAGTACATGTAGTTGGAGACAAATCGCTGGCTTAGAATTAGAAGGCTGCAAGTACAAAATCAATGTTTGAGAAAACAAGAAAAAAATGTCTGAAAACTTCTCTTTAATATGTAAAATCAAGCTTTTTATACTTTAGTTTGGTGAACATGACCACTTCCTATTTTCATGAAAATAGGCTCATAAGAAGCACCTTGAGATGCAGATTTCAAATATGCCTGAGTCATATAAGTTTGTAAGTACTACTTGAGACCTTCTAATTCTAAGCCAGCAATATGTTTATACTGGTTTTACTAAAGGCTACAATCAACCATTATACGTCTGAATAAAATGGTTAAATGATGATGCCTACAAATCCAAAAGAAGATAGAAATAACTGTTCAGATAATCTGTTTTAATAATGTTTAACAAGTTGAAACTATCACATATGCTTGGAAATATTAACAAGATTAGTAAAATGTAAAACAAAAATTGTAAAACATAAATTTGTAGCTTGATAACAAATTAACATCAACAATGGTCAAAGAGTTGTCAGAACAATGAAATATCTATCACATAACTTTTTATCACATACATAATGAGCACATATCATCTAAGACATCAGTAAATAACAAATTATACAAAACCAAATAATAACAGATCTATACAAGAATAGTTCCAAAACTTCCTGAGTGGACTTCATTACATCACTAGCTTAATCGATAATTAACCTGCGACCATGGTACTTTCTCACAAGCAAAATCATAATGTTGCTATGGTATCTTACAAGCATTAATCATAATGTTGCCATGGTATCGCTCAAGCATTATCATACAGTAACCATGGTATCTCACAAGCATTATCATACACTAACCATGGTATATCACAAGCATTATCATACATTAACCATGGTATCTCTCAAGCATTATCATACATTAACCATGGTATCTCACAAGCATTAATCATAATGTTGCCGTGGTATCTTAACAAACACAATCATAACATAGCTATGGTATCTTACAAACACTATCATAATGTTGCTATGGTATCTCATTTATGCATTATCAAAATATTGCCATGGTATCTCATACACATTATCATACAGTAACCATGGTATCTCATACACATTATCATACAGTAACCATGGTATCTCATACACATTATCATACAGTAACCATGGTATCTCACATACATTATCATACAGTACCCATGGTATCTCATACACATTATCATACAGTAACCATGGTATCTCACATACATTATCATACAGTAACCATGGTATCTCGTACACATTATCATACAGTAACCATGGTATCTCACACACATTATCATACAGTAACCATGGTATCTCACACACATTATCATACATTAACCATGGTATCTCATACACATTATCATACAGTAACCATGGTATCTCATACACATTATCTACAGTAACCATGGTATCTCGTACACATTATCATACAGTAACCATGGTATCTCGCACACATTATCATACAGTAACCATGGTATCTCACACACATTATCATACAGTAATCATGGTATCTTAACAATCACAATCATAACATTGCCATGGTATCTTAACAAACTCAATCATAATGTTGCCATGGTATCTCACAAACACAATCATAATGTTGCCATTGTATCTGCTACCACACTTGTCTTCTTTCTACGTTTTGGGTCATCGTAAACATCTTGAGTTGATAACATCTCAAATTCAGCATCCTGCAAAAAACATAAAACACGTGAACATTACAATTATCACATTATTCATTAACCAAGAACTTATATTCTTTATATGAAATGCTCTAAAAAGTAGACAAATGCAAGACATTTCTTAGGAAGTCCTGGCTTACATTGGTAAATGACTAGCTGCTGAAAGAAACTTTATTTCTTTTGTTACTTATAGGTTTGAGTGTTGAACCATTTACTCCATACATATATCAAGTGACACCAATTATTTTCCAATTAAAGTATAAGGGGAAACAATCCAAGAACAGAAATCAACTTGTTAAGACACCTCATTAAGGGAGATAACTATTGATATTTGTTCCAAATAGTTGCACATTCTTAATGTACATACTCTAGCTTCATCTGTTACTAGAATAACATTGTATATGGAGTAAACGGTTATGGAATTGCTTGCATTTATTATGTACGAACCATTCCTCTATGTGAAACTGTCCTCTTCAGACCCTTTCTGGACTTGTCAGGTAATGTCTGTAAAACTGGTCCTTCATTTTCTTTATCTTCATTATGTTCCATCTAAATCAAACAAGATATTAGAATAAGTTTTGAAGTTGTTTTCCATGATATATTGTGAATGTGTGTATGTACATATGCTACGTGAGAATGAAAATGATGGCTATGAACAATTGATTCACTTTAAAGGTGCTGACTCACAGATTGGGCTAAAATTTTTGTATGACATACTATTCCTATCTCACCAAGTGTTTATGTAATAGAAAGCCACTGACGATTGCTTTATGAAAGATTTGTTGCAGATATGCAATTTAAACCACTCTCGATATCGCACACTCAGTATTTTTCCTTCCAACATGCTTTGTGAATTATGTAATTCACACCTGATTGAACTGTATTATCAACAAACTATGTAAACATGAGTGAGTTTTGCAGTTTGTTTTCATTGAATGCGAACAAATTTCAGGTTTTCGTATGTGTAAAAAAACTCCAAAAATTACACAAATTAGATGAAATTACATTCTCACTGGTAGAAACTTTTTGTTTGATTCAGAAAAAATGATGTCCTAGTCAGTTGTCTTCATAGAAGAAATCAGTAACATCATAGAAATGTCACACTGATGGTTCAATTTCTAAAAAAAAATGGCTTGATTTTGTTCGAAAGCCATCAAATTTAAACTAAAATGGGTTTTGGACACAAATGTATGCTTTCCACAAACTGATTTTTGCCCATCAAAGGGCCATAACTTCAACTATTAATGTAAAGTATATTTGAAATCCGACCAATGGTAGGAGAGACCCAGCGTAGATTTAAATTAGCGACATGCAGATAGACATCCAGCACACAAACAATATGGAAGACATCAATACTTATGTGAACCCAATTTGGGCAGTAAAAGTTTAAGAGCTATAAAAATCTAAACAAACTGTATCAGTGAGTTTCCGTCTGTTCTTTCTTGACAATTTTTCTCTCTTCTGGTTTAGTTTCAAACTCCCAGTTTTCTCAGTTAATTGATCAACCTATCAAATAATAAAGTATGTTTCAAGAAGTTATACATAGTCAAGTTAATGTGTAGTTCCTGACCTGTTAAAATAGCCCTGTCAGTATAGACTGCAATACATGTAAATCTTCATATAATTAAGTCCTATACATGTATAAGGCACCTGTAATAATGTATTGGTTATTTTCTAAATTTTTAAATTCTGTGCAAATGAAAGTCATTAAAACAATTTCAGTGCGAGCTATATATACCTCACATTCAGTTGTAGTTTCTAAAGGTTTCTCCGATTCTTGAACTTGTACATCATTATTCACATGTTTCTTCATATATTTCAGAATACCAATTTCAGTTATCTTTTCATTGTCAACACTTTTTTCAGATCTGGAAATAAGGGCAGAATAAACAAAACTGCCTAGATTATCATACCTGCCTTGTCCCTTTGTTTGACACCATCCCCCATCATTTTTTAAATAAATAATATCGCATAACAATCCTCTCAAGTGAGTTTTTCTCCAAGTCCAATATATTAATGAATCAATTTGGTAAAAAACTTTGCACAAGCAATCACATAATGTTCAGAAAATTATTTAAAGGAAGAATATCAAGTCAAATTCAAACCACACATCCAATTATTGAATTAATAAAAATACAAAAACGTTTCCCTTTAAAATTTAAAGAATGTTTGCAAAAACATTTTATCAGCAACGGCAATTTATTACGGCCTAAGAATCATTAGAATTATTATTCAAATATACCACATAATTTATGGTTCATTAGAAACAATATATAACTTAAATCCATAACATGGCTCCACAGTCTGCAGTTAGAATAGCTTAAATTATACCATCAGTAATATACACAGTGGCAGTGTTGGTAAGCAAGCAATAACTAGGAAAAAATGAACAACCTCTTTCCTTTCCGTGTAGATTTAACAAATCCTTCTTTAAGCAGCCTTGCCAGCAGACCATTGGCCACAGTTTCCTCAGTACCAAGACGTTCAGCCAGTACAGGAGCTGACACTTTATCCAAATCTAGACAGGCAATCAGAGCTCGTCTCCACAAACATGTAGCCTAAATATAAACAAAACATTTAATTATAGTCATGGTCACAATGACATTTAGCTACCAACCTCAAAATCTATAGGCGTCATCTGATGACCATTAAAAAGCTGCAAAATAAGTAAGAAGATCCAAGTCTAAACAGTTTGTTTGTTATTGATTGATATGCAAATATATACTGCCACTTTTTCAAAAGGGGGCAGAATGATAATAAATTATAAAGTTACACAAAATCAAACTAACAATGGCGCAGTCACACTACAACATATTACAACTGGTCACCAACATATGCTGAAATTACAATAATTTTACTCAAAACGCTGACAATTGTTAGCATTCCCTGGGGATGGCTCAAAACACAAATCAATGTACTTGCCTGCACCTCTATGGATGACAAATTCGACAAATATGCATCTGTTGGCTCCCTTTCAGAATCTCCACTCTGAAAATTAAGACATCATTTATATATAACAAGTAAACCAAAAAAACAATCTGACTCACTTAAATCACTTCACAATTATTTTCATACAGGCTGCATGTTGGTGAATAATGGTATCATCCAAACATAGCTTTACTGAACAACTATAAGAACGATTACCCTAGACTATAAATCACAGTATGAATAACAATATTACAATCATTTTTAAAAGCCTTTACTCCATGCAGATGCATGCATCATATTTCAACGCAAATTGCAAAACATACCTGTGTCAATCACAAATCATTTTTGATAACCAGTATGAAGATGATAAACACTAACAGTATATTGTAGGTAAACAAGTAATTAAGAATTGAAAGCAATACAGAAGTCTCCTAACGGTTTGAAGCCATTTTCAATGTTTCTGTTGCCATAGCAACCACAATTATTGTCAGAATCAAAATATTTTTAGACGTGCATAATCCCCTTATTGTCCCCTATCCACATATCAAGTTTCATAACTGTTTGAGTTATGGCAGGATCCAGATTTGGGCATATTTTCACTCTTTCTGTCGTCATAGCAACCACAATTTTTGTCAGAATCAAAATAATTTTAGACGTGCATAATCCCCTTATTGCCCCCTATCCACATACCAAGTTTCATAAACCTAGCTTGGAAACTGTTTGAGTTATGTCAGGATCCAGATTTTGGACTGACAGACGGAGGGCAAACCTATAGTCCCCTCTGGTCAAAAACCAGTAGGGGAATAGTAAGATTGAGAGGTCTACGAAGTAAAGGGTTATAAGGAGAGTGTAAGAGAATTCTACCTTGGCACAAACATCACAGACATGATGATCAGGTGCATCATCTTGATCTACCACTAGGAAGCATACACCATGTTGCCATAGTTTACATACTGAACATAGGACCATTAAACCATCATCCTGTAATATCAAAGTTATACTAGAGTACATGCAGATATCCAAATAATTTGCAAGACAAGTCAAATAGATTTTGATAGGGTCCGTTGTTTTTAATCTGGAACCAGTCTGACTGACCAGACTTTATCTCCATAACTGACTAATCAAAGTGGCGTTGTTATAAGTATTTTGACGAAGCACAAGCTGGTAAAAAAGATTAAAATAACTGTTATGTTAAAACATGAGGTTTATTTGGGGTTACAAACATTTTATTTCTGATTTTACTACGGGTTCAGCAGTTTTGTTTTCGTATGTCAGTTTGTAAACCCTTGTCGGACATCAACTTTTAAATGTCCACTCAATTCAACTAATATCTGTCAATTTCCACATGTTGCAACAGTTTTCTATCATATATAGCAGTCTGTTAACCTAATAAGTTTTCCTCATGCATCAATTATCAACCAATACTATCTTGCCCTTCCACAAACAACTGACAATTTCTCAACATGTGGAGAACATGACAGTAGCCAATTTCCTGGAAGGGCTGTCTTAACCAGTATTCCTACCCAGATTGATTGACAATTGAGTTCTGTATGGACTTATTTGGCGGGCTAGAAGTACTTGGCAAATAAACAAAATCAGAACAGGCTATTAAACAAAACATCAGTGGCATCATCTTTTCATGGAATTCAACGAGAACAAGAACTAAGATCATGCTCATATATATACCAATTAATGTGACACTTTCAAGTATCTGAAAGACTAAATGAATTTAATTTGTCTTTACACATATGCATGTTCTTAAAGATCAATATACATACATACCTTGTTAACTCCACAAGGACATCTAACTTCAAAGTCTTCATCAACATCTGTAGTCTGACTGGTTTGAGAATACAGTGTATCCACAGCACTTTCAACTAGAGGAATATCACATTTACAATAATACAGCATATGGTTTTGTGTAGTTTGTGTTCAAATACCACATTGAATGACGCTAAAACTTGAATATCTTCTTTGAGAACTTGTTTTAAGGCATTTCACACCATGCACAATGAAAATACATATATTATACTAATCCTTAAAAAGGGATATATCACATAATCAGTGATTAAAAACAAGACTGCGTTCAGTAAGTGATTACACCCGGTGGAAGCCTTGTCTATAATATCTAGCTAAGTCATCATGGGTCATAATTCTGTAGAAATGTTGGATGGTGTTTACAATGTAAGGTGTCTATGATGGTAAACAAGTATGCCAAGTTTAAAAGCAATGCCTTGATGGACTTTGAAAATATTGGAGTTTCAAGAACTTGAAAGTTTTGGTGAACATTTTCAATGGAACGAACGGGCGGACAGGACAATCACTATATGCCTCCAGCATCAGAAGATACCAAGGCATAAAAATAACTTTGATGTGTTAGGCACGCATATAACACTATACGTATACAATTCTTAATCTAAGTCACCTGGTTTAGCCGGAGACTCCTCTGGTATATTAGCATCAGCAAGAGGTTCCTCTTCACTTCTAGATGCCGTTGGCAGCTCTTGTACTGAATCTTCCGGGCACTGTTGGATGAAAATGAATAATTATCAAATTTCAATCAACAATACAACATTTGCTTTTGTATCATATTGTATTGTTGGTTGAATTATTACATGAGCACATAGAGCACATAAGCCAATAGCCATATAAGTCTTATAAACAGTCTGTAAAATTAGCACTAGTCCAGGGCCAAGTTTCACATCCAAAATTCACATACTATTATATATAATACAACAAAATAACTTTAAAATGGTTGTACACAAGCATGATGGCAGTTGCAGCCAATGTTCATTTTATGAAAAAAATCATGCAAAAGAAGATTTGCACTGTTCAGTTCTGACAAACCACATTTGTTAACAAACCATTGACCAACATAGATTGTGTACAAAGTACATTGTACTTTCAACTACTCTCATCAAATCTGGTCAATTTTGTTTCAATACATTCGATATGTATACAGTGGTACCTCTCTTGAGCAACATTTGTGGGAGACAGAGTGTTTGTTATACAGAGGGAGCCGTTGTGAAGAGGGATTGTACTTCTGACTGGTGCATAAAAAGCATCATCTAACCTCCAAAATATGTACATGATGTACACAAGCAGCGTGTCATAATTAGTAAAGAACTAAAGATAAATAAAGTGTATTGAGGTTGCTAACTCTTGGCCAGATTATGATCATATTAATTCTATAAATGTAGATTAGTTCGCCGATTTTGTCATGAAAATTAGTATTGACAATTTACGTACGCCAATTGATATACATGACGGACCGGACGGGCTTTCGACTGTACTGTACGCTTGACGCCATTTGTTTTAAAATAAACAAACGCTTCGATTTTCTTGTGAGAAAAGATGCATTAATTGTCACTTAATTTTAATCAAAAGTAACAAGTTTCCTCACTGACCAAAGTTATTATACATACCACCAATGAATGAAAACAATTTAATTGTCGTAATTATCCAATTAGACCAAACCACACTTTGTTAATCGTGTACGTTACAACGCAGATGTGAAAATTAGCAATTTACAAACTTCTCAATGGTGATTAGTATACCTTATTCACACATTTTGGCTGACAGCAACAATACTTATGAAAACAATCAGCAACTGAATTAACCTATGCCGGTCCGGAGAGGTAATTCTTAGTGTTGGTGTATATGTATTTATTTATTTAGGTCTCATCTTTGTACAGCATACATACAATATACATATCAAATCACAGTAAAACATTGCACAAAGCCATTCTAATAAGAATTATAAGAGACAAAAAATCACAGTAACACTAAGTACGACTTTGTGAGTGACATTTGTCGTTCAAGGGAGATGTCGTGTCTCTGAGGGAATTTAACGTTGAAATTGCAAGGGAGGAATTTTGAATGTCGTTTAAAGGAGGGAGTCGTTTGAGAGAGGTGACGTTACTAGAGGGAACTCTGTAATAGCTTGATAGAATCCTCAGTGCTAAATACAATACAAACTCTAGCAGGTAATACTTACTTCTGCCATTTCTATAGCTTCATTGTCCAGTCCTGTATCAATTTCAGTATCTGTAACTGGTTCTTGATCTTCTTGTGCTTGTTGTGAATTCTTCATTTCAAACTGTTTACGATTTGTTTTCACTCTCACTGATAAACTGTGATGTGCCTAAAACACAGTCAAAATTGAAAGAGGAACTTGGCACAATGGTAATGCTCTTGACTACTAATCAAGATGTCCCTGGATTGAATATCGGCTGACTGGGCACTTGGTTGAAACCCCAGAGGCAGTCCATTTTTTCTTGCACATTTATGGATTATGCTTGGTGAAAAGGTCTAAAAAATACTTCTACTACAACAAATAGGCTTATTATTGTTGTAGTTGCTTTCACTTAAAACTTAAATGTATTTGTTAAGTATTTTTTCTGATTTTAAACAAAATCTGCAGATCTATTTTTAGGTTTTGAACTATTTTTTTTAAATTCACATGAAGTCACTATGACTTGTATGTAAGCCTGCTGTCATTAAACAAAGCATACAGTAATTGATGTAAAGTTTTAAAGCTTCAGGTAATTGATATAACAAACAAAGGTAGCATTCATACTTACAGTGCTCACATCACCAACTTTAATGGTAACAGGTTCTTCCTCAAATACAAAGTTGTCACTATCTGCGGCCTTGAAACCTGGAGGCTCATAATCAGATGGGGTCACTTTTAAAGAAATAATGAAATTTTAACATTTCAAACTACTGATAAATTGATGAGACAATTTTTTCAACTCACTAATTTGAGTGATATACCAGGAAAGGTGATGGGGGTTTGTTGGACAGAACTTCATGTCAAATTAGTTTCCCTTTTACTTGATTTTTGTAAAGGAAACATATCATTACATTTTTTTTATAATCAATGGATTAATTATTGCTGTAATTATGATGGTATAAATTTGTTATATAAATGAACTGTACTGGTCTGAGTATCCACCAGGACTTGGTATTTTACGTCCAATCTGGTGTGTTTTTTAAGATGATGTACCAAGTATTCTTGTGAAGTTTCATTGAAGCACGGCATTTGTGACATCCATTTTATCCATCCAGACAGACTTCCAGCACAGAAACAATACATTGGAGATAACAGTCTGTGACATTAGCAATAAATGTCCAGTTATCTAGAACAAGTAATTATTGTTTCAGACACAGGGCTTTTTTCAAAAGTAGGGAAAGGGGCCTTTTATTTAAATTTGGGGAAAATAACAAAAAAGGGGAAGGGGAACTTGATGTAAATTGGATTCTAGGGGAAAACTTGATGATTTTGAAGGAAACGGCACCTGCTATAGAAGGAAATAAGCCCTGCTTGAGACAAGTAACATTTGCAGGAATTAAAAGAAATCTATTTACTTTTACTGATTCAGACATGAGCTCAAAATCCTAAATCACAGACTAGAAGATAAGTACTAAAACAAAATTAATCATTTTGATAAAGCCTAGCTTACAAACAAGATAAAACTGAAACAAAAACCTTCATCATAGTAAAATAGTTTCATGGTCATCATAACATTACTGGGCAAAGCATCGAGAGTTTGTGTGAGTAGGATGATCGTTCTTAACAATCTCACAGTAGCCTTTCTTGCCTCAGTGTCTGTATGAGCGGATGCTAATTCTTTATTGTTTCTGTAATAGAGGAATACAACAATGTATGCAGGTTCTGCAATTGACATTTATGGCACTGAAGTAAATGGCATGTGATTCATAATTAGTACGGATTTGCAGCCAGGCACTCTCCTCCATGACTCAGCCTTTTTAATGCCCTAAAGGCGTACACAAAACTAAAGGGTTTTTGTCACAAAAATGTATGTCTCCCATAAAAGGCCATAATTCCAGCAATAATCATCCACCTAAAATTCCTCTAAAAATACACAACTAAGCTTTGTACAAAGTATTCATGTGACGTTTTATTGAAATCCAACCAATGGTTAAAGAGAATAAGTGCGGACAAACTTTGTGACAATTCCATCCAGATGGACATCCAGCACCAAATCAATATGTCTCCCCCACTAGATATAATTCCTTGAATAAGATTTAGGTGTGTTATTTAGTAAATAACCACTGAACACTTTAATTCAATTATCAGCCAACTAAACTAGACCAACCTGAATACTTGTACACCTCCTCCATTAGCATAAGTAAACTTAAAGACGTATGATTCTATAACAGTCTGAAATATAAATGTTTCACTCAATAAATGATATTATTTCAGTAAGTATAGTACGGAGATACTGACATGATATTGACATGAATATATTACACAGTTCTTGTGTTGAATATATACATGCCATGTTTATCAGACCCCTTTGAGTGAGATTGGTGATGGAAATGCAGGAGATTTCATTACAATGCGTGAGATAATCCGTGTTGAAACTTTGAACTTAAATTATTGAAGTTTATATGCAATTTTCACTTACTTTACTTTTATGACAATACCATGCCTGCTTCATGAAGCAATTTAAACTAATATCTGTGGTCATATTCATAATTTAAACAAAAAGTCAAGTTCCAGTGTGTCCAAGAAATGCGTGAGATTTGATCAATTGGCCTCTGATCATGCGTGAGTTGAGTCTTCAATGCGTGAGACTCACGCATAATGCAGGAGATCTGGCATGTATGTGAATATATCAATTTCTGCGAGCAAATCATGCAATATTGGTGAGAAGATTTGTGTTTGTATTACACCTTGAGCCTCTTTGTGAAACTCCCCGCTTAAGAAAACATAAATCTGGGGTTATAAACATAGCCAAGAAATCAGCTGTTAAATTATGCTTATAGAAGGTCGAGGATCACAACAAATTCTCTGTACTATAACAACTAACAGACACAATTATCTGTTATAAAATCTCAGAAACAACATAAATAAAAAAGGGCTTTTTTTCGCTGAATTGTGAAAAGGCCTTAGTGAAAAACTATAAGCACGATTAATCCCCAAATTGTCACATAATAGTATGCAGAAATAAACTATTTTTAATGTTTTTAACTTCATATTAAAACTCTCTCGTCCCATACACACATATTTCATATCAATTTTATTAGTAGAAAATAGCATACAGATCTATGATTCCTGGTTACTCAAAAATCTGGCTCTGAATACTAGATCTCCAAACATGCCTCTAGATAAACAAAGTACTGAGTAAGAATTGTGTTGAGTACGAAAACCTAAGCACCGCTGCATCCTTTTGGATATCTGCATGACAATAAGTCCATTAATTGTAACATAACGTTGTTAGTTGCTCACAAGCTGCAACAGTTTTCGCAAAGGAATCACCAACACAGATTAATAAGGCTAAATAAGTGAACCATGAATGATGTGCCTGTTAGGATTCGTTTATATGTGCAAGTTGATAAATCAATGTATCGTCGATACTTGTATTTGGATATATTGGAATTGTTGATATGTCTCTGATCGAATCAATGACAGTTCTACTGAATGCACAACTCTACCACTTGTGATAATGTTTCTGTTTAATAAAGTATCAATATTCGAATCTACAAATATTTGACAAAACAAAACACTGTTCAATTTAATGATTTAATGGAAGAATTTTCATATACGGGTACATACCTCAGGATTTTCAGGATCACTGTAGAGCTAAAAGGTACAAAATAATTTCTAACAAGAGCACCGCCTATGAGTGCTGGACGCTTGACTTTCTTGTACTTAATAGTCTCCTTGTTCATATGAGTAAAAAATCTAAGAGTAACAAGGGCAAATAACTCTTAAATATATGTCACAAGGGTAACCAGCCTTATTATTATGGACACCCCTTGTGATGGTGAATAACTATGTTGAGTTACAAGTGGATATCTTTGATAGTCTTTGAGAAATTTACATTTTTGTGTAAAAATTCTAAATTAGAAAAGTGGAATAACTCTCATAAAATGCTGGATAGATTCGTTTCCTTAGTCTAAGACTAGTCAGTAGATGAAGGTCATCACATTCCACAAGTGTATTGACTTTCAAGTTGAAAGCTTTGATAGTGTTTGAAAAAAATCAGTTTATGAATAAAATTTGCCACTATTTCTATGTATTAAGTCCAAACAAGGGCAGACAACTCCATAAATATAGGTCACCTAGTTACCAGCCTTGTCAGTATGTACTTCCCTAGTGATGGTAAATAACTATGTTGAGTTTCAAGTTGATAACTTTGATAGTCTGAGAAAATGACTCTGACAATAAACTTATAACCAAAGTACAAGCAGACGCACACGATCCCGTCACGACAATAGCTTGACTTTTTTTCTTCGAAAAGTCGAGCTAAAAATGAAAACTAAAACATATATATCATTTAACAGATTCGTTAAGATTTTGTTATGATGTTCAGTATTCAATCTTAATTCACTGATGATGTTAATTTAATGATAACAAATTCATACAGTAATCTTCTAAACAGATCTGACATTATGAACTTTCCTATTCCTAAATGTTCAGCTGTATAGCATACTGAACTTAGAGGTAGACTAGTTTATAACATTTTACAAATAAATTCAAACAACCTGACAATTTGATAATCGAAGTTCCAGAATCAACATCCTCCAAACTATTAAAATAAAATAATTTTGAAAAGATCCAGTGTTATAAATAAATGAAAGACGGAACTTGTTTATTCCATCAAAATTAGTTTTACAAACAAGGGCCGTAACTCTGCAACTAACAAAACTCCACACACACAATCCCATATAAATTGTACTGTCTGATTTCCATTCCAGCCAAGTTTCATGACAATAGCTAAATTGCTTCCAGATGAAAGTTTAACTTGTGTACAATAGCATTATACGGGAAATTCCTTACAGATTGTAAATCAAATCAATTACCCCAATATTAAGCATCCTCAGCTGAAATAAATAGAATAATAAAAAAAAATTAACAACAAATAAACTTTATTGCAAATCGGCAAAATGAACTTTATTGCAAATCGGCAAACACATTTGTCAACAAAAAGCATAAACATACTGTGATACATACACAAAATTATATCAAAAACATATGATTTGATACATTATATACACAAACAATATACTGTTATGTTCAAATAAGTGTAGGGTTTTAGAAGAGGAACAAGGAGTACTTAGAAATAAAAGACTACATGACTGTTGTAACCTGATCATATAAGCTGAGTTACAAACTGTATTGTAATGTTTAAATGGATAGAAAAGAATGATATTCAGATTAATATTCTTTCTGTATGTCCTAATATTGCACTCCTGTGGAAGGATTTGTATAAGGCTAAAATTGAATCTAATTAATCTACTGGCAAGCGAGATATTACTGGACAGTAGATATTACCAGACAAACGTCTAGACGCTTTATTTTCGCAATTTTTTCTTTGATTCTTTGACTCAACACCGATAAACCTGTAATTTCCTGGAATTACTGAATGTGCTGAACGACAAACAAGGAAGCTCCACCAATTGCATTCAAAGAATTTGGTGTGTCGCAACCTGGGTTCACAACCATTCATCAAGGCGGACGTTATATAACAGGTTGGTAACTGTATTCGGTGTTTCGGGTCGATATATTTTGACATTCAGCATGACAACCATTCCCAACAAAAACATGTTAAATACTAAAAGGCAACCGACAAAAACCCGACATACAATAATATAATACTACATATATTGCACTCCTGTGGAAGGATTTGTATAAGGCTAAAATAGAACCTAATCAATCTACTGGCAAGCGAGATATTACCGGACAGTAGATATTACCAGACAAACGGTCAAGACGCTTTATTTTCGCAATTTTTTCTTTGATCTTTGTATCTAATCACTCAGACACTTGTTTCCAAGAATCCTGTACAGCAAAACATATCTCAGGTAAACAAAATACTTAAATAGTTGCCAAATTTCTTACCAACTGCTGTGTATTTACAATTTCTGTTGCGGGGGATTTATCTGACATGCGCAATCGAGGCCTGTGAAAAGGGGTGAATATAGAAAGAAAAATATCTGTTGCATATATCTGTCAGACGATATTGTTAAAAATTGATTAAAAGTAAATAAGGCCAAATGAGCGCCCATGTTGACATTGAAAAACAACTATTAACTTGCAACGTCGTCTGCAAAAATTTGACGTAGACAAATGAAATTGCGCCAGGAGGGAGCATTGGTTAAATATATGCAATACATGTCGAAGCATGGATTCCCAATAACCAGAGCCATGGCTCGATGTTATATCATTGAGATAGTGAAAATATCAATTTATTCTGGTAATGATCACGTAATAAAGAAATATAACATGTTGATAATAATTGTTTTAGGTCAATTGATTAAAGCTATTCTGAATTCAATTGGCATATAACCATAGAACCTGTGTCACTTTTATTAGAAATTTACATTTGCTAATTGGAAGATCTACATGTATTTTAAGGAACACTTCTATATATGTGCAAAGAGGTCGTTTAGCAATTAGATTATAATAATTCGTTCAATCTATTTAATAGGTAGACAGACACGATCCAATGTCCACACTGGTCCTTCCGATCAATGGTTCAGGAATTTCTTTCAAAGACATCCAGAACTCAGAGAGAGAGAAAGCTACAGAAGCAGGACCGTGGTTGGGCTGGAATGTTCAACTGTAAGGTCATGGACTAATATTTCAACTTGTTGGGCCAGGTTTTAAAGGAGAACAGTCTAGAAGACAAGCCTTCGCAAGTAAATGTGCTATTGTTGGTTTCATTCATGACTCTTTCAGGGTTAGAAAAAATCTATTGTTGCACCATGAACTGTCGGTGCAACTCTTCTTGACATTTAAGCATATTTTGTTTTTGTGTATATGATTTTCTTCAATCCAATCGACAGTTTTCTTATTTAAGTACACTTATTTGACAACTCTCGGACAAAATCACTACAAAAATTTACTGTTATAATAAATAAAACAAGTCTGCACATCTACCAGAACAAACTCAATCGACATTATTTGTAACAACCGAAATTACTATGTGTACATGCTTTTCTACATATATGTTTGATTCTGACAGCTAACTGAATGATAATGATTTAAAGCATTATATTTACGGTATAATTATCTAGGTGTTCAATTGTGATGAAACAGGGTGGACGGGCAAGGAGGTGTCAAAGACAAAAGTGATTGGGGACAAACACTCCACTTTCACTAGTAGACGTGTGACTACCACAGATCATGTCACGGCACATCTGTGCGTATGTGCGGATGGCCATTTTTTACCATCCATGGTTATTTTTAAGGTATTTGATTTTAAATACATTGCAACTTTTACTATTTAATAATTAATTAAAAATATAAGATACATTTAATTTGATGGAAAATATATAGTTATAGTTGTATTTTTGTATTCTTCATTAATGCAGAGGTATATTCATGTTATACGCCTTTATCGGCAATAGAAGTAATGTCATGTGCTCATGTGACATTGCAGGGAGCCTTCCCACACAGGAACTATAGAGACGGTATACCTGATGCGTGGGCATTCGCAACATCTGATTGTGGGTACATGGATAAGGCACTGTTCCAAACCAGTGGTTCGACAAGATTTTCCTTCCCAACTGTGGAACCAAACGACCAGTCCTTTTAGTTATGGACAATCACGATTCTCATATTTCTCTACCACTCATTGAGAAGGCGATAGAAAATAATGTAATTCTGATGGGACTCCCGGTCCACACGATGCATTTATTGCAGCCACTTGATGTGAAGGTTATTTGTTTGCTTTTCTACAAGTTTACTACATAAAATATATGCGCAGTAAACCTCAAAAGGTTTAAACCCTTTAAAAAAACTAGTTGTCAGATGACCAACAAAAATGATATCCGTACATTTTACCAGGGATTTCATGTTTACAGAAATTATATTTACAAGCTGAAATTTTATGTTCATAAACTTATAAAAGTGTGTTTTTTCAAAGACCATAACCAAATATACAGAACTTTAATTTTCTTATAGTTAATATACCAAATTTTAAAGGATTTTACACTTGAATTACATCCTGTGTCTTTTGTTTTGTTCATTACAGTTGATTGGCCCATTGAAATCTCGTTTCGCAACTATAGCAAACACATTGGGATTCACATCTGCAAATACCACAGTAGGCAAATCGAAATTTCCCATTGTATTAAAGTATGCGTTGATAAAGCCCCATCAAAATCAATACAAGATGCATTTGAGGTATCTGGGTTATATCCCTGTAACAGAACGGCTATATCATGTGACAATCTAATTCCACCATCTTTTAGTGCTGAGAGTGACGAAGGTGAGCTTTGTATGCATATTTTTTAATAAATGTATTCTTTGTATTGTTTGTAAGTCCCACTAACAGCATTGCTGTCATATATACAATGTCCGGTCATATGATCGACACTGAATGTGCTGAATGACAAACAAGGAAGCTCCACCAATTGCATTCAAAGAATTTGGTGTGTCGCAACCTGGGTTCACAACCATTCATCAAGGCGGACATTATATAACAGGTTGGTAACTGTATTCGGTGTTTCGGGTCGAGATATTTTGACATTCAGCATGACAACCATTCCCAACAAAAACATGTTAAATACTAAAAGGCAACCGACAAAAACCCGACATACAATAATATAATACTACATATAAATTTGGTGTGCTTGTTGTAATTGTGTGTGCATTTGTTACCATAAGATAACCAAACATGTATTTCAGCAAGTAACACTAGGGGAATTCCTGACAAACCCTCTGGTAGTACAAGGGCTTATACCGGAGAAACTTGCAACCATTCTAGTACCCCCACCCGTCAAAACACAACACGAAACCAGAAAGAGAAGGGTTGTAAGTGAAGCCAGGGTTTTGACAGGGAGTGAGATGCAAAAGTTACTGAAAGTAAACATACACATGTACACATATATTTTGATCAAGCATCTTACGTAGAAAATATTGCTCATACTATTATTGTTATTTAAGTTCATATTTAAATTTCCACATGCAATTCACATGTTCTAAATGATTTGGTACAATTAAAGCATACAATTGTATACACTGAAGTAACAAATGAGCGATTTAGTCACTTATTGCAATATCCATTTCTATACTAGTAAGTCATGAAGCAAATAGGAAAATAACATACGCTCAGGAAAAAAAACATAGTTATGATTTATAGCAGTGAAAATGTGCAGGTTGGGATCGAACCCGATCCCTTGGATTGCCGATCAAGTATGCGAAACTACTACATCATCTGTATAACAGTGTTTTGCATGAATATTTTACACTGGATACAACTTGTAAGCAGTCTAAGCAATAAGAAACATACATTGCAGGAGAAAAAGGAAAACATAAGGAAACAAAACTAGAACAGGGCCCCGTGGTAGCATGTTGTAAGAGGTGGGAGGGGAGGAGGGGAGGAGTGTAGAAGTATAGTGGGGTTGCATAATTATAAGTTTCTGTACTAAGACACAATAACAAAGTCATATCTCAAACTTTCATGTGTTGATGCCTAAAATAAAGTAATTCACTCCCTTCTAAAATTCAATAAAAGTTGTTTGACAAGCGCAGGTTTAATTTCCTACATAGAACTCATGATGAACTTTGACTTTTATAAAGTTTGAATTATCTTTGAAAGACTAAAATTGCACACTGAATTCATGAAATCATGACATTGGTTTCATTGACATTGCCCTGTTCCTGATTGGCCAATATTGTTTGCCAGATGGAAATACACAAAACAGAACTACATTAATCTGTTTGTTCTGTGTGCAAGTGGGGGATCAGTCAAAAATGATTAAAGTTTTAAAGAGTTGTCACCCTTTGCTAAAAATGTGTGTATTGTTTTTGCTCCACATACATGTACATGTACTTATTGTCGTAGTCGATATCAGTAAGTATAGCAAGTTTCATTTGAATATCTTGAACCATTTTTAAACTTTGACCAATGTTAAAGTTTTGAAGCTGAAAAGGGGCATAAGTCAAAATTAATCAAAGCTAGAGTTGTTGCCCTTTGCTAAAGATATGCGTATTATCACTGGCAATAATTATAGCAAGTTTCATTTGAATATCTACTATAGTTGTGAAGTTACGAAGAAAAAAGGGCCATCATTCTTCCAATATTGTAGTAATGTTACTTGCCATAAAATAGTGTTTTGTTGTTTTGAGCTTATGTTTAAAATTTAAAGTTATCAATATCTTCAATGGTTTTCAAGTTATCAAGAAAAAAAGCTGAAAAATGATGAAAATTTGAATTTTACAAAGGGCCATAACTCTTCCAATATTGTAGCGAGAGTAATGTAACTTGCCATATAATAGCGTACTGTTGTTGTGAGCTTATGTTTGAAGTTTGAAGTCAATACCTATAATAGTTTTCAAGTTATTAAGAACTTGAGAAATGTGGACGCATGGATGGATGGACAGGGTGATTTATACTAAAGGGCATGCACAATATTTTTTGCGGGGCCCTAACGAGGCGAAGGCTGCAAGACTGGAACTGAAAGTAAAATGTTTGGAACAGTAACAGAAGGAGATGGAAGAGAAGTCACAGAAGAAACAAGAGAGAGAAGATGAAAGACAGAAGAAAGCAGATGAGAAATTGAAGAAGGTGATGGTGGACGATCTGCTGATGTAATGAATACGTGTCGTGAGTTTGGGGAGAGAGGGCCTGTGAATGATGAGCTAAATGGGGTTGTGTGGTATGGATGTGATGAAAGAATGAGATGTAAATGGTACCATGAGGAGTGTTTGAGTGATAGGAAGCGAGAGTATTTGAATGAAAGCTTGAGTGAGGGGGACATGTGGTATTGCATGAATTGTAAACCCTGGTTGTATGAGGAGGAATAACAGCTGAAGGACGTGAGTATAGATCTGTATGAATGTGATTTTGTATGAGGTTTATTTGATTTAAATGAATACTGAATATGTACATAGATCTAGATCTACTAAAAAGAAACAGTTTACACTAAATAAAAGAAAATATGAAAACTGTTTGGTTTCTACAGTTTATACTCAGTTATGGACATTGTCCCCGCTAGTCGCCAATTACGTGGGACGTTCAAAAATAAACAGGACTATTGTCACTAAACGTGCATGGTTAAACGAAATTAATCAAATTATATACTTTCATAAATCAGAATCCTTTTTCTATATACTGTAAAAATATCAACTAAAACAAATAAGCGATCCAAGAGTTACAGGTGACTAAACAAGGTCACTAACGCTGACCCGGCGCACAAAATGACGTCGCGCTATTTAACACGGCGTTAGTGCTTCGCATAGGGCTACGAAATACGACGTTTATAGTGATATAGGGTGATGAATACATTCCAGTACCACAATGAGTCACACAAGTAAAGCATTGGCGAGAATGGCATGTTTTGTTCGGGATCTTACATCGAATATCTGGGCGAAAATCCGTACCATGAAACGTTGGTGTTTTGAAAATATCTCGGTAACTGACATCACAGACGTTCTTATGATTTCCTATTACTTCCCTGTCTTACAAAGCAGAACAGTTATCATTAAAGCATTTGTGACATTCTAAAACTGATAAACGACTCGCAGAAGTGTTTCCAAAATGTAGTTACGATGATGTCATACTATTCAGAGGACTTAATCATCTTGCTGTTGACAGAACTTGGTGTCTGTTCGCTTTTCCTTACGTTATGGTGAAGTCACTTTTGCGTCACGAAGTTGTCACTCTTGGATTTCAACTTCTGTTTATTTCAATACCTAACGTCCAAATGTCGTCATTTTTGCAGACATCGTCCAGCATGTACCATGTAATGATACGGCGAAGTTTGAAAACCAACGATATGATAGTATTAAAGATAAACCCCATTACATAGTCGACATTTAATGCAATTGATGCGCTGCGCCGGATGCGTGTTACCATGGTTTCAAAATGGACTATTATGAGAGGATGTCATAGTGTAACTCGATAAATTAGATATCGAATATTCGCAATTGAATTCCGATTCCATATTATGTAATAATATTTGTATAATATCGAAAACTGTACCGGTGAGAGCCCTAGTCCTGTTTATTTTTGAACGTCCCACGTATAAAGACATTGAACTAATGTTCAATCAATATTAGAAAGGAGACCACATGTTAAGCCTATAGAAAATCAGATCTATTGGGACAAAGCTTGTGCTGGCATAATAAGCAATTTAATTACTGAAAATAATGCTTAATGACAGACCCATATGATATGAACATTTGTGAAGTGTCATCAACGTCAAATAAATGCTGTGAACTTGTGTAGCACTTTAATCAGATATATATCGTGTCACGGCGTTAAATAAATACAATTTTACCATAAATTTTGTTTCACTACACCATTGGAACATAATTCTGATATCCATTAATATTTGCGGGATATCTCAAATTGCTCGATGCGAAATCGACTGTCCCGTTACATCTACTGTACTACGTTGAAAATAGCATGAACGTACCCCTGTTTGGGGCCTCAATATTTCAATGTTCACGTGACGTCATTTTCCGGGAAATCTATTTTTGAAAAGACCTTGAACAGAGGTATCGGTAGGTGTAAACACAAAAAAATCTGGATAAAAATTGATTTTTAACTTCAGGGGAAGCTTTTTATGCAATTTCTGTCCGGTAATATCTCCTTTGCCAGTAATCAACAATTATAATCATTCAGGGGTGTGGAAATGTTTTCATGTAGCCAATTAATCTTCAAAGGTAGGCGGTTGGCTTGAAATCTCTTTTAGAGTAATAAAGAAGAAAATGACAAAAAGGAGCCAACAAGCATGTTCATTTATTAATTGCCAGTGAATGTTCATTTATTAATAGCCAGTGAATTTTGCTGCATATCGGCTCATTTATACACCCCTGATCATTATTTGACTCTTCTGGCTGTAAAAGATTTTTGGTTTCATAATAATTTTATTAAATGTAAAATAATTATTACCTTATGGGAAAGTGAAAATAAAACTTACATATTTTTTATCCAATGCATCAAAGCACCCTTTCATCCACTTGATGACCAAGCTTGCTCCAGGAGACGAGGCATCAACCCTCAATACTTTAAGATTCAAACCTGCAATGGTGGATGTGAATTCTTGTGCTGATAAACATGGATAGTAAAACTATAGGTGCAATTTTTCCCTTGTACAGTATAACCTCCACAAAGTGACATCTAACAGAAACAGAACTGTCGCTCTAAAACTTGTAACAAGTATAACTATTGGGAAGTTAGATTTTCTGAGACAGTATCGTTCAAAGAGAGTTTATTGCATAGTGATACTTACTACACAATACTCTATTCAGAATAAAACAATCAGAGCTTCATGAATATTTGTTACCACTTAAGTCAAGATTGTTCATTTTCAATCTACAGGTACCGTTCTTGACAGTTATTGGTAATTTTCACAAACTTTCTGGAAATTAGAAAAAAGCTCCTAGTAACTGCTTGTACCTGGGCGGGTCTTTCCTCTTTTGTCGGGCATTGTTGTGTGTGTTTTATGTTTTCTGTGCTCAGTTGGTTCAGTTTGGCATTGTGCTTTGTATATTTTTAATGTTTTCTGTGCTCGGCTGGTTAAGTTGAGTGCTGCATTCCCTGTCTGACTTAATATTATCTTTATGCATTTCATTTTAAAAGTTTCCTATTAATGATTAAGAATAATTGTACCTTCAAGGCTTCTATCACCAAATGCAGCTTCTGGAAAAATGTCACGAAGATACGCAATATTAGATACAGCAACTACCAGTAATTTCTTCACAAACAAAGCCGACTGAACTTCTGTGATTTGCTCGTTGGGAAATATAGCACCCCACTGCAATGGTTTAAATATATACATGTATATACCGTAGTAACATTTCATTAACCTTTTCAGTTTTCATCATAGAACGCATTAAGCAATGGATCCTGTCTTATAAATGGGAGATTTAAACATTTCAATCAACTTAATTATAATAACCATAGCTCAAGCACTGTTAAATCTTTATTCTGGTAAGAGATCATCTAGATTGCGTACACATCTCATGTGCAGCTTTTTGGGACAAATATCAGGAATGATCTCCCTTGGTGTCTTTGAAACCCAATTTTTTTAAATTCAGTCTTCCCTCTATGATCTATTGGAACTATTGATTGACCGAATCTATAGAGGCATGCTTCAACTTACTTACGGTGTAAAG
This sequence comes from Spisula solida, assembly GCA_947247005.1. Lineage (NCBI taxonomy): Eukaryota > Metazoa > Mollusca > Bivalvia > Venerida > Mactridae > Spisula > Spisula solida. The sequence goes on from OX365955.1 coordinate 13,249,678, forward strand.
TCTTAAAATATTATACGCTTAAATTAATTAAAGGTTAAGTGGAACTTAAATTCAAAGCAATACAGAGAGAGACAAAACATCTGCATGTGTATTCATTCTGTTTAACATTATTTTAAGTTAGCACCACTAAAAGAATACAAACTAACAGTGCCAGTCTTCTGTTCAGGTCTATGCAATACAGCTGTTGCCATCTGAAATAAAAAGAAATTAAAACATTCTAACAGGCTATAGATATATGTATGGTATTAAAATAATTATATACCACTGAATGCTGATTTTTTAAAAAGTGGTGTATGCCATCAGATGAGGTCATGTGATTTTCTCTCTTAAGTTACTGTCACCTTTACATTATGTTAGAAATAAACATGCTATTTTTACTAGTAATAATTTAAAATCGTTTCAGCTAACTCGGCGCATCTGGTAATTCTGCGCACCTGAATATGCAGATTAGTACACACTTCAAGGGGTCCTGGAGTACTGTCGAGTGATGTAATTCCGCCACAGATGCTTTTCCGCCATCTTTTTTGTTTTTTCGATTAGTCTTGCGAGACTTGAGCGCATGCCCGTTCGACGATGGGAATTTTTTTACTACATCATAGTAAAATACTATCAGCTTGTTTACATGACAAAATGCAGCACAAACAGGTAATTACAACCATTTATATCCCAACCTATCGTAAAAATGATTGTTTTGTTAATGCAAAGTATTTTTCTTACAAGATCAACGTTTTAAACACAATTTCGGCATTTTAAAATAACTTGGGTGTTTCATCTGCAATGTTTACAATCGATGAATGTGACTTAAGCTCAAATTTAAGGCCACGCATATTTTAACTATAGTTGTTTGTACCCCGGTACCTTACTTCTTGGCAAGTGATTTTTTATCCCTTTTCTCTATTTTTAGCCAAAACTTCATAAGATCAGACGTAAAAATAGAGAATATTCTCATGATGCGCTTGTACAAGCCTACCAGGAAGTAATGGAAAACCATGTGCCAGTAAAGAGAGCTGAAAAGATATTTAATGTTCCTCGCACCACCCTTCGCGACAGGGTATCTGATACTGTAAAGTCTGGGCAGCGACCTTTATTCTCATTGATGGAGGAGGCAAAGCTTGTTGACCATATGTAAAATGGCCGACTATGGATATAGTTACAGCCGACAAGAATGTATAAATTTGGCATGTGATCTGGCAGTTCAACTAGGAAAGAGAGATAAAAACTAACCACTCTTTGCCATGTGGATAAGGTTTTTTTAAGCAGGCGGCCAGAAATGCTAGTTATGAAGCTAAGGAATCTGGAGTATTCAAGAGCAAAAATGGCCTCTAAACCGGCTGTTTCCACCTATTTTGAAAACTTGGAACAATGTTTTAATAAACATAACTTCATTGACAAGCCTCATCTAATCTTCAATTTAGATGAGAAGGGCATTATAACAGAACATTAAACCCCGTACATAGTTCGGGTCTGCATTGCCTTGTCCACCTGCAGTGACTTCAGGACGTGGGAAAACTGTTACACTATCAGGATGCATAAGTGCTCCTGGTACTTCCATACCACCCTTCTTTGTGTTCCCTGGGAAAAGGCTGAACTCTAAATCAACTGAAGGTAAATCACCAGGGGCAGATCTATGCGTCTATGAGTGACAGCAGTTCGGCATTTTTCAACAGTACATCATGGAACACTTTGTAAAGTTTATGCCTGGATCAGAAAGTGCTGTTAATAATGAATGGACATAAATCTCATGTTTCAGTTGGTCTAGTGAATGGGCTAAGGACAATGGGATTATTTTCTTTTACCTCCCACCACACACAAGTTTCATTTTGCAGCCCCTAGATGTGTTGTGTTACGGCCCGTTTGAACGAATGTTTAATGCCGAGTGCCATAAAATGATAAGACAAACAGAAGCAACATTGACAATTCTTAGTGTATGTGAACAGGCATGCCATGTATATTCCAAAGCACTATGTCCAGATAATGCTCAATCTGCATTCCGTCATGCGGGCATTTACCCACTCAATAAAGATGTCATATCTGAATCATTCTTTATACCAGCTGAGGGATATACCGAAGTAGACATTCATACCACAGACCTTGAATGATGAAAACAGTCAAGCTATTACTACTGATGGAATTGAAATGAAAGTTTCTGTCAATGACCAAGAGAAAGCTTTTGAAGTTTTTGCAAGAAGGGAAGCTGAACTGGTTAGAATCAAAAGTGAACAACAAACAAAGCCAAGGAAAACCATGGGTAAAATTGTAGCTGGGAAAGATGTGACAAACATAGTTATAGGTAAAATGAAAGATCATGAAAGTAGCCAAGGAAAGAGTAATTCTAAAGGAGTTAAGGGAAATAATAAATCAGAACATCAATGTATCAGGACAGTGAAAGGCAAAAAACCCAAACATGCTGATACTCATCAACCTCAAGCTGGTCCATCACACATCAATTTGGTGGCTGTAACTTCCAGCTCTGACAGTAATTCAGATGATGACCAGACAGTGTGCTGTGTATGTGATAAGTTCATCCCAGCTGAACTTTTGCATAGTGGTCTGTAACAATCACTAAATGGGCACAGTGTGATGGAATTAGAAATGAACTCCCCTGTTTGCACTGAGTACATTTAATTTGACCCCACTGTTCCCAAGAGGAGTAATTCATGTGAATTGATCAAATACCACATACCTGATGTATTAATTTTGTTGTTCAAGTTTTATTATACAGTTACATGTGTTGTGAAACCAAAGCAATCAATAAGTTGGCCTTGATTTGATTTGTATGTAAACAGCCAGAACATCACAGACTGTAGGTGGCGCAATTACATTTAATAAAACGGCGTCACAGTCTTTGTTGTGTGTTTCATTTTTAACTTGTTATATACTTTTGAAATGCAAATAAACTATGGTAATGACGGGAATTGGTAATTAAAGGATTTTTCTTGAAGGTAAGTGTGTTTATTTCACAGGGGGAGTTTGTTTTGTTTTTCAATTTGCCGATGAAGCTTAGGGTGGCGCAATTCCATCACTCGAGGATATAAATGGCATCGCTAAGGAAAACAGCAAAATAAAGGGGTATGAATCAATCAATGTAATTGATGGTACAGTATCATCGAAGGTCCTAATTCTGTGATAGTCTGGATTCCGGTGACATATCATTTCTAGTGAGTTCCGATGACATCATAATTGTGCACCACTCCCAATTTCCCAAGCAGACGTCAAGGCAGCAGCACTAAGCACTATGAAGGTGAATGGAAAAGAAGGTGGGACATTTCAGAAAAGGGTAGGGCACTGTACACATACAAGAAGAAGATTGACGTCAAAGAAGTGGACTTTGATGGTTCTACTGTCCAAAGGATATTGCTGCAACTGCAATCGCAGGGCACTGCAAGCTGAAAGAACACCTAAACAGGGTTGGGATAGAAGACAGTCCAGAGTGCGATTGCATTGAACCTGAAACAGTAGAACATTATGTGATGAGTTGTCCTCGCTATAACAATCATAGAGAAGAGATGTACCTGCAGCTATTCAATGGAATAGGGGTGAGACACACAGAGATCACCCCAGCCTTCTTCTTCTCCTGTGACAAGAAAGCACCTTAGATTGAATTCAAGTCAACGATAATTGATAATTTGTGTGCTTTTATTAAAAGATTCTAAACAAAACCTTTTTGTAATAGGCAGACGAAAAAAAATGCTGATATTGCATCTAAAAATGGTAAAATTGAACAAATGTGCTCATGTGTGTAAAATATTACATTTTCTATAAGATTTCAATACATAGTCACTTCAGTGAGCCGATTTAACCACAAAACTTTCTTCAACAATTGTGTCAATTTGTCTGCAAGGTACTCAGATGTTTAATTGGCATTTAATTGGAGGTAAAGAAATATACAGTGTAACTTGTATTAAGCGACCACCCTCGGGAAGGTCTGAAAACGGTCGCTTACCGGAATGGTCGTTTAACACAAATGTAAGAAACATTGAGTGTAATTAACGACTTTCCGATTTTAGGCTGTCCGATTACTATTCAACTTCAACTGATAAAGTGAGTAAATAAGTTTTATGATGATTCTTACTTGTATGCATCGTCTTCATAAGCATTTCAATTTATCGTTTAAATAAACTTACTGATATAATAATAGACAAATAGAGCAAATATGGTCGTGAGGAATTGAAACCGGTGGTTTAAGACAAAGGTCGCTTAATACGCGTGGTCGCTAGTACAAGTTAGACTGTACACAAAATTTTGTAAGATTTACTTCCCTTGGTAAAATGTCTCCGGAATGAGGAACCTGTAAAAAATGGCGGTCAATTTTATCGTCGATTGACCAGTTTCAGTGACCTTAAGGTCTAATCCCTTCATATGGGTTTAACATATTGAAAATAAATTTATGCAGGCTTCTTACTTTAACTTCACTTCAATATGCATTGATCTATACCAAAATTCATTCAGAATCTATTAGATAAACACTGGAAGCTGCCATTTAATGACGTCCATTGAATTACGTTCCAAGAAATGAATAGGACCTGTTTCAGTGACCTTTTATATTATCCAAAATACAGTCTGTTAATAAAAATTCCAAAACAAATTTTTTTATGCAACTGAATGTACAACTATTACCTATCAAATAAATAAATTTAAAACATTTCCTAACCTTTCTTGGCTGTGCTTGAAGAAGTTGATAAAGGTGGACAGGGTCAAACATGGCAGCCCCACCAGATTTTTGTGCAAAAATAAGAGAAAACATGGTCCCTCCTATAACTTTTTTTTTTCTGATTGCATTTTAATAATTTTGATACCATATTAAAGCTAACATTATGTAGTTTTAGAAAATGTAAATGCTTAGGTTATTCGGTAATGACACCATGTTTTATTTCTCGCCAAAGATGGCAATAGTGCATGGATGACTATAAAGAATACCAAGAAACACTATAAGAAGGGTACTAACTTTTGAGCACACCATGTACATGAAAAAATGGACAGAGCTGGTTCAGATAATGTGACTTTGTTAGCACAGGACAAAAAATGACTGCTTCTGGTAAAATAAATATTTTTGAATTTGGTATCATTTTAGGGCACTTTTAAGGATTGATATAAAAAGTAATAAGAAAAAGTACGAAAATACCATACTGGTAGGATAATAAAAACAAAGGACTATTTAGTTATTAGAAAAATATTTTTGTATTTTTTATAACCACATGGACAGCAGTTTGTTTACAGTAGAGTTTGCATTAATTTTTAACATCATAGAACTCTTCAAAACAGAGTAAGGCACAAGGAAAAACAGGTCACCGAAACAGGTCAGTCACTGAAACAGGGCCATTGACGATACTGTTACTAACTTACTGTATAATTTATTTTTATGTCAATCATTTATAAATATTATTGCAACTACGATAAAAGATGATGCAATGTGTTGGAAAAGGATGATTCTATCAAAGTATGAGTAGTTTCGTGCAGTATAAATTGTTTGTTTTTGTGCAGTTTTTCACAGATTGGTGCTTATCCCACTGGAATGACGAGCTACGAGGCTATTTCTTGCGAAACATTTATTTTTGGCAAACACTGGTAGAATATGGTCCAATGATAGGGTGTCAATGATTTATGTTTTGTTGAAAATGAGCGTTTTGTCAGTACTCAGTTTGAGGTGTTCACCTGTAAAGTTTCAAAGAAGAAACGGCTATGACAATGAAAACTGAAAAGATCATCGTCAAAGACCTTGGAGTTGGACTATGACCGTCCTTTGAGTATAGCTTACGTTGTTGTGCAAAAAAACTTTCAGTAGTTTACCGAATTGACCCTATATGCTAATAATGCTGACGACTTACAGCAGATAAAGATCAATCACGAACTGACAAAGACACCCCGAGCGTCATGGCAGATAGCCTCTACACCTACAAGTTCGTGCATCTTAGATTTGAAATTGGCGCATCTGCACAAAAACAAATACACTGGGACTAACCATGTGATAAGCAATATCAATTATCTGTCTATTAACAAAATTCAAACACAAATTGAATGCCAAACTGCAAAAAGTTGAAAAATTGGCCTCAATGTTAGATGCAGTCTGCAGTCTTAAGATAAACATTTGTGACCTGTAAGTTCGTGCACATAAACTGATGACGTCATTAAGAACTCACGGGAAAGATTTTGCTGATAAAAAGTTTTGTAACATAAAGTTTGATCTTTTGTCAGTTAATTAGCACATTTTCCCGTTCGTAAATATATCGCATCTAATGCAAATTATGAGATTAACAAATGTCTCCAGATTTCGCGACCGGAACCGGTGATTATGTAAACAATAAAATCCCTCCTCGGATAAAACTTGCCGTAAACGTAACGAACCCTGTTTTTGTCGATTGTTTTGCATTGTTCGGCTGGATAAATGTTTTGTTAGTAATTTAAAATTAATTTAGGCTTGGAAATGAGATTATTAGCAAAGCAATCTACGTTCTACTAAAATGCACGAACTTGTAGGAATGCACGAAGTTATAGGAATAGAGGCTAATTTCAACTTCAATGTGTTGGTTTTTCAAACGTTTGATTAATATCAAAATCTATATTATAGACATTAACTGGCAATATCCGGTTTTAGTCCCAGTTGGGACTATTCTTTTTCGAAGTAAAAAATCATCGACTTTCTTGTAGTGTTGTTATTCTATGTCACTCAGACGCTTGAAAATATTCCCGAGTGCGCATGCGCAATATTACAATTATTCATTAGGGGCGTGGCCAAATATGCAAATTTATAACAAAAACAAGTACCGTTATCAACGTAATGATCGTTGGATGTACCTCCTCACGGTTCCATCTAGAAACTCATATCTCGAATTAGTGATGTTCCATGCGTATAATGATCTAGAATATCGTCCATTTTCAAATAATGTAAATATTGCACGAAAATGATTGTGTGCTGCTCTGTCACGTGCAAGTCCAATCAAATCGCACCATTCCCAAAATACCTCCGGATTAAGACCATTCACATATACGAATGCACATAAAATTATTCTATCGAAGTGTTTTACATTGACAGTCCAAAACAATTTTCGAATTCGAATCGGCCATAAAGATGCACTACCAATTATATCCTGAATATCTGTCCAACTTTCATAAATGTGTCTGTTGTGGCTGGTCATATTTTTAGCAGTCATCGACATTATGCGTGAACAAAATACGGTAATCGTGTTATTTTAGCACCTTTTAGTGTACCGCTATGCAATTATTTGATTCGTCGATCACCTATATATATACTCCGGTTTTATTCCCATCGTGTTATTTCTTTTCATACAATGCAATTCATTCCGTAAATACTCCAAAACATTGAATTGTATACCTTGTTAGTATTGATTGCATATAACACGAAAAATAATAACACCATGGGACTAAAACCAGAGTATATATATAGCGACGATTTTAACAATTTGTTTCAATGCTACTAGAGGGAAGTAACGCTTTTAAAATATTAACGGAATGAATTGCAGTGCACTTGTAGATTCCAGATAACACGAAAAATAATAACACCATGGGACTAAAACCAGAGTATATATATAGCGACGATTTTAACAATTTGCTTCAATGCTACTAGAGGGAAGAAACGCTTTTAAAATATTTACGGAATGAATTGCAGTGCACTTGTAGATTCCAGATAACACGAAAAATAATAACACCATGGGACTAAAACCAGAGTATATATATAGCGACGAATTTAACAATTTGTATTAATGCTACTAGAGGGAAGTTTCTCCCGGGAAAAGGGTTTCTTTTGGGGCATCAATACTAGAGAAAAAGGGGCTCGGATACTTTTGGGGGAAGAAACGCTTTTAAAATATTTACGGAATGTATTGCAGGGCACTTGTTGATGGCAGATAACACGAAAAATAATAACACCATGGGACTAAAACCAGAGTATATATATAGCGACGAATTTAACAATTTGTATTAATGCTACTAGAGGGAAGTTTCTCCCGGGAAAAGGGTTTCTTTTGGGGCATCAATACTAGAGAAAAAGGGGCTCGGATACTTTTGGGGGAAGAAACGCTTTTAAAATATTTACGGAATGTATTGCATTGCAATTGTTGATTGCAGATAACACGAAAAATAATAACACCATGGGACTAAAACCAGAGTATATATATAGCGACGAATTTAACAATTTGTATTAATGCTACTAGAGGGAAGTTTCTCCCGGGAAAAGGGTTTCTTTTGGGGCATCAATACTAGAGAAAAAGGGGCTCGGATACTTTTGGGGGAAGAAACGCTTTTAAAATATTTACGGAATGTATTGCATTGCAATTGTTGATTGCAGATAACACGAAAAATAATAACACCATGGGACTAAAACCAGAGTATATATATAGCGACGAATTTAACAATTTGTATTAATGCTACTAGAGGGAAGTTTCTCCCGGGAAAAGGGTTTCTTTTGGGGCATCAATACTAGAGAAAAAGGGGCTCGGATACTTTTGGGGGAAGAAACGCTTTTAAAATATCTACGGAATGAATTGCAGTGCACTTGTCGATTACAGATAACACGAAAAATAATAACACCATGGGACTAAAACAAGAGTATATATATAGCGACGATGTTGCGTGTTATTGACGCTATTGATGACATTCCACTATGTACAATCACTCAAATATAAACGGTTACATTGATCATTTTCGTTGTATGCATATTCACCATTCACTCATTTTTATTTGTGTGCTTTCACTTGCTAAAATAACACACCTATCGGACGCCGGATTAACATTGACTGCCAGGTATTACTGCCGAACAATACTATAATTGTACAGGTGCGGAGCTAGTCTTTTTTGTAATGAGGTAGGTATATTTTTCTCATAGTTTTCACATTGTCAAACCACCTCTCTGTTCCTATATGGAACCGCCAATGGATATATATATACCTATATAAGGTTTCAACACCTGACTAACATTCCACAGTGATCATTTCTTTGATGAGTGCTATATGTTATATGAAATGGCAGGAAATTTTCGATCAAAAATTGAAAATCCCGAAGATGTGCAGTTCAGTCATTTTCAAAATCCATGGAATTTTTATTTATTGCTTTCGCAAAACGACGATTTTTTGACAAATTGGTGTACCAGGAATAAACTATTACCGGAGAAACTACCATGCAACAGAGACACATGTACAGGAACCATGAAAGTGGGTAAGCGGAACGGGAAAGTCTTGGGAGCTTCATTGAGATGCAACAGGAACAGCAGTCATGAGGTATCCGTATTAACTAATTCATTCTTCTTCCGTATAAAGTTAACAATACAAGACGTGATGGTCTTTATCAAGAGCTATATTGATAATAACACGCTTCTACAGTGTGCAAAATTTGCTGGTGTAAACTATAAGAGCACTGCAGTGGATTGGGCTAGCTTCATAAGAGAGCTGTTTAAAGAACATTTTCATAGAAACATACGGAATAGAATTATACATGGAGTAATTGAAATAGACGAATCACTCTTTGGTCGTAAAGTAAAATACAACCGGGGCAACCCACACAAGGGCCTCAAGGTATGGGTATTTGGCCTAGTGGACAGGGCAAGCAATACCTTAATAGCCTATCCCGTAAGTGACAGGAGCGCTGCCACCCTCATTCCTATCATACAGCGCCATGTTGCGCCTGGCAGCAGAATCTACTCAGACGGGTGGAGCGCATATTGTGATTTAAATTCATTAGGGTATGAACATTTTACCGTGATACATAAGTATGCTTTCAAGAAAGTCTATAAAAACGTTGGTACAGGAGACATTGTGAACGTATGTACGAATCGAATAGAAGGTGCTTGGAAACACGCTAAGCAGCATTTCAAGCGAATGTCTGGAACGTCAGCTACCCAGTGGGAGGGTCACTTGGCTGAAGTCATGTGGAGATCGCACATAAAGGGCAATGCTTACCAGGCCTTTTTCGACCTCATCCGTTCAATATACACCCTCACAGAGCCGCCTACTTATCACTATTCCACGCCTCTGTTTGATACATGGGGAGGTCCTGAAGTCAACCGAGGATCGTTCCAAGAATGGGAGTTATGCCCAGATATCACAGATGTAAGTTCATCAGAACCAGCCGATTCTACAGACAGAGATTCTACAGACACTGATGACCTTCAATTAGAGATCCCCCGTATGCCCGCACCCAGGCCCTCCACCAGCAGACAATCAGATATCATAACTATATCAAGTGATGAAGACTCTCCATGGTTTCCACCAAATAAACAATCCAGAAGCACGTTTGCACCCGGTGGGGCACCAAGGCTAACTTCGCAAGACATCATTGACATGTTTGAAACGAGTAGTAGCGACGAGGAACATAATGCAACCTTAGTGCAAGAAAGAGCTCAAAGTGTGAAACGAAAGCACAGTAGGATGAGAACGGACAGAGTGTGTGCACCAAAAGGATTTAAGGAAGTGAAGAAGGAAGGCGGGGCAAGGAAAAAAAGAACGAAGAAGCAAAATCCGTATGCTAAGTCTGCATTTGTGGCATTATCGTCGGACGACGATTTTGTGTAATGCGATACAACAGATAGACATTTTAATGCGATTGAACTGCACATATACATATGTAAATAATTAACTTTGTGATGCTTCAAATGTTATGTATATATTCACCATATTATGAGGATTAGTTTAGAAAATTGAAATTTGATGTGCTGGAGGACAGACAAGCAATACTGTGATGCATTATGGGTAAGTACCTAATTTGCATAATTACCTAATTTGCATAATTTTTACAAGCGTCTCACTGACACAGATTTTAATGTCATCCACAAAGGACGTGATTTCTTGAAGTAATAATTTTATCAAAAAGAATAGTCCCAACTGGGACTAAAACCGGATATTGCCCATTAACTAAATTAAAAGACAAATATAGAGTGATTATGTGTCAGTTAATTATTATTTTAAGTAAATTAAAAACTACCTTCTGATGTAGACCTCTAGTTGTTGTTGTTTTTCACCAAAGCAGACGACACCGGAAGTCAGACTCATTAGACGCATTCTGGTTGTGGCTATTTATCAGTTTTTTAATTAACACGATACGGTTACGGATTTATGCCGTGAGTTGTCCATCGTACACAATATTGAAAGAATCTATTCACCATATCAAAGATTATATAAAAATAACGTTATTTGACCATATCTAAAAGAATATACTAAAAATCGGACAGGGAAGGCAGCACTCAACTTAAACAGCAAGCGATTTGACAACTGAAACGTGGACTTTCAGCAGTTTAATTTCATTTTCTCGTTCAGTTGTGTGTTTGGCCCCGTGTGATTGTGCTTCTCAAGTTCTGTGTGTCAGTTGAGTGATGCCTTCCCTCTCTGATTAAAAAAATAATTGTGAAATTGTGTAATGCGTAAACCTAAAAGCAGTGCAAATAAATGTTTTATATATCAATGGATAGTGACTTAATATTGTCGATGTATATTAACTATGTATCTGTATCTTGGTAGTTTCCCTCTATAATCTCAGAGGCACTTCGTCTTCAACGAATATCTAGTAATCCTAATGTAGAAACACGAAATACTTTATTCATCTACAATCTTCCAACCATTGTCCCCAAACAAGTTATGAAATAGATACCATATACTCGTGTTATTAAAATTGTTTCAATGTTTAAAATGTGGTATTTCCTTCAGAAAATTACGAAGGTCGTTTTCATTAACGAGGGAGGTAATTGTACCAGCTCATAAGCCACTCAATCTCAGCGTGGAATTATGTTAAATGTCAAATGGGTCAAAATGGAATGCGCACAGTTAAATAGTGCGCGATATTATCGTGTTTAGAATCGAAATAAAATCTCTGTTCTTGTATTTTGTCGGTGAATAAAACACGGGCACTCGTTCGGATGCGGAAAATTAAACCACTCGTGCTACGCACTCGTGATTTAATTTTTCCGCATCCGAACTCCTGCCCGTGTTATATTCACCGACAATAAACGCGAACAGATTTTTATTTCTTAACCAAAGCAATTGGTTGAACAATAAAAAAACTACTTAACATTAGATATAACATGTACCATGAAGGCGGGTCGCGCCGTGATGTTATAGTGACGTCGCCTTTCAAACACAGTATTTCAACCGAAATACACCCTTAATAATTTTATATATACAGTCACTCTGACTTTCAAAACGGATATGATGTTACTGTCCCCATTGTTTAAATGTGTCTCTGTACCACTAGATAAATATGGGTTACTGTACATAGAGGATATTACATGAGTGTCTTTTCATATTGAATTTATTAAACGAGTTGAATAAAATAATAAAATGCGAGGCTCTGCCGAGCATTTTATCGATTTTTTCATCGAGTTTAATAAATTCAATGTGGAAAGTCACAAATGTAATGTTCTTTTTATCACATGTTAGCCTTTTCAGGCCGAAACATAAAAAACGCTACTTATTTTTCAGTATAATAAACGCGCAACTTGGACGACGTCGCCTATCCTTTGAATGACGTCGCGTGATTGCTTTATTACACTCGTGTATTATCAAAAATAAATAATGGCTTTATTACGCTACCGCGACGTCAAACATGTGATAAAGTAATATAAACAATTTCTCTAACCTCTGTAACCTCGAAAACGTCTATCAGTGTACGCCATTGAGTACTTTGTGTGCTACTCGATGGACTATTCATATAATGTTTCGTGTTTTACATTCTTTTATTACATGTCACTGTGGCCATTTTGTAAGAGGGCATTACATGGCGGGAAACTTTTATTTACACTGTAGTGTTCTATAAGGTTGTCTATTGGGTAAGTGTGAGGTTTGGTGCACTGTAAAACGTTTAAGCCCCAAGTGACATTTGTCGCTGTCCGTGCCAAGGCGGAAGCCCTTTAGTCAACCTTCCTCGATGTATGTATTGTCCACTTTATAGTAAAAATACAAAATTCGAACATATTTGCCATTGTGCCGTTTTGTTCAACTTTGTTCATTTTGTATATGCCATTTTGCAATTTCGTTGTCCAGCACAAGGCTGCTTCGTATCTTTCAAAATTGCATATACACTATGTATATGTTGTAGATTGTCCTTTTGATGTGTAATGTCCAGTTGTTATTTTCCTCTTCACCTGGCTCTCGTTCCGTTTTAGTTAGACTGACAGAGGCGGCAAACTTTCGGGACGGAATGCCATGTTTTCAGTTGGGTAACCGTATTGTGCTTTGTGTGTTTTTAATGTTATCTGTGCTCGGCTGGTTAAGTTGAGTGCTGCCTTCCCTGTCTGACTTAATATAATCTTTATGAATACGAAGTTATGAGAAAAGTCCTATTATTTATGGAAAATTCCTCGTTCTTCTAAAATATATCTATTTCCTTTGTATTTTAAATTTTTAAACATTGAAAACATTCCCACATCAAGACTGTTGAACAGAAATATCGGTCAACGGTCACTCAAACTGTGCTCCCTATATTACCAGAGTAACCGCTTATTAAGTTTGACGGTTATACAGAATATTCTTAGAGTGATTCCAGCGAAACCAATGATGAAAATAGTTTAAATGTAACCCGATTGTTTATGAGCAGTAAATACAATATCCAGTGCGGACTAAAACCAAAAAATAAAATAAACAAAGTAAATTTGTATTAAAACTAAAACATAATTTATTATTCATTAAGTAATAAAATATATATAAAAAACTCAATTATAAAATTAATAAAAAATACAATTATTGAAAAAAGAGTTCGGCAGCGGACTCGAGCCTACAGCTCATATAAAAAGTATGCGAATGTTCTGAGTATAGATCATCTTAACCACTACGACACACTGTCAACTTGAAAGTTAACGTGAATTTTTAATATATGTCCATAATCTATCAGAAAAATAACGGTAAATATCGTTTCAATTTTTTGCAAATGAACTCGTCCTAGGGTCATATTTCGAAGGTCGTTGTACATCTATACATCCGTATATATGTACAATGTATGTGGAACGAACGAATGTAAATGTAATATACGTGCAGCGTTGATACGATTGAATTACTACAGTACATGAGAGGCAGGACTGATGAAGATTTCTAGTTGTAGTTTCATGAAAAAATCATAAAAGATACAGGAAATTGGCAGTGTTGAATACTGTTTGGTTCTATCTCAAAGGGTAACTGTAATAAAATATTTTGAAAAACAAATGGAAATATGCTTAAAAGAATGTTGAAACACTTTTCACAAACCCAACAACAGGTATACATGTATCTACAATGTAAGGTGTATAGTACTAGTGGAACCAAGGACTCGATCTCTGGTAGAACAAAGAGAACTACATCTCAGTTATCTGTCGTACGTGTTTCCTATTTCCCAACAGTATACTTTTATATAGTATCATACTAATGATTTGCAGCTGTATTAAGTTATTTAAAAAAACGTATTTAGTTTGAGTTTACTGGTATATTTGTGAGCCTCTCAAACGTAGCATTGCCTATTTCTTAGCATCGACTTAACGCCTTTAGGCAAAACAATGAGTATCCGCATTCAAGTAGTTCCAGAAACTGTCAACATTTTCAATGCTGCAACATATGTTTCTCCGAATATTTAAACGGGTTTACTTTAATCAGCAATATTTGTTTATCTTAAGATCAGCAATTATTGTCAAACTGTTCGTTAAATGGATATTTTGACGGATAATCTCTCCACTGGAGCTATATCGCACTTGTTTCGTATTATCAAAAGGCTCAGATCAATGCGCAATTGTTCGCGACTTCTATCAGAGGTTCTTCGAATGTCCCGGATGTAGCTTTTTAGGACATTTTAGTAGTTCTATGCGAAGCGAAGTAGTTCTAAAGTAGTTACATGTTATATAAACTTATTACATCAACTACCTCCTTGGAAACACTAAAATTCATAATTTTATAAAAGCAATGTGTTAATTTTGACTACATGTACTTTTTACTAATTATTTGCTGTTTATAGAATAACATTTATAACAATTACTACTCTCGTGGCCATATGTAGTTCAGAGTCAAGTGCTCAATTTGGCTGGTATGAATGTACGGAGTTGTCGACTACATGGACTGTTACATAATCATATAGTGTGGCACGGACCAGATTAATACTAGCTTTCTATAGACGTGTCTCGCTTATTCGGAATTCAGCTAGATTTAGATATATATATATATTTCTACATGCAATGGTCTCTGGTTGTAAGCTGGGACGAATATACTACTATATTACTATATTCGTCCCAGTTGTAAGTAATCAAAATATGTGTACACTAGTAAATGAATTTTATTGTGTAGTATATATTCTTTTTACATGTACTAAATGCAGTAGGGCAATATATAACTCAAATGAAAAATAAACAACACAAGTGTGCGGTACGTACTACAACTACAAGTCAGACTGAAGTTTAATACTGAAGTACATTCAAAAGAAGATACAGTTCCAAGATACAGAAGAGATTGAGCATGCGCACAGAAACATATAAATTTGTAGTATTTTTCATAATTAGGAAATAGATCGCTGTTTTGCGTGATATACCGGTGATTCTAACACGATAGTATGCTCCAAGCCAGTATCGTATCTTTCCTTGGTGTTGTGACTTTAACCCACTTCAGTTCACATTCTGTGTTCCTCACAGTCATATCCTGGTTTTACCATAACCATTTCACCACCACCACCTTTGTCTATCAGAGTCTTCCTGTCTTTCCTGAAGATTTTGTAGCGGTGCTCATCCTGGATGTCGTAAGGCAGAATTTCCGCATCTAAGTAGTCTGGTTGCAGGTGTGTCTCATCGCCTATTACAACGTCTGGCTCCATACATGAAAGAATATTATACAGTTCAGTTTGCTTATTTCCAAAGACCTAAATATACACAGATTGGACACTTAATTGAAAACGGAGAGAAAATGCAAAATAGCATGTAGCAGATTCTGATATTTTGCATGAACACTTTTGTTTGTCATTCTTTTTTAATGACCAATATCTCATTTTGAAGAGCTAAGTTTCTTCTACTGCATGATGTAAGTTATTTTTTTCTATCTCTTATAGAATTCAGAAAAATATTGTTTGAATGAGGCAAATTGGATATTTTCTGATAGAATTGGAATTTCCATTAAAATGAGTAGGTCTGGCTCTTTGTGGTCTTTTGTTTTATTCCTTGACCGATTTCAATAAATTAGGAATTATTGTAAAGCAGAATTATAAATCTATTGCATAAACTTATTATTGTTTTCCTATGTATATTAAAACAGGAGATATAGGGTAATAAAAACAAACGAGATTTCGCGAGATTTCAGAAGACTGCCGCGAGATATTGTGATATTTGGTAGATTTTTCCAGTCTTTGTATATTTAGGTCTTTGTTATTTCTCACACTCTGAAAGTTTATAATTACTCATGAGAACTGACCTTTTCTACTGGCACTTTATCAGAACAACAACAACATTGATGTATCACTAATAGATGCATATGATGTGGAAAATAGTAAAGTTTCTGGTTCAGATATGACACTGTCTTGATGAGATGATGCCTTACTGGTGTGTGTAGGATCAGACTCTTGTACCCCAGTCCCTGTGTGCTCTATCTGCGTGATACCTAGGTCAACATGTAAATTTCATTGATAAAAATCGCGAATTGTACGCGGGAGATAAATTAAACAGCCGAAAATTCTACCGTGATATACCGTTTATTAGATAACGCTAAAGCTCTATACGTTTACATGGAGCAAAATACAGACAGTGTTAGAATAACAATTCTACTACAATTGAAGGTTTTGTGGGGTCCGCATATTTTAACTCTTTAAATGTCCGTCTAGTACGCTCGTTTTACAATTGTAGACTGGTTTTGTTTCCTGTGAATTGACGGGTAAAATTTAGTTAAAAAATCGAAAAATCGATAACCGAGAAGAACGTTAAACCGGAAGATCAGCGTTGCCAACAACAACAAACCAAATTTGACACATTTAGAATTAAATCATTCAGTTGATCGTCATTGGATAGGTGTTTGGATACAGGTCTATTCTTTTGGTAAATATCGAAGTGTATATTAATAATTTATGTTTTATGATTGTATTACCATTCATAATGAGCATCAAAGACGCACTATCGACAAAAATAAAAAGCCCAAATGGTGCCCCGGGATCTTTTAAGGCAGATTCAAAATGCAATGAAGCCTTTATTGAAGGGACTGAAGTGTGATACAAGGATTCCAAGTGTGCTATCCTAGCTCTTTTTGAATAGATTCCTGTGTTCTTTTATGTGCCTGGTGTATACAGCACCAATTCACCTCCTGTCCTGAGGCTACCTCTGCCTCTATAGGTTTCCCACTAGTTCTGGATACCATAACTAAATGGTCTTTTATTTACACTGACGTGTCGGCCTTTTAGACGATGAAATGGAATGATCATCGTCAAAGACCTTGGACTAGTTTCCAACCAGTTTATCTCTTTAATATTGGGTGGGAAACACTGAAAAGCATTTCCGAAATGACCAAGTGCCCGAGCCGAGGAACGAACCAGGGACATTTCGATCAGTTGTCAAGAGCATTATCCACTCGATTACTGTGCCATCCTAGTAGCCTTCTGGTAGACTTGCGATACTAATGAAACTAACTGGTGGGGTGGCACAGTGGTCGAGTGGTAATGCACTTGACTAGCCTCTATTCCCATAACTTCGTGCATTCCTGCAAGTTCGTGCATTTTAGTAAAACGTTCATTTCTTTGCTAAAAATCTTATTTCTGTGTCCAAATTTATTTTAAATTATTAAAAAGACATTTATCCAGCCGATTAATGCAAACAAATGCGACAAAAACAGGGTTCGTTACGTTCTCGGTGAGTTTTGTCCGAGCACCGATTTTACTTTTTACATATTCACCGCTTCCGGTCGCGACTTAGGGTGACATTTGTTTTCCTCAAAGTTTGTATTTGATACGATATATCAGCACTTGCGTTAGCGTGCGTACGGGCGTATATTACGCCAGGAAATCGGCCGTGTACGCCGGAAATCAAACTCTCGTTCGTACAGCGTACGTCAATAAAATATGTTATACGCCGATAATCAATACGCAGGACGTCCTGTTGTGTAAACTTCAGACGGTGAAAGCCGCATCAGACTGATTTCATTAATCACGCTAGATCATTGGCCAATCGATAAACGTTCGCTCCGCCCACCGATTGTCAGCTAATTTGATTGACGGCCTGATCATGCGTACTGTACATAATAATGTACGCGATCGCTGCGGTAATCAAATTCACCAAAGGTGTGTAAAACGCGTCGCGCTAATAATCTCGTGTAGAGACAGATAATTGTGTAGTTACAAACCGTTACGTAAACACGTATGCTTTAATTGATTTGATTGCATTATCGATTTTATTTTATAAATTTGTCGTACGTTGGGTAAGCGTAATTCTTAGTTGTACGCATAATTAAAAAAAGACATGAGTCAAAACGTATGTTCTGCAAAAATCGAGTTTAAAAAGAATAATTACCTTGTTATTCATATTCCGCGCGTTTACATAAATCCCAGACACAATATATCACAACTCTAACATACTTTTGCCAACGTTCGGTCGGCAGTTTCATCAAACGAGCGTGCGGCATCAATGTCTATGTTAAGGACGTTTGATGTGACCGACGCGCTTCCCTTCAAAGGTGCGGGTAGTGCCTCGGCGGTCTTTGATCGTGCGGCATGCGAATTTATCCCGTAAACTGTATGCGATACACGTGTGTTAAATTTGAGGAATTTATTGATTGACGCAGCGAATTTTTTTCTGAATTTGCAGAGCGCGAACATTAAAATCGTGTAAATGACGTGGTGTTCGGAAGCATTAAATGGTGCTGGTATTATTCGAGTTTTAACACATTTTGGGGCATTTAAACAATAGCAATTAAGATATGAGTTTAGGTGCATAAATTACTGCAAATGACCGGGAAAAGAACGACTTATATGACATACAAGTTGCACTATTTCGGATATGTACATATCTTCGGATAAACTCGTGTTTTATTTTAATCAGTCATACGGTTTTGGCTTCTATTATTGTAAGAATTCAAGTGTGCTATTAGTACTTAAATCAAGTAACATTTTTTGAACATCTAATTCTTAACCCTATACTCCTTAGACATACCTCAATTTTCAATAAAATATGTATCATGTTCAGAAATAAATTATCATTGTTTACCTCATGATAGTGTATATACATCTTGCTGATAATAAGGATGACCAATTAAAATGTTTATAAGCAGGCTACTAGTATAGGCCGATTTAGCAAAGGGTTAAAATGGATTGTAAATATGCTTGAACCAGTACACTGAACTGACCATATCATTGAGCAATCATACATGTAGCTGAATTGATCATATATCAAAACAATACACAGTAACACATATTAAGTAAAGGGTTAAATGGGCTCTAAGTACAGATAAAATATTTCATGAATGTAATCTGAACTTAGTAACAATGGTTGGACAATCCTACATACTGTTGGATGGCACTACATTACTGAATGTACACGCAGAGTTGATGTTCGAAACTTGGGACTTCCGTAAAATCATACTGGGACTTCCCAAATCAAAGGTCAGGAAGTCAGGACTTCCTGAAATTTAACCTTAGTGCAGGGCCTGATATATCTACGATTGGAAAATTGTGCTAATTAACTTACAGACAAATAGTCAAACTTTATGTTACAAATCTTTTAAATGGCAAAATCCTTCCCGTGCGATCCTAATGACGTCATCAGTTTATGTGCACACTTACAGGTCACAAATGTTTATATCAAGACTGCAGACTGCATGTAACATTGAGGCCGATTTTGCAAGTTTTTGCAGTTTGACATTGAATGTTTTGTTTAAATTTGTTAAAAGACAGTTAACTGTTATTTTTTATCACATGGTTGATGCCATTCAATCACTCACTCAGCCTGTACGAAAATATTAGCAATATTGCAGCTCTAAAGTAACAATAAAACAGCTGTTTTTTAGAAACGCAGCTCAAAATTGACTAGAAAACAGTCGTCACTGAAAATTGTCAGAAATGTGTGCTCCAAAATACAGCTGTATTTTTGAAAACTCAGCTATGTTTTGAAACACAGAAAAATATAGCTGTGTTTTTTGGACTTAGAAATGTTAAGACATCAGATAACTTCATGATTTTTCTAAGTCAGAAATTACAGCTGTTTTTCGATAAACATAGCTGTGTGTTTTGTTCTTAGTATTTTGAAATAGGAATTATTCTACAATTATTTCTAAAGTCAATTAATACCTTCTTTTGGTTATTTGTGAACAAAATAATAATTTTATTTTATCTCTTAAAAAGAAAACTATTTTAATTGTAAATAATTGACAATGGTACAATACATGTCAATTATTAATAATGATCAATTAAAAATGTAAATTTGCATTAATTTTACATTGTGTGAAGGTAACACAATCTTCCTAAACGTAAGTTAATCCTCGCATCAGTGTACCTTGTGGAGATGGGTTTAATAAGATTGCAGTTAATTTTGACCCTATCACTTATTTGAACAATTTCTAGTCTCGGCATTTCCCAAAATATTGTTTTACATGAACTGGGATACCCTTTCCATACACTTCACAGAGTTATAATATATCTTTCTGACTTAGTACTGTGATAGTTAATTTACAATCAACCCTAGAAGATACAATCACTAGACAAATAAACCATGAAGGCTATAAAATTAGCTCTCGAGACTCAGAATTAACTAGTGTGTAAACACATTGGCTGAATTGTGGAGAATGAGCAGACTGTTTATAATATCTAGCTGATAAGCCTTGTGGAAGTGGGTGAATCTATTACACAGTGCAGGAGGTTTAAGAAATTTAAGCTTTGAAAACATTACATGATCACATTAATCTGTACAATGAAAATTATAAATATAAATTGTATAAGTGATAAATCCCACTCCCTTTACACTGAGTTGATCTATGAGGAATATTAAACACATTTTAATATACATGATTTGGAAACAATCTCCACAGTTTTGAAATAGACTCTCTTGGTCATTGCTCGCAACGGTTTTTCTGGAGAGATATTCAAAAGTCAGTTTCAAATCTAGGTTAATCAGTTGTTTATTGTGTTCGGATAGTAGATTTCTTTATGTTTGCTGTGTATTTTTTAACTGAAGGCGTTAATAAATTTATGATTATCAAGAACTGGGAGACAGTGTAACATTATAATGGAAATATCATAGATCTGATTGTCTGGTAAGTTGTTTGCTTATTTTTTCCTCATAATGAATTATGAAATGAATCTTAAAAGTTTAAATGTAAAACTTAATTATAATTATATATGAGCTTTAAATACTTAGATACTAGTATGCTATGCATGTATACACATTAAAGTTATTTAAGATGTTGTTATAAAGTAATTTTTGCAGGATCACAAAATTTTAAGAATTTATTTTAGAAATCTTCAGAATAATTTTTAAAAGTGATTTTAGTTTAGAAATTATACTCCATTTCCTAATCAATCTACCTGTTTTTTTCATATATCATTAATCATTATGTTGCAGTAATTGTTTGCTATGAAGACAGACAGTGCATCAATAAAAGGGAAACCCTACAGATTAGGAGCTTACTTTGCACAAGACAAAAATGGAAGCAATCAACGGTAAGACCAATTTAAGTAAATATTTCAATTGATAGTGAATTAATGTAATTAAACATGCATTATTTCATCATTATCATGCAAATTGAGGAAAGTTAACTATGAGCTAAATTATGTGAAATATGGAAAATTTGAGTAATAAATGAGCATTTATGGTGGGTACTTTTTAGTCCCCTACCGGTTTTTGACCGGGGGGGACTATAGGTTTGCCCTCCGTCCGTCAGTCAGTCCGTCAAAAAATCTGGATCCTGACATAACTCAAACAGTTTCCAAGCTAGGTTTATGAAACTTGGGATGTGTATATAATAGGGGGCAATAAGGGCATTATGCACGTCTAAAAATATTTTGATTCTGACAAAAATTGTGGTTGCTATGGAAACAGAAACATTGAAAATGGCTTAAAACCGGTAGGGGACTTCTGTATTGCTTGCAATTCTTAATTACTTGTTTCTTGATTAAATGCCCCCACCAACCTTGATTTGCCCTTGTCTATCTCTGTGGTCCGTCTGTCTGTCCCAAACTGTTCTTTGAACCAGATTTTCCAAGTATTAACAGAGTTATTTCCCTTCACATAATTATTGATTACATGTAAATGGCAGTCAGGGACATCTGTGTTCTTTGATCACATCTTTGGTTGTTGATTCTTAGCATATAAAATTGTTACATGCACGACCTAACGTCCTAAGGTCACCATCAGATTTAGATGTTGGGTGTCTGGGCTCAAAGTATTGCCTTTAAGGCCTGGTATTTGAATTTTAGTTTATCTCATTAATTTCATTTCAGGCTATGGTGTTCATATTATTGGTGCATCCCTGAGGCTGAAGATGTGATTCTCAACCAGGAAAAGAACAAATAAAACATGAAATTAAATGTTGAAGACATTGCAGATTAGTGCCTTATATTCAATTGATGACAATTAATATGTATTCGCAGCAATGATGGATGGATAACAATGAATTAAAAGTACAAGTATTACTAGTGGTAGGGTTATTTAAAAATCTGGAGACATTAAAACTATAATGTACTGCAAGCAGCGGCTGCCTTTTACACAATCTATTATTTGTGAGTATTTTATGTTAAGGAAATTTGTCAGAATTGCATGCTGTTGCCCAAGGGTGTTCTTCTTACATAGAAATATACATATGATACAAAGTGTTTTCCTTTGATTTATTTTTCAATTATAAAAAATTGTACGTCCATATTTAGAACGAAAATAGTGCAAGCCCATTCTGGTAAAAAACACAGCTGTAAAACCAAAACACAGCTGTAAAATCAAAACACAGCTGTGATTTCAAATTACAGCTGTAATACCAAATTACAGCTGTAAAAAAACACATCTAATTTGCATAAAGTTGACTGTAAAACAGCTGTTTTATAGGTGTTAAGCGAAAAAGCAGCTATGTTTTCAAATGTTACTATGTATTGGCTACAAAAAAAATGCAGCTCCATTTTGAAAAATGCAGCTCTGTTTTTAGAGTAAAAAGCAGCTCATTTACAGCTGTAACGTTTCGTACAGGTGTGTTTGTTTTTGTGCGGATGCGCCCATTTCAAATATAAGATACACAAACTTGTAGGTGTACAGGCAACTAATCAAGGGTCCCTGGTTCGAATCTCGGCCGGGGCACTTTGTAATTTCTGAAACGCTGTTCAGTGTTTCCCACCCAACTAGAGACAAACTGGTTGGAAACCCAGAGGTAGTCTGGCGTGTATCAATGCTGTACACCGTGCACGTTAAAGAACCAAGGAATCTATTCAAAACAAGCTAGGGTAACGCACCCGGATTCCTTGTATCTCACCTCTGTCTCTTAATTGATTTTATGTCTGCCCCTGTCAGATATCTGCCAAAAATAAACAGAAAGCAATTGTCGGCAGAACGAAGTAGAAGTAGAACTTCATACAAACGATACAGAATAAAAACTAATAAAATCTGACAATCATTTTGTGTCTAATTTCTTCTTCTACATCTTAACAATCATGATCGATCTAATGATAAACATACAATGTAGATGCAATATATTGTTTCTTATTTGTTAATTTTACCTTTAATATTTGCAAATTTTGGTCATGTGTGACCTTCACCTATGCTTGAGGGAGTTAATTCTTAGTCCTAATACTCTGATCCTACAGGCGGGGCATACAATGCATAGAAAGTCTACATGAAACCAACTTAAAAACACCAAAGTAATTTAAAACTTTTTCTACGTTCATGCAGTTGTGTATTCAAACGAAAAATGTAGCACTATTAACAGGAAATTGTTCATTCAGACAAAATTATTCATACATCAGTTCATGTTATTTTTTCACGAATTCTTGTGTACTGCGACTCAGGATGTAATATGAGTCTAAAAGCAAGTAATTTAGTGGTATAATAATGGGGTCATTGGTTTGAGTCCCAGGTTACTGCACTTAATCCTGTCTAAGTTACTTCAATGGTGATAAAGGTAATGCTCCAAGATGTCTCAAGACTTAGTGAGGATACTCATGAATAGGGTCTTACCACCCAAGA
This sequence comes from Spisula solida, assembly GCA_947247005.1. Classification (NCBI taxonomy): domain Eukaryota; kingdom Metazoa; phylum Mollusca; class Bivalvia; order Venerida; family Mactridae; genus Spisula; species Spisula solida. The sequence goes on from OX365955.1 coordinate 13,273,748, forward strand.
AATAAAGGGAAAGGAGTGTAGTGACTGTGAAGACTGGCTCACAACAGGTGCTGACTAGCTCAGTTGGAAAGCCACCAATAGTACCTGGTGTCGACCTCACACACCCTAAACAGTAGTATGGCTCTCTGCCAACTGAGTAAAACCACATCACTGAACATACAGAGCTTCAACAATGCGGCCTAACTCTTGAATATAATGTTTTGACTTTTGAGTCATTTCTGTCTGTTTTCATCATAAATTCACCAAGGTCTCTGTTTCAGTTAGTTTGAAGCCAGCCAGGGCGTATCAGCACCATGCCTGCAGGAAACCCAGATGAACCTTACTACTGCTCTCAGCAGATTAACATTCCACCAGCACTTCCAGACATTCTCAAACAATTTACAAAAGCTGCAATCAGAACTCAGCCAACTGATGTCCTAGGGTGGTCTGCTGCGTAAGTACTAAACTTGCAATCTTTTTGATATGAAGAAAGTTTGATTATGCTTTTAATATTGAAGAAAGTTTGATTGTGCTTTTAATAATGAAGAAAGTTTGATTGTGCTTTTAATAATGAAGAAAGTTTGATTGTGCTTTTAATATTGAAGAAAGTTTGATTGTGCTTTTAATAATGAAGAAAGTTTGATTGTGTTTTTAATAATGAAGAAAGTTTGATTGTGCTTTTAATAATGAAGAAAGTTTGATTGTGCTTTAAATAATAAAGAAAGTTTGATTGTGCTTTCCCTTCACAATGGATTGCATTACATGCTCCGCGAAAACTGTCAGTCCTTCAGTCCTGACTGACAGATTTTGATTCGGACTGACAGAAAATCCTGTATTTTTTCTATTAGACGAAGAGGACCATTCACTCATTTTACCAATTTGGACTGACAAGTTTAAAACCATTTTGTGGAGCTTGGCATTAAATTTCTGTTCTATAAAGCATTTATATTTGAACTGATTAGATGATAAAGTATGACCCTTTACTTTTAATCACTTTAATGAGAGTTAACTTTTCAAGTGTTGCATTAAGTTACAGTACACGCAAGGTGGGTTTTCCAATTTCCACTCGGCCACCGCGTCAATAATTAATTTGAGGTGGCATGCCACCATGGCGGGCCCACCGTGGACAGAAAGTTCCACTCTAAATTGCCACCGTGGCATTTTCCCGATATCTCGTAGATCGACCGTCAAGGTGGAAACGCGGTGGGTCAAAGTGGGCAAACGCGGTGGATTCACGGTGACAATGTGACTGTGGTTTACTTCAGCTAATATATTTTTATATATTTTAATACTTTTTTCTAACATATTTTTAAAAGTACTTACACGTAGGCCTACTCATAATATCATAATAAAGTATTTCCAAGACGCCAAGTAACACAATTACACTCGATATGTCGCTGTGTTTTCATTCGTCAAGTTTAGTTGGGAGAATATTAAAAGTTCGATTCGGAGAATATTAAAATGCGTAATGCGTATGCCTACTCATAATATCATAATATAGTATTTCCAAGACGCCAATATTAAAATGCATAACCATGTATAGAAATGTATTTCTAACATATTTTGAGAAATAATTACACGTATGCCTACTCATAATATCATAATATAGTATTTCCAAGACGCCAAGTAACACAATTACACTCGATATGTCGCTGTGTTTTCATTTGTCAAGTTCAGTTGGGGAGAATATTAAAAGTTCGATTCGTAGAATATTAAAATGCGTAACCATGTATAGAAATTATAAACATCTAAGGCCACTTTTTTATATCTTCTGGTTTACAAAACCGACGACCCTCGAAATGGGAAAATATTGAGGTCAAATGAACTAGGTGAACTCATTTTTCGAAAACTAGACTCTATTTTCTGTAAATAGACGGATGACGTAAACAGCGACCAAATTGTACATGTAATTTAATTTAGTTAACTGAATGCGCAAGTATCCGTATTTTGTGCATAGATTTTAATTAATTTATAATTCAGAGTGACCAAATACTATTTTCCAGGACGCTATATTATTTGTACATCGCATTATTCGTGACAACTAGTCAAAAAGGCGAGACTACGTAAATTATAAAAAACGCGGTCGAACCGACTTTCAATTGAGACAAGAAGAGTTGAATTACCATCAAATATTAGATTTAATCCATTATTGTTACATATGTGTTTTATCAATGCAATAAATAATAATCATGAATTATTACACTAACACTGATTAACATATTATAAATGAGCGATGAGCGATGCTTCTATAAATGTGTTTCTATAAATTGTGTCAATGTGTGCAAATTTTCGTAGATCAGTCAAAATTCGAATGTGCATCGGCTACGATATCTTTGATGTCAGTTCACAACAGTTTCTTTTGATTGCCCGACAAAGGTCGGCAATGTCTGAGTTTTAGTCATCTACCGACTGTCGGCGACTTCTGAAGTTACAATGTCGGCACTGCTGTCTTTGATCGGAATAGTAAGGGCATGGTGATTTATAGTTGCGTTTTAATGTCAACAGCTACATCTTGCTATTTGTTGACCATGTATACATACGTTCAATTAATGTTTTCATAATTTAATTCATAACCTTCGTGCGTTTTATTAATACTTCACCATTTTTCGCGCGTACATTAGTGTTACGCACGTTGACTGCTGTATACGTTGCTATGGGCTAACGTATACATAGCGTCGTTGCTATGGATCGTACACATGAGTATCTGCTTCTGTCGCAAATTTTAAGTAGAATATAGAGGTTGGGACTGAAGTATAAAATAATTTGTAACGTAATTTTGTGATGGGGTTTAACACCTAAGCATTTTTTCTACCGGTCGTTCAAAACATTCTTGTTAACCACGAGATAAAAAGGTGTGGCCTTACAATAATTCTAAACTCCTGCAATGCCAGTGACACGTACACATTAGGTCACACCTGTGAACTTTATGCATATCAAGGGCTATACAGGGGTGTCAATTACTATCAACTATACGCTTGTTATAAACACGTTCACATTGTTGGTAAGACTTAAATTGTTCGCGAATTCCCTAAAATGAGTAAATTGCAATTATTATTTGTAGCATCTGTGTGAGGATAAGTGATCTTAGATCTAATGTTTCACCCCTATGCAGCCCATGTCAAACTATTGAATTTTCTTAAGTCTGTGGAGTGATCGGTCAGAGAGTGCAGTTTTTTGTTGTTGTACTACTGCATAATGGATTATCACCGACCACATGGATCACAGTAACGGTAAACAATTTGATTGTATCGAATAAACTATCCGTATTACTTGGAGAACAGTTTTCTATTCATTTGGAAAATAAATCGGGGAAAAATGCAAAACTTCATAATTTAATGACGATCTATTGCCACTGCGTTTCCACCGTGTTGTCACCGTGTATCCACCGCGTTTCCACCGTGTTGTCACGGTGGCAATGGTCACGGTGGGTTGTCCACCCTAATTTTAATTCTAGGTGGATTTGGGTGGGTTCACGGTGGCATATTTTGCGTTGCCACCCAGAGTCGTCGCCACCGTGACGGGTGGACTTTGGAAAACCCACCTTGCGTGTACTGTACATTAATTAGGAATACTGTAAACCAATTTACTTTAACAAATACTAACTTTCGCGTTTTGCCGATCGTCGGCATATTCGCGACTACAAAGTTTCGTGTTTTCAAGTTTCGCAGCAACTTAATTTTGCAAAATTCTATCACTCGCAAACTCTGAGAAATGTAATCACACGAAATAATTTCTTGGTTTACAGTAAATGTATAGTTTTATAAAATGTACATCTAAATAATAATAAAAACATCTTGTATTTTGTTTTTCTCAACCAATAGTTACTTCAAAGCCATGGCTAAGGGTGAGACACCACCTGTGAAAGAAAGGTTAGAGATGCCAGTTGCTACACAAAAAACAGACACAGGTCTTACTCCAGGACTACTTAGAGTTTTAAATAAACAGGTATGCACCAATGTTGATAGCTCATGCACAGATCCAGATGGGGGACTAGATCCCCAGGCCTCAACAAATATTTTTAAAAGCACTCGTCCTGGAATATAGACAAAGAAGAAAACCCAAAATCTTACTTGTCCTGCTATATAAATAAAGAAGGAAGATATTGTGCAGGACGAGCGGATGAGTGGATTCATTGAGGCCTTATCCCCCTCACTGGAATTAATGATTCTCTTTTGTAATGAGCAGAGTTGGGGTGTATTATCATATGAGGGCCACTTAAAAAGTATTAATCAGTGGGCGATAAATCAACATAATTGCCTTTGACTATATAAAAAGTTTACATTTTCTTAAAGATCAAGCTCTCAGCTAGACATTTGTGGTATTTTCATCATGTTAAATTTATCATTTAATATGAAAGCATTTTCATCTTATTGATATTAAAACAGGACATGGTTTAAAGCACTGGACAAGAAATATCTTGTAAATACGTACGAACGTAAATACGTAATTCAGGACATATTTATCATGTGAAAGATATATAAATGTGTCAAAAAGCTATATGTTTGACGTTCCCACTTAAGACGTACAGTACAATACCGCAACAACGTATAGGGTATTGTCCAAGCAAAATGCAGTTCTTGGAGTATTTGGAACATTTAGACAGTCCAAATAATAATGTTGAATCCCCACAATTTAAACAAGTAACGGCCGGTGCATAAAATCTGCAAATTACAATTCAATCGGATTAAAATTATAGAAATTATGACCAAAAATATCAACCCTCACAGCTACTAATATGTCTTATTTTCTCGCAATCCAAGTGTTTCATACCCCTACTAGTTAAATGTCAATTATGGGTGACTGGATATTTTGCCGATTGCAATATTGTTTCATTGGTTAGCTTAAGCAAAGGTTGTATCTTCAGAAAATGTCCACTTTTATTCACATTGATTGAATATTAAATGTGTTCTTGGCTACTGATTAATACTTATACCTACATATAATACCTACTATTCATAATGATAAGGGGAGAGCGGTTACTAAGTTTTGGAACTTGTGGCCTGACCTTTTTACCCTTGCATGCCATATGTATATTGGTATGATAGAAATTGTATATATTATTTGGGTAATAAAATATGTTTATACTAACTTAACTAAACTGCTATTCATAAACCTATTATTCATGTCATACTATTTGTGAGATGCATAGTTCTTAATTCTTAATATTATGGACGCACATTTTGTATCTGTTATGTACAGGTATGAAACCGGTATGAAACGTGCGGCATGTAAATATTCGTTGAACGCAGGGTTGACTGGCATATTTTATCACAGTTGACGGCCTCTTGTTACACTTTAGTCACGATTAATTCAATGCTACCTTATTCTCTTACACAGCTTGGACCTAAAAAGACTGCACCTCTAAGCATGATTGAAGAGAAATGGTGTGACTTGGCTTTACCAAAAGAACAGTTTGATGATCTGGTTAGAATTGGTAGTTTTGGTGGCGATGTCGAATGGAACAAATTTTTTGCACTTGCATGTTCTGCTGTGGCCGAGGTAAACATACTTGTATATATGTATTTCATGTATCATGGTCTTATTTGTATTGTGCTAATAACTATGGCTTATGAGAATGCAAGCTAGTAGCTTGAACTTTGTATTGATGTACCGTGTACTTTGTCCTTAACCTTTATACATGAACATGTTACAAGAGGCTTGCCTGGAATATATAATATTCGTGAGAAAGTCATGTCTTGCGGATATTTTAGATCAGTGCGTATATTACACCTCATATAAATTTGTTATACTCTCTGCTTGAAAAGAACAAAATCCGTACATGATCCCTGATTTGAATTTATTGTTTTTATTATAGAACATAACACAAGCAATGAAGACAGTATGTGAAATACTGACAGCGGATCCTGAAGGCGGTGCTGCAAGAATTCCCTATCCCCTATTCAAAGATATTTACACTTACCTAGCACAAATAGACGGCGAAATCTCTCAAAATCAGATCAATGAAGTATTTGCATACTTGCAATATGATGTGTAAGTAGCTTGAATCATGTAACATTTTGTGGGTCAGTTGTAGTGAAAACTTTACTCAGGATCGAGGCATTGTCACAGGATACACATTGAAAAAGTTAATTGGTTTCCAAAAATGTTAAATGGTTCCTCAAAATGTTAATGGTTCCTAATTCCAAGAATGTTTTGTGGTTCATAGAATTACCTGCCTCTGTTGGCAAGACAAGGGTAGGAACTACTATGTATTGCAGTTCAGTCCCATGGTTTGTTAAAATAATTGGTAAATGCATGATGCTTTCCAGTGGTCTACCATGGAACAATGGTAAATTATTATCCGGTAAAGTCATGGTGATAATTTCTAGTACCCATACAAGTAATCAGTTTAATCGGCATATTGAGACCATACTCAATTTTGCAAAACTGTTAATCATACTAAAACTATACCCATCCTACATTGCCAATAAAATGCATGTTACTGCAAGTATACATTATATATCTTTGAGGACTACACGTCTGCATGTGTTTATAGTCAGTGAGTGGTAGAAAAGTTGAATATTCGAAATTTTAACACACAGTTATTATGTTTCTGGTAATTAACAGTTCTTATCATTACACTGTACAACTATTATGATTAACTGAATGTACAGTGCAACCTCTGTAGACTAACACCTTTAGGGACATCCAAATATTGGCCATTGTTAAGAGGTAGTTGGTCTACAGAGGTTAAATTCATGGTAAATATAGGCTTAGGGTAATTTTGAAGGTATTGTTATCAGGGTGGCCACAGACTCTAGAAAACAGGCAAAACATGGAAAATGCTAAAAACAAATTCCCTGCATGGAAAAATTTGGGAATTTCAAAATTGGGCAAAAATCAGGAAATTTTTAGCGAATTTTACAAAAATTGGAGGAGAAAAATGTGTCTACTCAGGTAGCTTCTCTTCATGACTTTGTTAAATAGATTTATTTAATCAAACAGACTGTTAGCAACATGTATTTATTATAAGATAGGTATAGATGATGAGTTTTGTGGAATGGATATAATGGGGAGGTTGGAGGCCATATTTTCAGCTGTATGTGTGTTGCTTACACCGCAAACAAACATGGAAAATCACATTTTAGCCAGGGAATTTCATTTTCTGTGGCCACCCTGTGTTATTGAGAGGATGTGGTCTACAGAGGGTCGCTGTGGACAGGTTATACTGTAGTTTTGTTTTCATTATTATCTCATTATTGACCTTTGTTTCTTTGCAGAGATAAACAAGAGAATTATGTGATGCCACGGAACTTCTTGAGTCCGGAGTGTCCTAAAATGGGAGCAATTTAACAGCATTGTGATGAAGACTTGTAAATAAATGTTTTAATTATCATGTTACTAAGTGAATGTGTTTGTTTCGACTAAGCACAAGTGATCTTCTCTATTTATAAACTATTGGTATAATCATCTTGTGTTCTAAGGTCAATCAATGATGGAGTGTATGGATTTCCTGTAAGCTTGTGTACCAGAAAGTTAGTGATAATAAATTCTTGTCTTTAGTTTCTGTTTTAAAATTTTTCTTCCATCTCATACCCTTGTGTTCAGATCATGACTTTTTCCCAAGTTTGGGGATATGGTAAAATTGAAAAACAATCGGTTACTTTGGGAAAGTATTGTTTTTTGTGAAGGAGTGGTTTATACACACTGTGCCTTCAGAATGGGAGATGAAGGTGCGACTCCCAACAGGGGTTCTGATATGGCCTGTTTGTGAGTTTATTACCAGCTAGTTAAATATAGTTCACTGAATGCCTATCTGCGTGCTGCCTGGTATTGAAGGATAGGAATCAGAAGATTACCAATGATCAAAAAACAGGACTGTGACTCATATATAATTTAGCCAACCTGGCTGACAGCCTTACAGTTAAGATGTGACTACCATTTAAACAAACTCTCTACCTTTGAACTAAAGTTGTCATCGATAGATACTATGTATAGGTTAGAGATTGTGAAACGATTTCTTCAAGGACTTTTAACCTAAAGGAATGCAGGGACTGTGGTTACAAAACCTTGAAGAAATCGTTTAGCAAACTCTTACAACTTAGTGTTTGCTCCACCCACCATAGTTAACACCCCAAGAAACATGTGGTTAACGTGCCTCTACATTGTTCTACACATAGACAATTTGCATGAGAAAATCGTGTATAATGGCCAAATGGACAATTTCATTTTATAAGGGATGTCCGTCAATAAAGTGTGTGTATATTGGGAATCGTCTTTTTGCCGATACCACCTATTCATATTAAATGATTAAAACCACACCCTAACCACTTGCACTGGCTTCACAAAGGCTTGCACATGGGCAGGGGCTTTAAATTACTTCTTGGTGAAGACGCATTTTTGTGAAAAATCAGGGATGAGAAGGAAATACACCGCGGCCCGCCGTTTGGTCGAAAAAGACGAGCAAACACTAAATTGATGTATCAATGATATTTTTTTTGTCAATTGATTATCAATTTGCATTTTGATATATCAATACGTGGATAAAAACATCGGATCACTCAAACATTGTCCTGCACCAAAGCACAAAATAGCTGGTTAAGTGGAAGTTGACGGATGGTCTTAATGGGTCATGTCTAAACTGAAGTTGATATTTTCAAAAGCTGAATCTATACTCAAATATATACATTGTAGAATGGCTAAATAAGTTAATCAATTACAGCTCTTCTTTGAACACTATCCTTTAAAATGATTTAGTTGTTGAAGAAATAGGGAAGTCCAACTTACCAGATGTTCAATGCGTTGTAGGTCACAACCCATCATAGGCAGCCATTCACTGAATTTATCAAATATTTTGAGAAATGTTTAAAACAGGTGGATGATTACTGCAGGTGTATTTGATGTTAAGTCTTCGTTCAATAAATGCTAATACCCCGGTGGAAGCCTTTCCCGTATCAACTAGCCAAGTCAACCAGGGGCCATAATTCTGTTACAAGGTATTAACAATGTAAGATGTGCCAAGTTTGAAAGCATTGCCTTGATGGAAAAATTGTTGAATTGTTAGTATTAGATGGCAGAAATTGACTGATTCATAAGATGCTGAAGACAGGTGGCTTCTTGACTGAGGTAGACAACAAAGAGCAGTTAGTCATCATTTCGTCAGTTCCTGAATCTCACTGGATGGCTGTCACATGTTTTGTCCGCGCGTTTGCCTGTCCTGAATGTCTTACCATTCTTTTCAATGGCCCGTTTTATAACAGCCTTTTTCAAGTAATTTAATATAAGGAAAAGTTAATCATTTATGTTCTGCAGAGATATTGAACCGGTCTTGGTGAACTATTTTACTCATTTCTGGGCCTGGTTGCTCAAAGCATATTTACAACCCTGAATGTATGTTTTCATGAGCAATGAGTATGATAGTGCGCCCAGGATAATGAGAAAGGCGAGAAAATTTGGTATATTCAACTAACTTTAAGGATTAATCAGATGCGCACAATTTATCAGTGACTTATAGTCTAGCATAAAACTGACCATATCTGTTTACTTTAGAAATTTTATAAACCGATTTTGCAACAGTTGACCAAAACTGATTCATGTTTGTAAACATCACATTATCCTGGGCTCACTATATAACTGTGCTCGTGTTGTGCTACATACACAAATCTAAAGCACCAAACATTCATGACTTTCTCACAGATAGTTATATTCTGTGTAAGAACCTTGCAATATTTTCATGCAAAAAGGTCAGGATCAGGTTTAACTCTGCACCATAAAACATGTTTTCATTGGCTGACCACTTGAGGTTTACTTACCAACATTCATTGGTCAAGATATAGTAAATGTGTTTGTAACCCTAGCGCTATATGATAGATTGTGATACAAGAACTAACACAAAAACCCTTGCTATATTCGCCATTTCTGAATATTTCTGAGCATGTAAACTTTGCATGTTGTACTGTAAGATACTGTTACTGCTGGAATGCTTGCATGGGTCATCTTCACAGTCTTCGATGTTAATTCATAACCAGTGGCATGGTGGTCGAGTAGAGAACGCTTTTGACTACAAATCAAGAGGTCCCTTGTTTGATTCTCAGCAGGTTCACTTGGATCAATTCTAGAACGATTTGAGTGTTTCCCACTCGAGATGCACTTGTTTTGGTAACTCAGAGGTAACCTCATAATTTTTTATGTATTGGTGCTGTACACGAGGCACCTTAAAATTTTAAGAACCAAGCAGTCTACTTGGAAAGAGCTACATGTAGGGTATTGGAACTTGATTCCTTGTATCACACAACAGTTACTGTTTCTTCCCTCAAAGTTGAACGTGATCGGCCAATCTGGGGCAAGGAAAGCAGGAATGACAACGCACTTGCAACTGTCTCAGTTGAATGCAAACAAACAATTCAGACCAAAATAAATCAGTTTTAGTGTTTGTTCTTGTTTTGCAATGTATCCCACTGGAATTTATATAGTTGACATAATTTGTGGATAAAGAACTTCAAACACGACACAATTATTATTTAAATGATTTAATACACTGACACTAGAGATGCCAAATTGAACCTTTTATAATTAACCAGTAACAATAAGCTCAGTATAGGACTATATATATAAAAACAACAATATAGCAAGCACATGCCCCCTTGTCACAGTTTAACGTAGATCAAAGACTTGTTATAAAGATACCAAAACCACAACATTGATATGTGTGCAATGTATACGTTGGTATCAGAATAACCAGACTGTAAATTATGTGATTCAGAACAAATGTTTTTGGTACAGTATTACAATACACAGATAAAAACAAAGCCTTTAGGAATTTACGGTACATACAGTATATAAGGCAATCTATTCTTACATTCTAAGACACCGACATTTGTTCACCGTAACAAGAAAACATGTTTAAGTACACTCCAATAGGCAGCGTGACTTACTGTACAATTAATCATTTTCATGGGTATTAAATTTTGTGTTTTTTTTTTAGAAAAAATGTTAATTTGTGGGGTCGTAAATTTGTGGATTACAAAACATTGATGTTGATCCATATTTCAAAGGTTGATTATTTTAGGTGATTAGATTTGGTGTTAGTTCCAACACGAAATCAACGAAATTTAACCCCCACAAAAAATAATGATTTGACAGTGTGTAATATTATCATGTATAACTGTATACCATCACTGACATGTCACACAAAATGTACGTCAAACATGTCACACATGATGTAAGCTTCACATTGAATACATTCTCTTCATATCTAGGTAAGAATAGGTCTTTATAAACATAAGGGTACTGTTTTATCAAAGCATTTACGTAAATCCTAAACTTACGTTCAAATTCATAATTATGGTGAAGGATTGTTCATTATGACTTATGACTCTGTCAATGAACCTGTAAAACCATATCTGTTCCCAATATGTAGGTTTTAAACAATAACTAATAACTTAAATTTGAACGTAAGTGCTTTGATAAAACAGTAGCCAGGACCATAACTTCAACAGTACTCATAAATTCATTAAATTCTTTAAAAAAATTCATTTGATAATATTTTGGTTTAAATAATGATTTGCACCATGTTGCTAATTATTTTTGTCAATTTATATGGCTTCATATATGAAGATACATTTTTCACTATCAGCAATATTTTTTCTTCATATAATATGGTGATAACATTTTTCGTCATGTTTGTGATCTATTCCCTCATATACAAATGGCAATATTTTCTTCAGGTATAGTGAAAATGTTTAAGTCGTTCACAGTGATGGCAATGACACTTAATATTCAACATCAGTATAAAGTGTGGCCACAACACAAAGTCTTTGTTATTTTAAGCCGCTGTGAGTGAGAAGCAAATTTCCTGTCAACAGCTTTTTATTTCTGTCGACAGGTTCTTACCTTCTCACAGTAGCTAAAAAGACGTCAAAGACCAAGTGACACGGTCACACAGGTAGTATTTCAGTGTATGAAGGCATATTAAGATATGACTCAAGTCTATATGTTTGAGTTGAGGCTACACTGTAGATGAAACAAATCTGCCTACTATGCTGAAAACAATCCTTTACATAAGTAAATATAACAATGAGTGTAAATATGAATAGATGAGACATAATACATGTATAGATCTATGATTTCCATATACGATACTCAGCACTACATAAAAACGTTAACATAACAGTGACATAATTCAATAATTCAAAAATAAAATGAAAACTCCAAACTTCCAACTGGCTTCTAAGCTTACCTAATATATAATTTGTTCTTTTAGCACAACAAGGGTGTATCTTACAATATACTATATAATGAGATACAACCTTTTTGCGCCAAAGTGACAAACTTCCTCAGAAGCACAAACTGTGAGCACATTATATTGACATAACCTGGCTCTGGATTATTTTCAAGCACTTTTTAACACAACACAAAAAGCAGGTACATGTCGCCTTATATTATCCATTAAACATCTTTTACAAAAATAATAAAACTAGAAATGAAATCAGTTTCCTGGAAATGATGTTAGTGTATGTATGTATGTATACTAGGCAACAAGGAACATCTACTATATAGTATAGAATTTATTTTGCAGTAAATAGAACTCTAAAAATACATTAAAATTTTTACTATCACTGTTAATTGAATTATATTGTCGCAAAGAATGGGCAAGTCACTTGTGTGCAAACTTTAAATGTTATAAACAGTAAAATGTCACATCATTTACTGAATTTTTTATATTATATGGATAGGCTTAACCTTATATATCACAAAATAAACTTGTAACTTACCGAAGTTATTTTCGGTACCAAAGGTTGTTGCTATTTGTAAGAAAACAAGTTTGAAAATGGCAATGTTTTCTTTGAGTTCTAGCACCCGTTAAATAAATGCTATAGTATATTACAGATTTCTTTTGTTGCCTGGTATGTATATATATGTGTACATATGTAGAAATTTACATGATAACTAACTGCATATTTTTAAATCATACACATACAAGATAATGTAATGAAGCTGTATTCATAAACACTGGGAAATCACTGGAACTTAAAAATTGTAGGAAATCATTGAAACTTAAAAATTGTAAGACTCCAAAATATTCTCCATTACATTTGAAGACAAATTCAATCAAAACAATGATTATATAATAGAATGTGTAGTGACAATATAGAAACAAAAACATCTTTTCCCTTTATAGATATATAATTTAAAAAAAATCCATAATTGAGGAAGATTGTACAGTGAATACAGTGGTTGGTAGAACAGACTACGGACTCGCACTGTAGTCTATGAAACTTTGTCAGCCAGTATCACTTGAACCCTTTACTCCATACACCACCTTCTATTACAATGATAAGAAATGAACTAGAATGTGTACACATCTTATGTGTAGTTTTTTGAGACAAAACGCATAATGATCTCCCTTGATAAGATGTCTTATTAGTCCCCTACCGGTTTTTGACCGGAGGCGACTATAGGTTTGCCCTCCGTCCGTCAGTCAGTCAGTCAGTCCGTCCGTCAAACAATCTGGATCCTGACATAACTCAAACAGTTTCCAAGCTAGGTTTATGAAACTTGGTATGTGGATAGGGGGCAATAAGGGGATTATGCACGACTAAAAATATTTTGATTCTGACAAAAATTGTGGTTGCTATGGCAACAGAAAGAGTGAAAATATGCCCAAATCTGGATCCTGCCATAACTCAAACAGTTTTCAAGCTAGGTTTATGAAACTTGATATGTGGATAGGGGGCAATAAGGGGATTATGCACGACTAAAAATATTTTGATTCTGACAAAAATTGTGGTTGCTATGGCAACAGAAACATTGAAAATGGCCTCAAACCGGTAGGGGACTTCTGTATTGCTTGCAATTCTTAATTACTTGTTAATAATTGGATTGTCTCCCCTCCATACTTATCATTGGAGAAATTGAATGGTGATGGACACAGAAAAGAGGCATGAATTAGGTAAAGACTTAACAACAAAATCAGCTTAACCGTAACAAAATGAATCCTACATGTGCAGCTTTTTGAGACAATTATGAAGAATGATCTCCTTTGATGCAATTTTATTTAAATAAGAGGATTGTCCTAATTGGAAAATAAATGTTGATAGAAATGAATGTTAAGGGTGTTAGTGAATTGACATAAATATATGGAGTAAAGGGTCAACTACAAAATCAGTGTAGTTTAACATAAAATAAACAAACAGATTTAAAAGTAACATACTTATCAAGAAGGAAAAGTCTCACGATTCTATCAAGGACAATGCCATTAATTTTGAGCAGGTAGTTGTATAAGAGAACTCAGACGTAACCATTCAATACAAGACAGATATCTGAGTACATTATCTGTATACTAGTCAGGCTATTATAAATTAATTGCTAGATTATCAGCACAAAAGTTTATGTCTCCCACAAAGGGCCATAACTCTGGACAATAATCATCCAACTTAAAATTCCAGACAGTATGCACAACTAGGCTTGGTGCCAAGTAGCCCTATTCATGTGTCGTTTCATTAAATCTAACCAGTGGTAATGGAAAACAAACACGGAAAAACTTTGTGACATCCATCCATTCCAAAATTAATATCCCCCCCCCCACTAAGTTTGGAGACATTTTTTTCATCAGAGCGGGAGGGGAGTGAAGATTCAAAAATATCTTTTTTTTTAGATTTCATTTTAACTGGTATGCCAGTTGAAACTTATTACAACATGATGATAATCTAAGAATTGAATTATTTTGGCCTAATTAGAATAAACTCGCATACATGTATTTCTCATGGATACAAAATCAAGCACTTTTCCACTAACTTCTCAACATACAAGAACATATTAAGATTATGCACGATTAAAAATCTCAACTGTTAATAACTGATATATATATATTTATATAGATAATATGTGAACATTAAATTCGCCTAGAATAAATAACTAAGAGCAAATATAGATAACAAAATACATAAACTGAATGTCTGTAACACAGTAAACTCTTTTATACACATAAAACCAGGTTATTAACTTAATGTTTAGGCCACAGTTTTTATAATTTCAGTTTTACAGAATTTTTTTAAAGTTTGCTGACAAGAGGATAGAAATTGAAATATAAGAAGACTGAAATGACCTAGGACCTTTGGACTATCGGGGTCTTACTGAGGCAAAATGCCAAATCCTGAAAATAGGGTGAGAGCCTGTTTCAGGGTCAATTGCATACAACCCTACATCAAAATTCAGTTCTTGAAAACATTGCTTGATTATAAAAATTCAGCTTAGGGAATGTCAAATGACCATAACTTTGTCAGTACATTGCAATTTTCTTTAAATAACTTTTTATTTCCTGCAGGAAAGTTCATTCTATCTGGTGTCGGGGTGTAGCCAGGTTTAAATTGATGTTACGCACTCAAGCCTTGAAGTTAGTGGTTATGGTTGGAGGGGGGTGGTCCTCATGATAGTGGACATTTTGGACTTTAAATACCATTTTAGCCATATATATATTTTCACCTTTTAAATTAATGTTACGCACATGCATATGTCTGTATTGCTGGCTATGTCCCTTGGTGCAGCAAATCCGGATTATTCCGGAAAAGTAGGACCACTAACCCTCTTGATATATTTTCACATTCCTCCTCTTGGCAGCAGAATTCTTTTAAAAATCCAGTAAACCTACAATTTTATAAACTGTGGCCTTAAGCTAGCGGCGAGACAAACAGGTGTAAGAAGTGCTGTCAGTATCACCTAAATAGTCACGCACAAACAATATGATCACATGCAAAACAAAAAATGAATTGTCTACAATATACAGTATAAATGATTCAACATATGATTTTATATTATGTCAAAAAAATGTACATATAGAATATGTATTAACATATAGAATATGTATTAATATATATATATTTATATAATATATACATGTAAAATACATTATAGCAGCAAGCATACTTGTCAACCCTTATCTCGTGATGAGACACTTTTTCAAAGTGCTATTTTAAATTGCTATGATTGCAACAGACAACCAGCTGAATGTTGAAAACTTGTTTTGTGTTTCTAGTTGAAGTCAATTATCGTTGACGGAATGTCAACATGTTTTAGTAAGTGACACTGCTGTCTAAAGATAGATTGCCAGATTTTTATTAAAATACCACCGCATTCAAATGAGAAATACTCTTTTGAATGCCATAAAGTATAATACAATTTGAGTTGGTTTAAAGAATATCAAAGCCTTTAAGGAATACAAACATTACAATGAGTTGCTAATAAAATGCAAACATTAAGATTCAAGTCAAGCATGTGTTTGCCGAAACAAGCTTATTGCAACTACAAGCATTTAAATTTTCAGGACCCTTCATTTTTGGTGCCCTTCATCAAGCTTGTCAGATCTCCTCCTCATGGTTGGGGCCCCTCCACAAGTTTGCCAAGACCCCTCTTCATTGTTTGGGCCCCTCCACAAGTTTGTAAAGACCCCTCTTTATTGTTTGGGCCAATTCTTAAGCTTGCCAAGTTCCCTCTTCCAACTAAAAAAGCTTAACTGTGCTCATCCGATTTACATTTGCCATTAACCAACATGGTATTTCGGTAAACTGTTTAAACAATGTTGGATGTTTTAAACCAGTCTATATTGAATTTGTGGTAGTTAATATATTGGGTTGTCTCAACACTACAATGCAATGCAATACTGAACTTAAAAATAATGATTTTATCAGCATGTGATAGTAGAATGTAAAAGTCAAACTTAAGATGTTTAACAACAGGAAGGGTTTTTGACACAAAACGTATGTCTCCCACAAGGGGCCATAACTCTAGTAAAAATCATTCAAACTAAAATTCCTGACAAGATGCGCAACTAGGGTAGGTACCAACTATTCATGTAAAGTTTTATTGAAATTCTACCAGTGGTTAAGGAGAACAAGCACGCAAAAACTTCATGACATCCATCCATCCAGAAGATGTCCAGCACAAAATCAGTATTTATCCTCACTATATGTGGGAGAAATAATGAATTTATCTGATTCTAGACTAATATGTATAAGGATGTTACATAAAAACTTGTTAATACTCTTCCATACATATGTGAACAGATGAGCGATATATATATACTGTTCTATAATACAATGATTTATGTACAATTTACAACAAGTATCAAACAACACAAGCTGTGAACACATGATTTTTGACTAAACAACAGTAACGATAGTAAATCAAGGCCAATAATCAATAACAGTCAGCGATGTAAGAGGGGCAACTCTTCCTCGAATACAATATTATTACAAGAACTGTTATACTGATCACAAAACAATGCAAAATGTCGTGATTATACAGAACGATAACAGAATTATCAACATATTATATAGCATGGAAAGGCCACGGTTTTCGATGTTTAGGTTATAGGGTTTTTTAATTTTGCTGTGGAGAGGTGCACAGGTAACTGTATCATTAACAAAGAGTAAACAAAAATATTTTTTTAATAAAATTTATAGTATCTTAGAAAAGTTTATAACACAGGAAATTGACCACATAGTCACCGACGTGCAGTTTGTTTTAAATAAACATTTCTTTAAGAAACAGGTGAGCTTCGTCTTTAATTTGATATCAATATTTTAAAAATCTGTCCATAAATAAGAAAATAAATCCATAGGGTGTGAAATCACTTTCTTTTTTCTTGTTTAGAATAGCATTGTCGTTTCTATTGACACCATGGAATACAGTTCATGGTGTAACCTTTTAACTAGTCCTTCAATATCGATGGGATTTTGCATGGATGTAGTTCTAACAATTTTGTCAATGAATATAATTACTTTATAAAGATATCGAAAGCTAATTCTTGTAATTGATACCATGAAAATTTGACCACTTTAGTACAAATCCACCTTTCTAAGATACATAAATTTTATAAAATATGTTTTTTATCTCTTTATCATTGGTACAGTTACCTGTGGAGAGGAGGTAATGGAAAGATAAGAGGCCCTTTGTGGGCCCTTTCAGGTTGGTCACACAAAGGTCGTTTAAGGTTGCTCACACAATGGCAGGTAAAAGACCCTAGGGCCCTTCTGTGCCTCTGACTATATTTCCATTTGCTCCTTCCGACAGCAAAATTTAAAAAAAATCTTTAAACCTAAAAATAAAACAGTGGCCTATGTGAGTATAAGTCACATATATAAATTCTTCTATCACACATGATCTATGTGAAACACATGCAATACTTCAGGGAGGCTCATTGTTCAACAAATGGTAATTCATCTCAGTGTGTTCATTGACAGTTCAAAACAATAATACATTGATTTCATTATTACAGTTAGTGCTATTTCTAGCAAAAGCATCTTAATAATATAAGTGCATAATACCCCTAATCCCCCAGCAGTTGTTCTACTATACAGAGTTTGCAAATCCTGAAAATTATGTGGGGTTTCAAGGCTGCAGGCATCCTGGGAGCCTTCAACTAAACTGTTTTTCAACTGGTTTTTTTAAAAGCACATAGAATAAACCAGTAAGAGAAGCAACTCTGTATGTATCAAGACATAAATGTTGGTAATATGTAAAAGTAGGATTGTAAAAATATTATTGGAAAATAAAAGGCAGCATTGAAGGGAAAACTTGTCTGCGTGCATATCAGGTAGGGAAACACTTTTTAGTTTTTCCGTTTGGACCCATTTTTCACTGATGATTTATTTGTGGTACGGCGCAAGTAGTATTTTCAAATTACCAATGTAAATGTTAATAAATCTGTAATACAAGAGGGCCCAAAGGGCCCTAGGTCGCTCACCTGTCGTAGTAGTGCATGCAAGTCCAGTCATTGTGACCTAGTTTTTGACCCCGAATGACCCAATATCGAACTTGACCTAGATTTTGTTGAGATTATCATTGTGACCAAGTTTCATAAAGATTAGACCAACATTGTGACCTCTAGTGACTACACAAGGTTTTTCAATGATTTTACTTTGTGACCTAGTTTTTGACCCCAGATGACCCAATATTGTACTTGACCTAGATTTTGTTGAGATGATGATTGTGACCAAGTTTCATAAAGATTAAGTCAAAATTATGACCTCTAGAGAGGACACAAGGTTTTTCTATGATCTTACCTTGTGACCTAGTTTTTGACCTCAGATGACCCAGTATCGAAATTGACCTAGATTTTGTTGAGATGATCATTGTGACCAAGTTTCATAAAGATTAAGTCAAAATTATTACCTCTAGTGACTACACAAGGTTTTTCTATAATTTGACCTAGTGACCTAGTTTTTTACCTCAGATGACCCAATATCGAACTTGACCTAGATTTGTTGAGATGATCATTGTGACCAAATTTCATAAAGATTAGGCCAATATTGTGACTTCTAGAGAGGACACAACCCAATTGTTGATAGACGGACGACGGACGAAGAGTGATCACAAAATCTCACTCTGTCACTTTGTGACAAGTGTGTCACTTTGTGACAAGTGAGCTAAAAATAATATAGGAAATGGTACACTCATATTTGTTTTTGTACTTAACATTTCTGTAACATTTCTGTAACATTTCTTGAACAAATGTCACTTAATCAAGACCAGATTCTCCCTTATCCCTCAATGGTAAACAGAAACTTATTTGTGAACTATAAAATGGCTTATTTGGAACCCTGGCCCTTTAAATTATCAGTATTTGTAGTCTTCTTCTTTTAGGAAACTGCATGATTTCAAAGTGATTTTTCCTGGAAATAGCCCCTACAACAAATTCATGAAAAAAGGGCTCTGATACTATAAAGACCAGACATACAACCAATACTGTACAGTGTCATATACCATATACACATGTTATCCGGGTTTTTTTTTACCATCCTTTACTTGGAAGAAACGCAACAATATTTTGTTTCAATGCAAACCATCTCTAATACAAGGAAGTATATTCTATTAGCAGAACATATTTCTGTGACAATTCACACCCAGTTGTTGAGCATATAGGAGTTTCAAAGCAATGCTTATTATGCTATACATGCCATAACCTTAGTCATGGAAATTATTGTTCCAAAGCAATGCTATATATTATGTCAGTCAGTCATTGGACATAATTGTTTCAAAGCGAGGCTGTATGACCATTGTGTCGGTCGGTCGGTCAATCAGTAAAAAAATCATCAAACAGATCTGTAACAAGTATGTAATACTAGTGTATACACAAAGACTATTTAGGGTTAACATAATAAAAACCAGTCAGAAAAAAATAGAAAACTATAGCACTTAATTTATATAACTCATTAGATTTTAAAAATCATATGAGCTAAAACTGATCCCTGTGGCTCTGTGGTTATATACCAATATGTGACTTCACTGATCCTGCATCCTCAGTTTTAACCAGTCCATCATCATGTATACCTCCACTGCTGTCATTATGAAATGTGTGGCAACCACATTTTTTCACACTTTTACACCAGTACGTCATATTCTCACATTTATCACTCTGCTTCATCTCCATGGTAACACTTCACATCAATACATAGAAGCATACCTTGTCCAGCAGAACGTTTTTTTGTAGTTGTCTTGACAATGAAACACAATAATGTGTCAAATGAATTCAGCTTTTTTATACAACACGATGGCAACATTCCATAATATTTAAATAATGTAACTAAATACTCCTGTGTCTATATATCCACTTTCTTCATATTTCGTTCCCACTATGAAAGAAGAAACTACATTGTTCTATTAATGTTTGCAGAATTTCTTCAGGTATACGCGAGTATTTTGTCATTTTCTCAAACGTGTCAAACTCCATTCTGAATAATGTAGGCCACCAGCACCGTGACAGATTCTTAGAGTCCATACTGTTTTGATCACAATTGTTACTCACTCTGTAAAAAATAAGAATAATCATACAGAATAATGAGGGCAAGTATCAATCGAGTTTACCAGTCCTGGAACTTAAATTTTCAGGAACTCTTAAATTTCCAACAACTTTCTTGTGCACTAAGCAAATTATCATACTAAATAATGGCAAAGGAATAAACTTAGATAACCATTCCTGGAACTTCATTTTCAGAACTTCAACCCTGAAACTAAGGTGGGACTGTGGCCAAGTGGTTAGTGCTCTCTACCAATCTGGTTCGAATTTGAAAAAAAGGATGTTTCCATTTTTTATAAAACCCAAGTTGTATTCAACTATACATGCAAGCTAGACGGTCAGTTCACCTATTTTTGTGTTAAGTTTTCTGAGAAATTCTAGTTGACCTACATATTACCAAATTTACAGGAAATATCAGTAATTATCAACTAGAGAAACTGACCATTTCCCAAGGCATTTATCAACTTCCACACTTTAATGACAGGTAGACTTCTGACGTTTCTCACATTTCTCACATTTTTCATGATTTTTGTTCCAAGTCCATACAAACTAGGGGTGACTATTGAGTCCATTTTTGACTATTGCAATACTATTGATATTGCTGAAAGTACTATTGCGATACTATTGTATTGCTGGGAACTATTGCTATATTATTACAATAGTTAATGCCAAGATTTAAAAACCAGAGATTAACTTGTAAATGCAAGTTTGCACTGTGTAAGATATAACTTTGCCGTACAACATACTGATCTACTATTTTTGGAAATGATTTAACATTAATTGGACAGAAATAGATGAATAAATTTTAACTAAATGCGGAAACGTTGGTCCTTGGTGGCAGTTTTGATGTGTAGGATTATTTAAAATGTTTTTTAACGAGAACGGAAGTTGTTTTAAATAAATAGTGAAACTATCGTAACTATCGATAGTTGAGTTTACTATCGGCGATAGTTATTGGATCAAGACTTTTACTATCGATCCATACTATAGGGACACTCGGGATCGCAATGCATCGATATTTCGATGCATCGGCCCACCTCTAATACAAACCCTGTGATATACTCACTTGTGTAAATGGGTGATGAGAAATTTAAGGACTTCAAAATTGAGAGGATGCATCTTTAAGAAGACACCACGTAGTGCTATAATTCTACTACTTTTGTCAACAACTCCTGAAAATAATAAATAAAGCATTATTATATAGCGTATCCCACAGTAAAATACATGCATAGGCTATTTTGGCTGTTTCTCAGGATAACTGGTGTATCTGAAATTAGGCAAATGCATCAAAATGCATCAGCAGACGCATCAACTACTGTGTTGCCATAAAATTCATCAGCAGACGCATCAACTACTGTGTTGCCATAAAATGCATCAGCAGACGCATCAACTACTGTGTTGCCATAAAATGCATCAGCAGACGCATCAACTACTGTGTTGCCATAAAATGCATCAGCAGACGCATCAACTACTGTGTTGCCATAAAATGCATCAGCAGACACATCAACTACTGTGTTGCCATAAAATGCATCAGCAGACGCATCAACTACTGTGTTGCCATGTAGTAAAGGGTTAATTAATACACAACAAAATGCAAAAGATGATGGTATGAAATTTCATGATATAAAAATTTGTATCTTCTTGTACTGTATGATTTTTATATAATCTCACCAAGTTGTCATGAAGTATTTTTGAAGCTTTTCATCCGACATTTAGTCAAAAATACAGACACAGTAAACAGACAAAATGGCACAGAAAAATTGAAACAAATTGTCATCAAGTTGTAGCAAGATTATTACACCCCACAAAAACTTACACTGTAACAGATGATTATGACTATGACAAAGTACAGTGGAACCCCTGAAAACCAGAATATCGGAAAACTGATGCCCCTGAAACCTGAAAACCAGAATTCCTGAGAACTGATAACCCCTGAAAACCGATACCCCTGAAAACTGACATCCCCAAAAACCCCAACTGTTTCTTTTGTCAAGACTGTTAGGTTTAAAGGGTTTCCACTGTATATGAATATTTATGATTCCAAGAATACAAATTTCTGTATAAAGAAAGAACTGGTACACACACACACACACACTACTTGTGTGAATGAAAAGTGTGCTCACATAGAAAATGTAATATTAAAGATAATTTTAATAATAACATTGAAACAAAATCCACCACAACTATTTGTGGATAATATGATTAATATTATACTATAGTGTTGTTGAAAAATACAAAATAATAAAGTTATCACTGAATGTAATGAATACCCTGCAATACTACTGTCACACACATTTGTTTGTTGGTAATGTGAAAAACAAGAGATGGTTTGTAAAGCATGAATGCCCTAACTGTAGCCAAATAGTCATGATGTTCAGGGTCAAAGTAACTTTGACCTTTGACCATGTAATCACAAAATCAGTAGGGGTCATCAGCATGTCAGACCATTATCCACGCATAAAGTTTAAAGATTCTTGGCCACAATGTTCTAGAGTTATGGATCGGAAACTATAATGGTCTACAGACCAACCTATTGTCCGACATAAGAAAAACAGTATATTCCGTAACTTCAGGGGGGGGGGGGGGATAAATTGTTCAAAGGCAATAACTGCAATGCCAGAACGGACTTGCCATGAAAGATCGTGTCATGCACAGTTACACTTGATATGATGGTTATCATGAACACAACATTTATCAGGTTGTTTAGTTCTAATCCCTCAAAAACTGTGGAAGATGGTCATGTGGACGTCAAAATTATTCTGAATTTGATCAACCAACATTCCGTAAGATAACTCCTATATACACCCGTACAAACTGTGTTTGTGAGGGTATAAAATGATACACTATGACAATAAATGAGACAGAACAAATAAGAAACCATCAACACAACAGTTTATCCATTTATAGTGCGATGATGAACATAACAAGAACACTAACGCTATGACAACATGACAGTGAACACAATCAAACATGAAAAACCCAAAGACCTAGCAATGGACCCAAATCAACCCAAAAATTTGTAAATAACCCAAAGACCTCAAAATGGACCCAATTAAAACCAAACATTTATAAATAACCCAATTCAACCCAAAGACCTAGTAAAGGACTCAATTCCGAGTCGTCTAATGCATTCATACTTTGTTAGGCAAGGCGATGGTACCGCTCAGTATAGGTTTGAACCTCGCTACAGATGCAAAATTATTACTTATAAATAAATGAGTTTGACATGAAGACAAAATACCAAAACCATTACCATAATGATGTAAAATGATTGGGGGCATGATGATCAACAAGCATTATTAAGGAAAATGTATGGTTAAGTAATAAAGATATATAATGATAGCATCTTGATTGTATGACACATGCAGAACCGGAGAACAGTTAGAATATGGAACATTCTGAAAATGTCTGATACCAGGTTTTCTGATTACAAAATGTATATATATAATAGATAGTTAGACAGTACACTCCAGCATTAGTATATCATAACACCTGTATTCTTTTTTATTGATTGTTAATTGTCTACACTTCATGCAATTATAAATGATCAAAAGGGTTGAAGTGTGTTTTCTTGCACAATATGGCTTGACCACAATAATTATTGTGTTTATTCAGACAATATGTAGTCAAATTACACATTCCTGTTCACATGTGCTTACATTCCAATGACGCGCAGACTGTACACAGGGTGCATACTCCATCAAGTAAAACAAAATTTCATGACTTTTCTATGACTTTCTTTACGTTTCCATAACATTTCTATGTCCATGACATATCTTGATGTTCGTTTAGACTGAATTTTTGCTGTGAATTTCAGATTTTTTTGCTAGTGTTTTTCATTTTTTCCAGGTGGAAATGTTTAGACAATTATTTAAAATTCCTGGCGTTTTTCCATGACAACAATCAAAATGCATTGTTTTCCATGACTTTTCTAGACAAACCCAATTTCCTGACTTTTCCAGTTCCGTATGAACCCTGTGCAGATCTACAGTACCATCTCATTGTGTGATTTCAGATCGCCTATTGTCTTATATAGCCACAACGTGTGTATAACACATCATTTCAAACCAGAAACACACATCAAACCCTTTCATGTAGAGTATTGTTTATTATTATACATATATCATTCATTATCATGCCATTACCTTATCATACAATAATAAGATTATTAACAAACTAACTTTTTATTGCTGCTAAGTTTTGTCATCACTGTAAGTCCTATATGGTATAACAGTTGTTTTATTTTAGGGGGGATGCAGATCATGCCAGAAGCATCATTGGTTCTTTTACACTAAAGGCCATTATGTTAATTTTGTACTGGATTATACTATTTTTTACCCAAAATCTAAATAATTTATAGATAAATTGACCCTTTCTGCTAATATCCTGAGGGTCAAAATGTGGCTTTTTTGGAAACTTCAGGGGTCATCTTACTTAGGGTCAAATGATATGCCCCTGCATATGGTAGCTGAACACTAGTCATTTTATCCCGGCATGTCAGAATACTGGGTATTCACATGCAAAGTGACATCTAGCAGATTACTGGTCAATAACTTATTTCATTGTACATTCAACCAACAGATCACTGTATGGCACTTTGCATATGAATAGCTAAGTCACACTGAAATGAGTCTATTGTGTATAACTAAGTATACATGTATAGTGTGATATATAATGCATTTAGTGGATTCCCGTTATCTCAAGGTGCATACCAACATCGCCAATTAAAGGTGCTGCCTCACAGATTGGGCTAAAATTTTTGTATATCGTGATTTTCCAACCTAACCAAGTATTGATGTAATAGAAAGCCACTGATGGTTGCTTTATAAAAGATTTGGAGCAAAAAAGCAATTTTAACCCCTCTCGATGTCGCCAACTGAGTATTTCTTTCTTGAAAAAAAAGCGCTAAGATTCATTCCAACATGCTTTGTGAATTATGTAATGAACTCGTGATCCAACTGTCACATCAACAAACTACAGCGTAAACATCAGTGAGGTATTTGGTTTGTTTTTCGATTCGTTTTCATCAAATGCGAACAAATTTCAGGCTATTTAAGTAATAGTTGTATTAATACCCTATAGAATTTTTGATGTAAAAGTACTAGATAACTACAAAATGTCGAAGTTTCTCAAGCTATTTTAGATGTCAGTATGGTTGTTTATGGGATATACAGGCAACTATACCAAAATTACGCAAATATTTGACAATTTTCTTTTATTTTTGCAATACACCAATATGTGAGGCAGTCCCTTTAATAGGTATATACTGTACATGTCTACGTATGAACTGGTTATACAAGCAAGCTTTTAATGTTACACATGTTCCCATAATGGAGAAAAAATAAAGTGTATTTAAGAATACGTAGAAATACAGAGGCCTTGTGTTATAATAACAGAAAATGAGAAATAAAGCTCTTCTCCTTGGTGTACAATATTTTACCTGGGTCTAGGCAATCCTTGGTTCGTTCTGTTTTGAATCAATATACAGTGCAATATTAGTTTAAACTGTGACTCGTACTCAACATCTCAAAAAAAATTCATATACCACACACACACATAATTATATACATTAATGCATTTTTTTCCAAACCAATCTGTTAAGAAAGAATGCACACAAATGCACACAAATACATATAATTATTGTATCTAGGATTAAGTTTGGTACAAAGTTACCGTTACTAAGTAAACATATTTACGATCCCATAACTACAATATTTACATTGGAAGAATTCAAGTCAAAAGGGTTGTTTGCCAGACTTCAGCTCCAGGCCCTGATCTCCTAAAACAACTCAAACTGAGATAAATGTCACCTCAAATATTGCCATGTGTCTTTCAGTTAATTTCCATGGGAGGCTGGACTTAAATTTGGCATTACGGAACAGAAACATTATTCTGAGTTGATTACAGGAAAATTTCATGAGCTTGAACTTCAGATTTATTTCAAAATCAGATTTTCATTTGAGCAAAATCTGAATTTGAGCTGAGATTTCTACTTGAGATGCTTTAGGAGATAGGGTCCTGGATTCAAATCAAACTATGAGTTATAAGCCTTTGGTAAACCACATCATCTGTTAACTAAGCTCCAGTGGACAGCTCAATGTTTAGACAAACTTGAGCTCTGATAAAATATACAGGAGGCAGTCTATTAGAGTTATTTGATTTATGAACGGACACATGGTAAGTACAAACATTTAATCCAAATGATGACGCACACTAAGATGCTATTTGATCAGTCCTTAGTAGTGAAATATGACAGTTTTATTAACCCTTTACTCTACAGACACCTATCCTATCCACATACAGTAGAGAGACATAACAGTAGGGGTCCTACTGAGGCATAATGACCAATCCTGAAAATAAGGTTCAACTCACGTTTCGGGTGCCATTAGCACACATTCCTACGTCAAAACTCTGTTTCAAACAGTGTTCTATTGTTAAAATTCAGGTTATGAAATTTCAAATTACTGTAGCTTTGTCAAACTTTTTCATCAATTTTTTTTATCAAATAACTTTTTATTTTCATCAGAAAAGTTCATTCTTTTTAATGCAACAAATCCGCGGAATTCCAGATTTTTCATGAATTATAGGATGGATTCCTGCAATATATAGGTTATTATTGACACCCATAACGCATCTGCCATTGAAATATTTAAACGTGCAGAAATGTATGGTCATATAGTTGATGTGTCAAAATGTGTCAGTATGGAGTAAAGGGTTAACATTATATAATGTTTGATATCAACGTGAAATATAGTATACATACCAGAAGCTTCTATCAGCTCGTCGTACAGAGATATAGGAACTAATGGGTCTGAGAGGTCGGCAAAAATAGCTTTCAATACGGTAGCAACGGCATTCACTTGAATATCCAGCATTGATATGTCTACATTATAATCTGAAATATAAAGTAGTTTATACTCATTATGTTCCTGATGAAGGTCTATGTTGACTGATACCAGTAGATAAAATAAAATAAGTCCAACCTTTTTCAGTTGTTTTGACGTGTAGTTTCTCTTACACGACATTAGATACAGTGTAATTTGTTAAAGGTCGATTGGTCAATTTTTAACGTATATTAATCACTCTCAACGGGGTGATTAATAGCATTTACTTCATGAAAGACAGGCTCGCTAACAATGCTTGCATGTGCTGATCCAGCAAGTCTTCACTGGTGTGGTCTGATCAGTCATTTTCTCTCAGGAAGATGCCTGACCAGCCAACTTACTCAGGGGATACAGTCAGCAATTCTTCTCAGAATGTCGATCCAGATCAGACGCTAAACCTTGATCTATAAGTGTCTCAATATATTAGAAGACAACCACACTTTTAACATAATTCAAAAGAGTCAAACCCCTGCCCCCCTTTTTCTTGATCCGTATATGGCTTGTACCCAAATTCTGTTAAAACTTGGTTCTAGCAAAAACAAAACCTCCAGTGCATAAATTAATATGCTAACATCAAATTTGTAAGATTCATTCATAACTATTATACTGTTGTCACAGATTTGGAAGACATCAAACTAAATTTTGTAGATTTTGGTATAAATGCAATTTCGTGGCAAAATAATGTTGATTACAGTATTTGAGTAGTTTCCATAGCAACAAAAGAAAATGAAGCACTGTTAGTCTTACCTTCACTATACTTGGCAGTAAGGAGGTCTACTTGAGCCTTATTGCCAGGGATTCTGTATATACCCTCTGCATGCAGACCTGTTCAAATAATATAGGTGAATAGTTAAACATAATATATGCATACATCCAACATAAGATTAGACCATTCCAAATTTTATTTTCGTTTAGCGTCAAATCTTTATCTACTCTGCAGAACAAAGCACGCAAACCCTGAAGAAAAATAAACGTATTATGATCTATAAATGGTTTGAAATGTACAAACAAGATCTGTTTTCAAGGTTTAACTTTAAATTGTGAATTTCAGACTACATTTAGAACAAATTTGAACGATGAACACACTTAAACAATATAGTGTCAATTAAAACACTGGACATTAATGAAAAGAATGGGCGAAATGTAGATGTTCGCCTCAGGATTTGGGCATGCAATTTCAAAATATAGTGAAACAAGACTGCGTTCAATAAACGCTTATGCCCCCTGTGGAAGCCTTGTCCATAAATAAGTCTAAGTCCAAAATTAGGTCAAGGTGAAGGTCAAAATGGGGTCAGGTGATACAGGTGTGTGGAGAGTGTTCATATACAACATCCATGCAAGTTTGGAAGCTTTGTAGCAAGCCATAATGATGCAAGAACAAACGGTCAATTTGGGTTAACCAGGACGGACGGATGAACGGACGGACGAACGGACGGGTGAATCATTATATGCATAAAAACCTTTTTTTTTTTATGAGCTCAAAACCTACCAGCCTGCGGACGTTAAACAGAATTTTCAATATGGATGGCCATGTACTACAGCATAGAACAAACAAATTGATCCTTGACCTTTATGCATGAGTATATTACAAGCTTATTGTGTGGAATATATCAATTCCCAGCCGGAGAATAAGATTAGTGTTTATAGTACACCATTAACATGATGATATTAGTAAACTCCCAACTCATGAAAACAAATGCCAAAACTAAATTTTACATATATGGCACACAGTGTAAAATTGCGCAAGGTAGCGAGCCAGTTACCTACACTTTGCTTTGGTAACTGAGGTAACTTGCTCCATCTCTTTGGTACTAGTAACTGACTATACCATATTGTGGCAAAATTATACTAAATACGACAAGAGGACCTTTCCATTTCTAGTTTCCAGGTAACCACACTGTTTCTTTGGTAACTTGGACGTTAGGATGGACAGAACAATCAAACTATGCCTCCCACATCAGTAGATGCCAGAGCATAAAATAAGCAGAGATCAGAGGAATGAAGGAAAAACACATACATCCCATCAATGCACAAAGGTATACATAATATACTAAGTACATATGTATTGGTATTTGATAGTTACTGTATAAATGTTCTAGATAATTTGAAGTTTTTGTGCAGCGCAAAGTTTCGTAGTCAACATTTCAGACATATCATGACCAGAAAGATAAGCAAAACATCACAAAACAAAAGAATTATACTTGTTTCTATTTTCATGATAAAGTTGAATTGTGAAACTCACATGAAGTTCACAACTTGTACATTCCATGAACCAGTATCCAAAGAAACAACACTGCATTAAATAAACGCTTATGCCAGGTAAAAGCCTTGTCCATTAAAAAAACTAGCAAAGTCAATCAAGGGCCATAATTCTGTTGAAATGTTGGATAGTGTTACATGGCTTTGTCAATACAAGGTGTTTATGATGGTTAAAAAGCTGCCAAGTTTATAATACAAATAAATAAATTTTCCATTAAGATGCATTATATGTACAGGCCTTGGAAAATTTGCCCTAACAAGCGTTTCTAAGGAACGTAATCGATGCCATCAATGTTATTGAAAGTGAGGTAACCCTAATGAAACGCTATGTAGAGCATTTAATTAGGCATCAGACACTAGTACAGAGCAGTAACTTGTCAACATGTTGAAGACATGACCATAGTCAATCACATCTTCTGTAGTCAGGAGGGACGAATTTTAGAGCAAAGATATGACAAAAATCCGAAATTTCTTCTGCTTTCTAAAGTAGAGGGGTTTCGTATAAGAAGGGTGAAACAGGCCCAGAATCAGATAATTTAGAAAGGGGAGGCACAGCTATTTGTGGGTGGATAACCTCTGGTTGGTGCTGGAGGGATGTCCCCTCCTGGCGAATAACAATATATAGCACCAACAGATTTTGTTTGGATAAGACAAAAGTTGAGTGGCTTGGATTTCATAAGTCAGTAGGTTAACTCCACCAAACAAAGAATTTCTTAACGTCAATCAGCCTTACCTTCAGATTCGATGAAGTCGATACATTTCTCTATAAAGTGAGGCACTGATGGATTGTTAGGAGACATAGGAAAGTCGTTGAGGCTGAGACCACTTTCTGACTGCCCGCCAGCTTTACTATCCTTCTTCTTCATCTTCTTCTGCAACTTCTGCTGTTCTCTCTGCTTCTTTTCCTGAAATACATAAATCAAACATTAAAACTGAGTCAAACTTGTTTATTTTATACAGCGCAAAACCCTTTGGGAGCTGCAAATATTGGTCATTGTTTGGAGGCAGTTGCTCTACAGAGGTTAATCTACGAAAATATGGGCTTAGGGAAATTTTGAAATCAAGCATCAAAACTGGGTCTTACTGGCTTATCTGATACAGAACAACCTCTGTAGAGCTAACCCTTAAGGAGCTGCAAACATTGGTCATTGTTTTAGAGGTTGTTACTCTACAGAGGTTACTTTTATACTGAATATGGGCTTAGCGAAATTTTCGAAAGTTTGGTACTAGGCAGCTGTGGAGAGGTTCTACTATATCAACACATGTACAGTCAGGTCTCTATATAAATAACAACTTCTTATACTGACATCGTTTTATTGGGACAAATGTTTCAAAACGCTCTTTGTTTCAATTCTGTATACTGAACAACATTTTGCTTGGGAACAAACAGCCAGACCTGACTGTACGTGTATTACCCAGGGATTAGCAAGTACTCTAGTCCCTAATTGTCACATCTGATCCAGGACGCCAGAATAGCGTGCCACTTAAATTTTGCAAAAGGCGATGATGACACGGGACAAGACGTTTTATATTTTCCCATTTCTTCATTCCTCCATTTTATCTTTTTAACATTTGATACTAATCCTATTATTTGTTAATGCATGCTAAATGACCTAGCAGTTGATGTGCCTTAAAACATAGAAACATACTGAAAATCATTCCAATTTCAAAGAAATGATCAAATTGAAATCAAGAGAAGTATTTAAGTAACAGCAAAGTCACTACAAGTGTTCACTACATAATGTTTGCCTTAAAGGAAAATAACAAAACAAACCAAGTTTGAAAAAAGAACATGTAGTTTCTACATAATTACAAAAAGTTTAGTAGACCTAATTAAATTTTGTTCCTGTTGATTTTAACCCAGCCTCTTATTGATTCCACAACTATATATTCAATCAAGTACCTGAATCTACTAAAGAGAAACATCTACGGTATAAGTTTTACAGAAAATTAAAACTACGAAGAAAAACTGAAAAGTAACTATGTACTAAATTGTTGTTACGGCCTAAGTTTTAAGTTAAAAGAGAAATGTTATGACGAAGAAGTTAACAGAAGACCAAGTTCTAGAATTTATTCACAACAACTTTCATGTTAGGGATATAACAGTTGTGTTTGTCACATATTTAAACCTGGGTCACAAATCACCAGGGTGTTGTTTTATCAAAGCACTTACGGAAATCGTAAACTTACGATCAAATTTAAATTATTTATAATTTGTTTACAATTATAATGTGTGGAAAATGGTCTGCAATACTATTAATGATTCAGCTAATGAACTCCTACAAACCATATCCATCAACATTGTGCAGTTGTCAAAGTAATATAAAGAATTTAAATTTGAGCGTAACTTGAAGATTTTCGTAAGTGCTTCGATAAAACAATACCCTGGACGTTGTCGGAGTATCCAATGTGTACCGATGTCTAGACATTGTGCCGACACCGGTTAATAAGTAGCAAAGCATATTTCAAAAGGGACTGAAAATTACTCAGGCTGCCACTGGATGACGGGGCAATGTCTGTCAAGCTGGATTAAACCGAGGTATGCAACCTGATTTGACAGAAGTGTGCAGTCCAATTAGACTAAAGTATGCGGCCCAATTAGACCAAAGTATGCGGCCCAATTAGACCGAAGTATGCTGTCCAATCACTGGACAGCAATCGGATGTGTAACCCAGGTACTATCTAAGACCGGCCTACAAAATAAAAAATTTACCGTTGGTCTCCATTCATCGTCATCATCGTTGTCGTCAATAGGACGTTTTAATGGTTCGTAAGGAACAGTTTTAACAGTAGCACAAGGCACATTGGAAGATACTCCACAACCCATAACAGTAATAGTTTGTCACCCAATAAAACTTTTCCACATAGTTATATAGATCACAGTGTATAAACGAGACAACTTCAGGTTATCGCAATAAGAAAACACATTGGATTGTATTCATACAGTGATAGGAAATCACCGGATGTTTCAATCACAATAAGTCATACAAGTTAAATTGTATAGTAAAAAGTTGTACAATGATTTGGTTTATACGCAGTGTAGATTCAAACTTGATATTTAATCCAACAGAAGTAACTTAATATCAATTCAATGTACCGGTTAACAATCCTATTGAATAATACACAATCAACATTTTGAATATTAATCAAAATTGTCTACGAATACACAGAGCATATAATCAGACTTCAAATACAGTAAGTTTATATGTCCAATACACAGATAAACCAAACTTATGTTTCATATTATAATACTCTACACAAACACAGGTCCTAACACAAAATTAAATCCAATTTAAATCAATAATCCAATAATATTCAGTCACATAACTTCCTGCATTCAACCTGGTATCATTCTTCAATATTAAATACCTTTATTCGCCAAATATAACACTTTAGGTCACAAAACCATAAATACCTATATTATTATTATTAATTATATCAATTAGATCCATGACATTGTATTCTATTGTGTTTCTATTTTTAACTAATATACATGGAATATTCATATCACTGGCTACCAACCAAACAAACTTATCTATACAATGTATGGGGTCAAATATTGATTTCTTTAATCTGTCCTATAGTGCATACATAAAGCCTTTTATAGGTTTGTCACTATTTATAAATACACGATATCAGTATCACGCAAAGTAAACAAAATATTTGACACAAAATGACTCAAATAAGTGCCTTTATGACAGTTTTCTTTCAAGTGAACTTAGGAGACCAAATTTTACATCAAAATACAGCAAATTTATAGTTATACATGTCATGGTTCATACAACATTTTCACACCCAAAATTCAATGACTATTCAAGGATTTTTCAAGATAGAAAATGTATTTTCAAGGCGTTTCCAAACATTTGCCAAGATTAAATTGTACGAAAATGCCATTATACGCTGTCATTTTATACACTATTTCTAGTGACATCTTACACAAAAATACCCAATTGAGCTCAATTCATATCATACCCGTGACATTCACACCCATACATTTTTGTACTTTTAATTTTTGAGAAAATGGTGTTTCTGTTCCATTTATTATGCAGATAAATGAGTTGTTTTGGTATTTTTTCAAGGTAGCACTAAATTCAAATACTTTTCAAGGTTGAAACCAAATTCAAGGACTATTCAAGGCCTGTGCGAACCTTGCATGTTTCCAAACAGGTGGAAAATCTTCAATGCCTAGTTGAATTTGAAGTTTCATTATGAGCAACTAATATTGGCTCGCTGGAGAAATAGTGAAGTCATTCTGTTTAAACTCACGACCTCTTACATACTGTAAGGGCTAAGGCTCTAACGACTAACCTCCATATATCTATTACCCATAACAGTACACAGTAGGGCACAGTACACTGGTGTGTTATGATTCATGTATAGTACAGAGAATTTGACGCAATCCTCGACCTTCTGTAAGCATAATTTAACAGCTGATATATTGTCTGTATTTATAATATCAGTTGTATGTTTTCCTAAGCTGTGAGTATCACGAAGACGTGTAATAATTTGCTCGGGGAAATTTGTACATTCAACGCAAGAACCATGTAATATATTCATGCTAAAAGGTCAGGATCAAGTCAAATTTACTGTGCTATAGTCAGTAGGCATTTAACAAGAGCTGTCGACGAACAAGTAGCGCGTTTCACTATTCTCAGTGCCATGCTAGGTAAGCATAATCATTATACATTCAAGACAAAATGCTATGTAGCTGCAGCACTACCCTCTCCTGTGTAGAGGTTGGGGCTTCAAAGTCTAAAAGGTGCATAATTTCAACGAAATCCTTGATAGAGTTATCGACCCCTGTGTATGAGTTGGGGTCATGACGGTGAACAAATATGCAAAGTATCAAAGCAAAATGTCAATGCACATTGAATATATTCGAGGTTTAAAACTTGTACCTAAACTTTAACATTTGCACTAAGTTGAACAAGATGGGCCAAAGGGCCCTAGGTCGCTCACCTGTTGTAGTAGTGCATGCACACCCCTATGGTGACCTAAGTAATCATTTACATTTTCTGAAGAAGATTCAAGAAAATTCAGCCTCTATTGCAAGTTTTTTTATGAATTTACGATGTGACCTAGTTTTTGACCCCAGATGACCCAATTTCAAACTTGACCTAGATTTTGTTGAGATGATCATTGTGACCAAGTTTCATAAAGATTAACATAAAATTCTGACCTCTAGTGACTACACAGGGTTTTTCTGTGATTTGACCTTGTGAGCTAGTTTTTGACCCCGAATAACCCAATATCAACCAATATCCAACTTGACCTAGATTTTTATGAGATGATTATTCTGACCAAGTGTCAATGAGATAAAGTTTTTCTATGATTTAACCTTGTGACCTAGTTTTTGACCCCGGATGACCCAATATCGAACTTGACCTAGATTTTGTTGAGATGATCATTGTGACCAAATTACATAAACATCAAGTTAGAATTGTGACCTCTAGAGACTACACAATGTTTTTCTAGGATTTGACCTAGTGACCAAGTTTTTGACCCCGGCTGGATAGTATTAAATAAATGTGATTCATAGTTCACATGTTTCTTGCAACATGCTCAGAATTGAAAGATGATAAAAGTGTAACAGCAGTTAGTCACTAATAAGGTCGAAGGGCAGAAAGAAGTAAAATGATGGGATAGTTATATAATGGAGTAATATTACATAAATGGATAGTATTACATTAATGGATAGTATTACATAAATGGATAGTATTACATAAATGGATAAGATTACACGAATGGATAGTATTACATAAATGGACATAGCAGTACATAAATGGACATAGCAGTACATAAATGTGATTCACAGTTGACACATTTCTTGTGGCATTTTCATAACTGAAAGATGCTGAAACGACACGCGGAGTAAGCAAGTAATTAGGACCATCAGAATGTTGTTAAAGGATGGGATAGTTTTATATAAATGTGATTCACAGTTGACACATTTCTTGTGGCATGTTTGTTACTGAAAGATAATATATAACAGACAGGGTAGCATCCAATCAATTTGCTGTATTTAGTAGTACAATGTACAATGTTGTCACAAAACCAGGCTGTTGTAGGGAATAGTTTCCATACAGAAATTAATACAATATGTTGACTATGCTGAAGACCTGATACACAGCTCTATACCAGAGAGAAAGAGAGAGAGAGGGAGAGATGTTAGAATCAATACCTCAAGATAACAAACATGCCTTATAGAGTGGGTGGGGAAAACACTCGATCAATACCACAAATGTGAAATGCCATATACAACATATCAACAGTTAAAATACCTGTAGAAGCATTAAAAAGTACTAATAAAGGGTAATAAATAAAACCCAATTATGACAAGAAGTTCTCCAGTATTCTGCATGCAAGTAAACAGCTGAAAGGGCAATGCTCTGGATTTCTAAGCAACATTGTTCTGAATCAACAGATTGGAGTCAATAACACCAAATTACACCATAAATCTTAGACTACACTGTTTACCAACCGGCGGTTACAAGGATATGACATGATTGCTTAGGTGCAAATGCACATAAAACAGGCACTGACACTTCATAAAGTTTCTGAACATTAGCAACATTTCAATTTCTCAGTTATAAATAGAATTTCTGAAGCCGCAAGTCCATCTAAGCTCCACAACCTTAGCTGTAAAGACATTGGCCTATAATCTTTTTACTACCAACCTTTTTTCTGACCCTATATACCTTCCCTGAGACATTACTGACTTGCA
This sequence comes from Spisula solida, assembly GCA_947247005.1. Lineage (NCBI taxonomy): Eukaryota > Metazoa > Mollusca > Bivalvia > Venerida > Mactridae > Spisula > Spisula solida. Next base: position 13,310,328 of record OX365955.1, read on the forward strand.
GCACTGATAAACTCTATACATCCGGATGCTACACAGCAGACCGAAAGTGAGAGTAGACATGATTGTCAAAATTGCGACTAGAGGTCACTGTAAATGGCGATTTGACAGTGACCCTTCTTTTTTTTCTTTTCAGCTAGGTAGGCCTAATTTTTGGCCTATTTAGAGGAATTGATCCTGACCCCTTTGTCTAGCCTTATACTCCTTCTATAGAACAAGAGCACCGCCTACGAGTGCTAGATGCTCAACTTTCTCGTACTTGTTAGTAACCTGGCTAATCTGTGAGTCAAAATTCTAAGAATAACAAGGGCAGATAACTCCATAAATATAGGTCACAAGGTTACCAGCCTTGTATGTATGAACTTCCTTAGTAATGGTGAATAACTATGTAGAATTTCAAGTGGGTGCCTTTGATAGTCTTTGAGTAATTGACATTTTTTTGTAAAGATTCAAAGCCAGAAAAGGACAATAACTCTCACAAAATGCTTGATAGATTTGTTTCCCCTTGTCAGTAGATGTAGGTCATCACTTTCCACAAGTGTATCGACTTCAGTTGAAAGCTTAAATAGTGTTTGAGGAAATTCAGTTTATGTGTAAAATGTGCCACTATTTCTATGTACTAAGTCCAAACAAGGGCAGATAACTCAATAAATATAGGTCACAGAGTTATCGGCCTTCTCAGTATGGACTCCCCTTGTGATGGTAAAGACTACCTTCTGCATTAGTATGCTATGGTAGAGGAAAGGATATAGACCATAGCTCAACAAACTTGACCCTTCAAACCAAAATCTTGAGAGTCAAAATGTGGCTTTATGGAAATTTCGAGGGTCAAAACCCCTACTCCTGAGTGAAATGGAACTCCCTTCATAATGACACCATTCGCATCCCCAGCTAGTGCTTGTAGTTTGATGTTTATAAACAATGACCTAACAAGAACATCTGAGTGCATCTACACTTGTAACATTTCATGATACACAAGTACGGTACTCAATGAACCATGTTGTCAATAAGGAGGTAGAAACAATAACATGTCAGGCTGTGGGTGAGGTCCACAACATAACAAGCATGTTATGTCAACAATTCATTGAGCAGATTGGCCTCTGCATCATTGAGAATATGTTTACTTTCCGTCAACAGCAGATGACTGACAATTGGTCATATGACAGAACAACGTACCCATCGCTCGGTGCATTTTGAATGACGCTGTCATATCCAAACATGTATGATACTCAAAACAATCAACAAGCCATTTACAGAAATTTATAATGAATGTGATAATATCCATATGGTTGCGCTAGATAAACAACGCTCTAAATATACATCCCATCCCTCGAACCTGGTTAAGACATCAACTTAGGGAAGGTACAGTGTATATTTTGTACTTGGTTTATTTGATTGCATTATTATCTAATAGCAAAACTGATGCGCTTTTGATTGGTTCAAGTCCAACCGATAGTACATGTGGTCCGATTACATGAAATCAACCCATTCATATTATCCTGCAGCAGTCCTCAAACTACCAATATATGCTTCTGACTAAGCTACCACTGAGCTACAAACATTTTTAATGTATTAGGCTTCAATTGCAGAATTTATAATAGTTTGATTTTAAACCCATGCCAAGACAAAGTGCATGGTACAAAAACTGTTGCAATTAGCCAATTAATGTTGCTACTGTGGCAGATGAAAAATATCACTTGGTGTTTCTATATTGTAAATACACCTCTAATCCTTGATAATTTCATTATCAAAGTCAATGTCTGAATGATCGTAGTTAGTATTTACTTTATTGTGCTTTGATAGCCTAGTAGTCAAGCATCCACTTCAAGTGTGAGAGGTCTGGGGTTCAACACAGCAATGTTGTCGAAAATGGTACCAATACCATCTCCTTTGCTTGACATAAAGCACGCTTATATAGCTCCAGACAAATGCTGTGTCAGGAAAATGTCACAGGGGTAGTCTCCAAATTACCCAATAGCTCCCTCGCAAAAATATTATTTTAGTTTTTATTTGAATCAAAGTTTTTAACACAACTTAAATTGTTGGTAAAGTGATGAAGTCCAAACTGCTGAAATGACATGTATGTATTATGTGAACGTGACAACATCAACATCCTAGATGGGGAAGCTTCAGAAACAGTCATGTTTGTTTATTTGCCATATTTAGGTAGGGGAGTGAACGCTGCATTAACAGATGATAGTCACTGAGGTAAACACGATGTACATACAGCCGTGACAAGGTTACGTTCAACTGTCAAACACACAACTTATGACGCAAGACTTAAGTCCCCAGACAAACAACATAACAAGTAAACAAGCAGGAAACAGAAAAACAAGTGTAGACACCCATTGTCAGAAAAAATGGTGACAACATCTTGATACCAAGGGTCTTTTAATATGCGGTCAGAAGTTCAGCAAAATATTTCTGAACCAAGAGACAAGCAGAGGTTAAAAAACTCAGGAAACGCTCAAACTCTTGGTCATTATAATATTTAACCTTAAATCAAATATCAAATGTCTTGTTTCAACATTTATTGCTTCGTCAAACACCACCAATGTCTGATCCAAGGGCAACAAGTTGAGACAACTTACTTTTACAGACTGCCTTCAATTTACATAATACCATTGATATATCTTTTTATTTTTGTTATAAGTCGTTTTTTCCCCTTATATGTTAGTGGTCTTGTGAGGCCCCTTCCCCAGGAAAAATTATTTGTAAGAATGCAGTTTCCTCCCACAACGATTTTACTTCCACAAAATCAGTTCCCCGTGTTACCAAATACCGATACTTCTCCCCCTATATGAAGGTATACTTCTCCCCCTAATTGAAGGTCTGCCGCCTCAAAGGTAAAACAAGAGGAACATAGATCATGTGGCCCTCACCTGCTAAACATAGCCAAACTTTGAAATACACTTCTATGTTCTGATTGCCTATTTGTATCTTATTGACAATTGAAGTTTTCACATGTGGCAGGGCGATCACTATAAGAATCAAGGCAATTCGATGGCAGTGTGGTCGAGCGGTTCAAGCGTCAGACGTATGATCACAGGAATTGTGTGATTCACCTGACCCAACTTCGTACCTGGCCTGAAGATCATCAAAATAAACATTTTGACCAAACTTCATGAAGATTGAAGCAAACATGTGCCCTCCAGGCAAATCATTCTCAGGCCTGAAAATCTCAGTTTAAAAGCCTAAAACGCTTGTTTTTAAATATAAACAAAGAAGGAAAAATTCAGTATCCAAATACCTGAAATCAGACACAAGCCTGAAAATACCAAGCCTGAATTATCTCCCCAAGTACTCAGAATTTACCATACAGCCATAGCAGGCAATCTCTAAATATACATTACCTTACAGCTATAGCAGACAATCTCTAAATGTACATTCTAACAGCCATAGCAGGCAATCTCTAAATAAACATTCTAACAGCCATAGCAGGCAATCTCTAAATATACATTACCTTACAGCCATAGCAGGCAATCTCTAAATAAACATTCTAGCAGCCATAGCAGGCAATCTCTAAATATACATTCTAGCAGCCATAGCAGGCAATCTCTAAATATACATTCTAACAATTACACACTGTCTTGAAGAATCAAGAATTAACATACCGTATAAAAAACCACACATAATCCATTGATTCCAACAACTACGACCACTTTCAGACACAGACAGCAAAACTCCCCCATCACAAAAAACAACAAATACTTGAATGAAAATTCACGAACACACCAGATTAAAACCCAATACATCGGAACCATTTACCGAGAAATTATGTCACCAAACAACATACATATCATCTGATTGTGTCAAAGCCCATAACCACTATGATGCCATCAACATTAGGTGACAACAACCGCCCAGCATTGATACAATACACCTGTAAAATACAGCAACATTATCCCTTACATAACAACAACAATATCAGAATACCCACCATTTAAAAGAAGGCTATAGTCCAGATCAGCTGGGCTTGAGCATTTTATCCTTTGGCTACATTTTCCACAACTTATCCATATTCAGAAAGTGTCCACTTAATTCACAAATACAAAGCTCAAGCTAACAGATGAGTGAATCTGTGAACATTGACACAAAAAGAATAGAATGTATGAATTAGCATCATAGTAAACTCGTTATTTTTTCCTTCAGCTCTTCTACAGTTTGCATTATACAATTTTCTCAAGTACACAACTATGCCAGGCATTGGGTAAAAGCATCGACACCAATAAATGGTCTGTTATTCTGTATACGGTAAGATGTTATATTGGAAAAACTGAATCTCTATGTTAGACAGTAGCATCTAGGTATATAACCATCATTGAACAAGTCACTATCCTTCGTATTTTTCTGTCATAGTACAATATTGATTTTAGAAGCATCATAGCATTTGTTGCATAGCATCTTTAAATTAATACACTTGATCAATGATGGGAGAGATACAGAAAGCAGTATCTATTTTATGTAAAAAATACTTGTAGGAGAAAACACTAGCTCAGATGTCAATGTGAATGCAACACACAACCAAACATTGAGGATACCAAGAAGGCATACAATATTACACATGTGATGGTGATAACAGGAAGGCATACAATATTACACATATGATGGTGATACCAGGAAGGCATACAGTAATACACATATGATGGTGATACCAGGAAGGCATACAGTATTACACATATGATGAGAATACCAGGAAGGCATACAATATTACACACATGATGAGGACACCAGAAAGGCATAAAGTATTACACATATGATCAAAAACTGCTGGATCAATATGAAGGTCAAGCAAAATCAAACGTAAAGTCTGATGATACAGTCATGTGATGTATTGCACATCAACAAAACATATTCAATCCTGGATTGTGACTATTGGATGAAAGGGGAAGCACAAAAGGGAGGAGGTATACTAGCAAGGTCACCATGGTGACAAGGGGACACACCCTAAAAGTTTGCTGCAATCCTAAAAAATCTGTAAATATTTTCTTTATTTTTATGCCCCCATCTTTGATGAGGGGTATATTGCTTTGCACATGTCGGTCGGTCCTTCAGTAGGTTGGTAGACCAAATGGTTTCCGTTCAATAACTTAAGACCACTTTGCCCTAGGATCTTCAAACTTTACATGGTGGTTGGTCATCAACAGTAGTTGACACCTATTGATTTTGATGTCAGTAGGTCAAAGGTCAAGGTCACTGTGACCTTTACCATTTTTAACTATTCAAATGGTTGCCACTCAATACCTCAAGAACCCTTTGCCCTAGGATCTTCAACGTCACTATGACCTTCACCATTTCTGACTATTTGGCTGCCAAGGGGGCATATGTGTGTCTCTTGTTTATACTAGTATCAGGGCAGTTGCTCTTTCTACCCACCCTATATTTTGGGGGCATGCTACCAGACACAAGCAATTTGTAGGTAGTGTCTGTCCCCAGAAATAAGTCATGCAGTCTTTCCCAAAAATGAAGGCTTTAACAAGTACAAAATCAGTTCATCGGGCTACCAAAATACCAGTATTTCTCTCAAATTAGAGGGATTGGGACTGAGGACACGGAGTTGGAACAAAGATATGGTGTGTAAGTGACACATTGTACATGCACTGTGTTGATGTATATATAAACATACTCTACAGTCAAGCTCCAAAGCCTGTACCCTGATTTTACACTATAGAAGATACAGACTGTTTATTCAGGTCTGTCACTTGTTTACAAACAATAATCAAGTTATAATAATTTTATTATAACGGAATTGTTGACAATCATAAGCCTGAAATCTAGACTAGTCCTAAAAAGTTTAGCATCATTGACATAGCAGGGCTGGTATTCACAAAGCATCTTAAGGGAAAACTTTTTTTTTTTAACTTGAATTAAGCTGCACATATTTCTCAAAAAACAAAGAATAACCCATGTTTTCTTTGTGGTTTAAACTATGTAAACATTAGATAATCTTGATTTTCCTGTTTAGCTGATACACTTAATTAAGGAGTAAGCTGAAAGTATTCTCTTAAGATGCTTTGTGAATACCAGCCAAGGTTTTCCTGGATTCCAGCTCACCTTTGTACAGATAAGGGTGATTTTTAAACCTATCCACATACTTCAATAAGGATTTGTTAGTCTTTAAAAAACTAAAATCAGGACCGGTCTTGAAAATTCGCAACTTAATTTGCTCATGGCAGCATTTAAGTCAGACATTGTTTGTAGCAGTATATAGACATTGTTTGTAGCAGTATACATATTGCCAAGTTTCCAAATTCCCAAAGTGGTAATGCGAAATGCGTCGCGAAAACGCGTTGCCAGACGCTTCTCGAGTCCTGTTCCATGTATTGTTATAACATAAGAGGGTGATTACAATGTATGATTCTCGAATCTCCAGGTTTAATAATAATCATTCAATTTTAAATATATAATTTGAGGTCACTCCAATAAACATTCGATAATTGCCTATTGATAAGAGTACTGATGATGCTAAAAGTGTCATAAAAATCTCTGTAAACATATTTGCAGCGGACGGCCATTACTTTCGTATCGGGTTGGGTTTAAAGACCGTACCATACACAGTACCAATTAGTACTTGCAGTTGTTACCTCCCCTTGCAATAATAGTGCAACCATAGACCCTAAAGGATTTTATTACAGTTTTGAATTTTGTAACCTGCAAATTTTTGGATGATATAAATTTTAAATATAATAGAAGCAAATACTGGTGTAAAGAGTTGAATATGATGAATACAGGTCAATGATTGTACTCATAAACTTTTTTGATATTGACAAATTTCGAAAGAGTAGTATATTGTATTGGGATAAATATTTTGGACAAATGTATACATATATTTTGGTGTTACACCAGTGGGCAAGTAGAATTGGCAAAATTCATTTCTGTTTAAACATAATGTATGTTTATTCTTTGACCAAATAAAAAAGCAACATCAAAATAAGGTAAAAAACATTAAATGTAAAGTGCGCGTCGCAGACAATTGTGCCGTGAAAAATCTCCCACTTGAGACTCTAAATCTCCCACTTACAAATCATGAAAATCCCTCTTGAGAGTCGAAAAAAGGTTGGGAAGCATGACATGATCATCAGTTAATGCAAAGGGAAGTAACTGCTGTTTGGAGTTCTGTAATGTCCGGTCTGAACTAAACTTTATACTCAACCATAAACTTTTTACAGCCGCTTTTGTCAATTACGATGTTTTTCACACTCTTTATAGGGAAAATAATTGATTGTTTATTGAAGTGACGACTCTTCAGCGGTGTCATATAGGTTTGTTATGCAATTACATGCTTATTAATTGTTACTTAATCGCCAGAAAAAATAAAGAGTTTATTGTATTTTATGATAATGAATACGAAAATGGAGTAATTTTCGGACAATTTGGAATTTCGGATATTTTGTTATTTTTCAAATAAAAACGGAGAAACTCCGCCTAATGTGGAGTACTTGGCAGGTATGCAGTATATAGACATTGTTTGTAGCAGTATATAGACATTGTTTGTAGCAACATTGTTAACCTAAGTATTCCGTTATTCACGACCATCACAAAATCTGACAGATAAATTAACAAGTCATTGTTGTTGAACGATACCATGGCAAATACGGAAGGAATGAATTCACATGTCTGACAGACAAGCTTGGCTACATGTGCCATGCACAGTAATAGAAACACCAGCAATTGTGTTAGCTTAGAGATACAGTTTTATTTTACAAGTTTAACACCATTTTTAACATTTTTTCTATTTATACGGCAGCTGGTTCATGACTGTATCCTAACCAGTACTAACTTACCCTTCCACAAACAACCTGCAACTTCTCCACATATGGATGAAAATTGACATTGTTGACAAATATTCATGGAAGGGCATGGCCTGTCATGGCAGGTAATTGAAATGGATCGCCGGGACCTTGACCTTAGACTTCCTGCAATATGTTTAACCTGATTGCAGTGGTTTTACTGAGACATAATAACCATTCTGGAAAATGAGTTGCAAGTCATTTCGGATGCCATTAGCACACATCACTACACCACTACATCAAGCATGGTTCTATCGTAAAAATTTAAAATGACAATAACTCAGTCAATACTTGGTATTTTTTCATCAAATAACTTTTATTTTCTGCAAAAAAATGTTCATTCTTTCTGTTGCAGCAATCCGGATTTCCAGATTGTTCCAAAATAGTAGGACCACTGAAAAGTATGTCAGTGGATATGAAACATCCCTTGCATATAAATATATCACTAGTTTAATTCTGTATAGCTGTTAAGATCAACTAACAAAGTGAAGTATTGTGACTGTATACTGAAGGTCAACAAAAGAACAAGTCTTACATAGGTGACCAACCATACAATACAGGATTACGGTAAATACAAGATATACTGAGCTTTGATCAAGTCATTAAATATATGAGCCAATCTCCAGAAAAACCTGCTATTTTGACATGGACAATCAATTTGATTTTAAAATTTTCTATAATTTAAAAGAACAATCATAAGAAGCAAAATGCAAAAGAGATTGTATTAATATATTGATTTTTAAGTAAGTTACAGCTGTTTTTGTAGAGACACTGTTTGGAGCCTTATTGCGTGACATCGCAAATGTCATTCAAACGTTATTCAACATAACGGCCACAAGTATGTCATAACGGCAGTATTTGATCACTGCATGACATAAACTGTTCAAAAAGAATCTTGTTTTAAAATTATGTTTTAATTTTCAAAATATGTATTGATTTTTAAGAATGTTAGACATTTAATATAAATCTTAAGATATTATTAATGCTGATGTTAAAGATGCGATTTCATCAGCAAACTATACATTTTGAGAAACAAATTGTATAATCAGTAAGCAGTCAGTTCTTATAATGTTCAAACAACACAGTGGTCCTACTGAAGCATAATGCCCAATCCTGAAAAATAGAAACAAGTCAGTTTTGCGTGCCATTAGCGCACAACCCTACACCAAAACACTGTTTCAAACATTGTTCTATTGTTAAATTCAGCTTTTAAAATTTAACTTCAAATGACTAGAACTTTGTTAATACTTTGAATTTTTTCATCAAATAACTTTTTATTTTCTGCAGAAATGTTCATTCTTCCTTGTGCAGCAAATCCGTATTTCCTGATAAATCTGAAATTGCAAGCCCCCTGAACAACAGCAAATATTAAAACATTAGATTTAAGTAGAAATTATTCAATAAACAGCACAGCAAGAAAACACAGCAAATTTCAAACCAACAGATTAATCATAAATTGTCCACACCTAAAACCCCAATTACAAAAGCTTGATGTACTGCTGGGTGACTCATAAAGGATAGTGTGTTTTGAGTACTTTACATTTTTTCACAGCATTTCAGCCAGCCATTTGACTTGACTAGTGTTCCTGAATACCAGCCAGTACACACATGTTCCTTAGTTATAGCACTAACAAATTAATCTGGTCCTAGAAATTTCTATAAGCATAATTAAACAGTTGATTTAGTGTCTATAGTTCTTTGTTTTCATAAGAAGAGAGTATTACCAATATATTCAAGGTGTAGTAAAAGCCCTAAATCCTGGCACAACATGGCACAACCTTCTAACAGAAATTTTGTATATTCTGCCCAAGAAGCTTGTAATATATTCATGCATAAAGGTTGAGGACCAAGTTGATTTGTTTCACTTTATGAACCAGAAAGTAACAATGTTCAGTCTAACTCGACAAAGAGAATGTACCCTATATTTACAGTTTGATTTCCAGTGTTTTAGCTGAATAAGCAAATTTGATCAAAACATGTTGGATTAACCAACAAAATATACCAATAGCGAAGGACAAATTTGTAGGAAGAAGTACTATCAGTATTTTGAAAGTGTAACTTTAACTTTTAAATTACATAAAAAAGAAATACTATCATAAAATGATTGTTGTATACTAAGTCTGACACTAAAATACAAGGAAGTAATCCTGGTACTTCTTACATCTCTCATACAAACAGGTTTCATAGTTTGCTTTAATCACAATAACAAGAGTTCCCCAGTAGGAAACAAGTAATTAAGAATTGCAAGCAATACAGAAGTCCCCTACCGGTTTGAGGCCATTTCCAATGTTTCTGTTGCCATAGCAACCACAATTTTTGTCAGAATCAAAATATAATATAATATACGTGCATAATGCCCATATTGCCCCCTATCCACATACCAAGTTTCATAAACCTAGCTTGGAAAGTATTTGAGTTATGTCAGGATCCAGATTTTTTGATGGACGGACGGACGGACGGACGGACGGACGGACGGACGGACGGACGGACTGACTGACTGACTGACTGACTGACTGACTGACTGACTGACTGACTGACTGACTGACTGACTGACTGACTGACTGACTGACGGACGGACGGACGGACGGACGGACGGACGGACGGACGGACGGACGGACGGACGGACGGACGGACGGCAAACCTATAGTCCCCTCCGGTCAAAAACCGGTAGGGGACTAACAACATATGCAACTCTGTTTCAACACTTTCCATGACATTTTTGTAAATAACAAAACATAATATGATGTCAAACCATTACACATATTATCATGTGAATAAGTTTCATTGACGTCCCCATAATACTGTATCCCTATAAAACTGTATTTGTACAAGGATTTTGCTCCATTAGTTTCAGCAATGATCGACTGACCAACCAACTGACCATTATGGTGCTTTTTATATACCAATGACAACGTTTTGTTTGTAGGAGGTACTGTAAGTGACAAATCATCAACAATCAACCACCACAGAATATTAGGGATAAGATCAGTGAAGTTATAAAGGACATGTTTAGTTTCCACCTCAGTAGAATTCAGTGAGTTTCAAAGTATAAGTATTACTTACAAACGCAGCATACAACTTTGCATTTTCATCCGAGGACTCCAACTGGTTATATATACATAGAAATACACATTTTTCCAAAGTATTTGTCTAAGTTTATGCTTATGTAGTAATCAAATTTCAGAGCAAAGAAATTGTTTTGGAATTTCAAATCTGCAAAGGGAGATAAATATGAAAGAGTGGAATTTTAAATTTGCCAAGGGAGATAAATATGAAAGAGTGGAATTTTAAATTTGCAAAGGGATCTACAAAGGGAGGTAAATATGAAAGATGGGAAATTCAGATTTGCAAAGGGAGATAAATATGAAAGATTGAAATTTCAAATATTCAAAGGGAGGTAAATATAAGACTGGAATTTGCAAAGGGAGGCAAAAGGGAAGGTATCACATTGACAGGTACAATTATCACACTTCCACTTTCATTTGTGTGATAGCGTACTGTTGCCACGTAGAAAATACAGGTAATTGCAATTTAAGTAGGCATTTCCAATGGCAGACAAATGGCCATTTATGTTCAAGGTAGTTCAAGGCCATGGTGACCTTGAATTGATCTCGACTTTTGTCCTACAACCTGAAGACCGAAAGGTGTCATCTACAGGTCCCAAATAACCAGCAAATCATGTATGAAGATACTAGGCCATCAGTTCTTTTAGATATTTAGAACAGAAACTTTTTTTCCACAGACTAACTGACCTACAGACTGACCAAAGAATCAACATTTGAAAAGCATTATATACATTGCTTCTTCAAAGGGGGTAGGGGGGCATAATAATGAATAATGGGTGTGGCACATCTATTTTTTATGGTCAAATTAGACAGGCATGTATCTGATAGAAAAAAACGAACAAATAAGGAATATCATTACAAGGCAATCAAGGACATCCTGATATTTGACAAGGTATGCAACACATTTAAGTTGCTCATTTGAATGATCCACCCAAGGCATATTCACAAGCACACAGAAAGGTTCTACTTTTACATACATAAACACTGAAGAAGGACTTAATGAAATAATGCAACATAAAAATACAAAAACTAGACTAATTTTATAATTGACCAACAATGAACGAATCCAGATATCGCAACCTGTACAAACCATGAGTAAAGTGAAAAAATTTCACTTACGTTTTCTCTTTGTCGCCGCCTCTCTTCATCTTGCCGTCTTTTCTCCAGGGTTCTCATTACATCTTTACCACTGCCCACAGTTTTCTTCTTCAGCCAAGTGCCAAAACTTCCACTCTCGTTAAGGTCCAGCTCATTCTCCTCACTTCCCACCTGTAACCATGGTAAACAGACAGGTTAGGTCAATAATGATGTCAAGGTCAATGCTTCTATCAAGGTCAATGCTTAAGTCAATGCTGATGTCAAGGTAAATGCTTATGTCAAGGTCAATACTTATGTCAAGGTCAATGCTGTGGTCAAGGTCAATGCTTAAGTAAATGCTGATGTCAAGGCCAATGCTGATGTCAAGGTCAATGCTTATATCAAGGTCAATGCTTATATCAAGATCAATAATTAAGTCAATGCTGTTGTCAAGGTAAATGCTTATGTCAAGGTAAATGCTTATGTCAATGCTTATGTCAAGGTCAATACTTATGTCAAGGTCAATGCTAAGATGAAGGTAACAGTGTTCAATGCAATTCTAGAACACACACAAGGTAATTCTATCAATTGACCTTGTGACAACAGATGACCCATATTCAAATATAATCATTGAGGCCAATTTTATGAGAGTTAGGCCAAAATTGTGACCTCTAGCGTGTCTAAGCAAGCAATCATGAACGGTCACATAAAGATTGATCACAAAACCACAGGTGACAGGTTACAGGGTTGCCAGCAACTACGACTACAAAAATTCCCTGACTTTTCACTGACTTATCCCTAACTAAATCATACTTTTCACTGACCAGTACTGATAATTTTGGGCCTCCTAGACATGCGCTCCTTTGTATCATTACCTCTTTTTAGCAATATACGTTATTGGCAAAAAAAATAGGACTATTTCAACATTGGTTATGGCCATTTTTGTCAAAGAAAACAGCTACAGTTACAACTTTGTCAGCAGCTACATTCCTAGTCCACAGCAATTAACTTATCATTGTTACTCAATAAAGTATAACTTTTGTTTCATAAAACTGTATGTGACATAGGATTTCATGAAAACTGATAGAATGTAAAAATGTAAATTTTATTATGTTCACCAGTTACTTGATATATCTTTACTGATCAAAGTAACTGTGCCGATCTAGCATGTCAAAAGAAATGCATAAAAGTGCAAAGCTTTTCTTCATCAGCTACTTATAAGTTGTGCGAGAATAGCGAGCAAGAAAAAATTGAAGTCTGCCACAGCCACTGAACATTCTTAAACATCAACCCAGAATTTTATTTTTCCCTGACTTTTCTAAAATTGCATTTTTCACTGACCATTATCCAGAATTCCCTGACAATTCACTGACCACAAAAAAATATCAGTTTTCCCTGACTTTTTCAGGTCGCTGACAACCCTGGGTTAGCTAAATATAGATAGTGGGTGGAAATGGTAATCTTAGGAATTAATTCAATTTGGCTAAATATTTTATACTAATACTTGCCTTATGCATAGAAATATCCACACTGTGAATAATGGAGTCATCATCATCATTCATACTCATACCTACAATCATAAATACAATTGAATATAATAATCATCCAAATCAACTCATCCAGAAAAACCAATATTCTTTACAACCTAGTTGTGTGCCTCCGTAGCTTAATTGTAAGCGCGCTTGCCGTCTAAACTAGCGACCCTGGTTCAAATACGAGTGGAGGTACCCATATGCCTGCCATATTTCAGCAGAAAGCTGACTGGCAAATAAAGGCTACGCTCCGCTCGGCATGTTTATTAATGGAGAACAAATTGGTAACGGATGTAACTCTGTATTATCAAGGTATGGCTAAACTGATCAGATGCCACTGTATAGTGCACTCAGCTTGTTTGAAAGTCTTGCATGTTTGCAAACATGCACAATATTTCCAATATATTAATATAATCGGTCAACTCAACATAACTTTACATGGTCAATGAAATCCAGACAATCAAAATCCAATTTTTTCTTTATTATAAGCAATAACCAATTAAAAATCACTAAATCCTGAATTGTAGAAGCCTTGTTTTTATCACATTTAAGTCCGTTCTGAGTCATCTCGCCTCACACAAAATAGCCACTTTTTTTTTTTAAACACATTTATTTAACAAACTGTATTTATTGTTAAGTTTACCATGTAGAGAAGCCTGCAGATCACTGTCCGACAGATGTGTCAAACTGCCACCCGTTGACATCTTCTTCTTGAAAGAATTACGCTTTGGTCTGTTTATTAATTGTAACTCATCCCCTGTCCCTGCACTGTCTTCTGATGGTGAGTTACTTCTTCCTGCAGATACAAGCAAGATATAATTTCATTTTTCCCCGGAAATTTTCAATGATAGAAAAAAAGGCAACTATTTAACCTAAAAAATTGGTGTTTTCACAGGTAACTGAAAAACGTTAAAATTGTTCTTTGTAATTTACCCAACCCAGAAATTGATCCAGTATACTACAAACTGTGATAGAACTAGAAATAGTACATGAATGCCACCACATGTATTTTAACTATGTCAAGGGCCATACCTCTAATACCACTGGATGAATCTGTATCAAAATACCTTTGGGAGTAATCACACATGCTGACTAACATTTCTATGACGTTTTATAACTGTAGCTCTTTCAAGTAAAGTGTGGTGGAAGATTTTGGGATGGACAAACTGACTGACGAACATTGAAGCAAGGGCAAATCCATATACCCCCTAAAAAATTGTGACCTCTAGTGACTACCCAAGGTTTTTCAATGATTTGACCTTGTGACCTTGTTTTTAACCCCGGATGACCCAATATCGAACTTGACCTAGATTTTGTTGAGATGATAATTGTGACCCAGTTTCATAAAGATTAAATAATTTAACAGTGGATTTCTTGTCTTCAATTTAATTTCAGCAATCGTTTTCGTAAGCTGAGAGTATTATGAATGTGTACGAGGAGCAGTATATACACTAATCTAAATCACTGACAAAGCACGACTTTCTTGCAGACATTGGTATATTCTGCACAAGAAGCTTGAAACATATTCATGCATAATGGTCGAGAACCAAGTTAATTTGATCACACTATAAATACATTGAAATCATCCCATTCATGTGTTTACATAAAGATGTAATTATATGCATTTAAATGTTTTATTATTTATGCATGAACATTAAATAAAATATACCAGCAATAACTAACTTCATTTGGTATTTTTAATTATTTATCACGTAATAAATGTTTCGGTAAAATATTACCTTCTTCAGTGTGATGTTTATACTGAAATGTTTTTACGTCGCTATAGTGACCTTATGACATAAATGGCCAAAATGGCATAAACGCCAAAATGGCGTAAACATGAAATACATAGATACGGCAACAGAAATGGAGGTTTGCATAAAAAAAACACAGATTAAAGGGTTAATGCCGATCAATACTCATGGATTAAAGGGTTAATGTCGATCAATGCTCACAGATTAAAGGGTTAATGCCGATCAATACTCATGGATTAAAGGGTTAATGTCGATCAATACTCATGGATTAAAGGGTTAATGTCGATCAATGCTCACAGATTAAAGGGTTAATGCCGATGAAAGAAGCAACGGAATACAAACCTCTAGCGAGCTCCATACTGTGAACCCTATCCTGATCAGATTGTCGTCTGCCCTCATGGTGGGGATGATCTATATTGATCTGTGTTACGTATGGACCTTCCTGGTTACGTTGCTTGTGCTTCTTTTTGTGAGGGGTGGGTTTTCGATTCACTTTCATATACAGGTCTTTATTTTTGTCAGGCTCGTAGGAATTTGTTTCAGACTCTTCAGAGTCAGTGCCTGGTAAATATCATAAAATGTGTGATATTTCAGTAAACAAGTGTGATATTTGAACATAACAAGTGTGATATTTCAGTAAAACAAGTGTGATATTTCAATAAAACAAGTGTGATATTTGAACAGAACAAGTGTGATGATTCAAAAATAAACAAGTGTAATACCTGTATATTTGAGAAAAACAAGTGTGAAATTTAAAATACAGGTTATGTACTAGTCACTGGCAACTTGTATGAAAAGTTAAGATGATCCAAGGCCAACATTTCTTTAGTTGTTAATCAGAAACCATTTGGTCTACCTGACTCTTTCCAGCGAAAGAAGGGAGGCATAAAAATAAAGTAGAAAGATGATCATTGGATATTACACCATCCTTGACTAATACAATGTTAATGTTTACCTTTATCATTTTTTCTAGATGTAGATGTGATACGATGTATTTTTCCTTCAGGTAAAGCGTCATCAACTAAGGCATAATGACTGGCCGATTCTGGCATATACGTCGTTAAGGCATCCTGACAACATAACAATACATTCATGAATAAAAGTTAGAAAGTTTGGAAATTAAGAAATTCTGCAAATCTGACAAACTACATAGGAAAACAGACCTTTTTAGGACACTTACAACCCATAAGTTCATAAAAACTCCTGAAAACGCCTGAAAAGGTTTACCTATGTACTACATATTGCTGAGGTATAGTAGTCCTACATGTATGTAACTATGACATTGTTTAATTTCTAATCAATACAAGGGCAAGGAACAACAGACATACAGGATGCCCTTACACTCATTTATAACTTAGATCAATCACTCTTAATGATCATTGCTTATAGTATCAATCATGAAGAGAGAAGACAGCTTGCCCTTTTCATGGCGAGCGTTAAGCAAGGGAATTTTCATGTTTTGTATGACACTGCCTTGGAACGATCCCAGATGAAGAGCGGATGCACTACCACTAGGCTATCAAGGCAGTCGTTCGATAAACAGTGTGAAGAAAACTACTCTGGTTGATATTATTGAACTACATTCTTGCGTTGGCGAAATTTTCAGGCTTTCAGTATCATGTGAATTTCACAACAGAATCTTGTTACTGGTAAGAAACATATTTCTTAACATAGCGGCATAAAATATTAGCAAATTCCGTACAATTTCTAAATTCGCTGAAATTTCATGTAGCATTTATTTTTATCAACATAGAACACAACTAATAATATGTACTTTTAAAATTTACAAATATTTCGGAAAAATTCCTTGTATAACATTCAGAATTCGCCAACTTTTTGATCCTCGGAAATATCCACTCCATCAGCATATAGCGTTATAGACATACCTTGACCGTTCCATACACTTCTGAGATCTCTATCTTCTCCGGCATGGCTAAAGGTGCTTGTACTCGATTTCCTCTAGAACTACCCTGTCTCGACTGCTGAGGCAAGGCATACTGTGCAAATAACATTGACTACAATAAAACAGAGTAAGTTTGTTTCACACAGAGTGTTAGCCAGAAAAAGCACAGCAATAGTATTAGAAATATACACACAGGTTAAAGAACTTGGAGCTTTTTCGACTATAGACTTTATTCCCATCCAATGCCATCTAATTATCATTTTCCCCAATTCCATTAAAAAATTCCCAGAAATATAAAACTCCCAAATTCAAGAGATAATTTGACCTGTTATCACCCGCTAATGAAAACTGAACTTTTTTGCAAACAAATGTAATTTTCCTTCCAGTTTTGGTTGTATAATAAATGTTCATAAATTTCAAAATACTCTGACCGACTAACGTCTCTTTCCCATTTTCAGCTATGGTTCCAAAAAGTAGCCGAAAAAGCCTTGATTAGAACACGAGTCAGTGGTTTATAAAGAGAACTTTCTATAAAGACAGAGTTATCTAAAATTATAGTCAATATAATAACCACCAGCCCCAGACTAGGATGTATTAACAGGAAACGAAACTTGTACATATTTTATCATTATAACACACAGTCAGATAAAACACACAAATATTACAGTGTATGAATATATTTTAAAGTGTTATAGTATGAAGGCACTCTAGTTAAACAGAGGAATGTGAAAAAATCTGCTTCAATAAGGAAAGAATTCACACATGTGAATAGAGATACATGATACATACAGATTTCCATGTTAAGACAAAAAGAATGAAAGTTATAAATTGAATTCACAAACGTTGCATGTCATTACAGTTGAACTTTGCAGTTGGACTCATTTTATCCTAATACCTAACCTTTGGATCACAAATACATGACCCCAAGACCACGAAATACCATCAATAAAAACTCAATTATCAATTTAACTTGCAGTGATTTTAAAGGGGCTAAACTCCAGATGACCTTCAAAATATTAAAAAATTTAAAACCACTGAAATTGCTTAAAAAATAGTTTTCATATTAAATTCTGATCAAAACAAGCTTGAAATCTCATGTTTATTTTGTATAAAATTTATAAAATGTGAAATTTGAATCAACAAGGTCCAACAGTGGTCAAAACAAAAGGAGAACAGATTCCAGGAAATTAAAGCAGAAAGTCACTTCAAACTTAAGTTAGCAAAGTTATCAGAAACAGAACATTATACTAGATAAAGATCAAATCATATAAATATCAAACAGTTTTGAATCAATGAACATCAACTGAGAAAAAGATAGGTTACGGAATTAAGAACTGAGGACCCTCAGCAACAAAGATATCTTCAAATAATTTTCTTTGCACATCAATATAGACAAAATAATTATTTTTTTTCTTCAAATTTTTCGTCATGAACCTGTGAATGGCAGTATTTATAATACTAGTCTGGCTCCCCGACTAGAATTTTGTCAATCAATTATCATAACTTTATTTTCGATTGGGATTGTCTATGATTGAGGGTGCAAAGAGAAATAATTTCATGAAAAAAGACACTGATGAGTTGTCTCCTTTAATTAAAGATAGGGTCTGAATACAGACTATTATAATATTGATAATGCATATTGCTATTATTATTAAGTATAACAAATCAAACCTTGTTTTTAGCATTTGGCTTGGCTATAAAAGAGGATCTATCGTACATTTCATTCTTGGACCAGACTACCTCATTGTCCTCACCATCATCATCATGATGGCTTGCTTGTTGTTCTACACTGTCATACAGGGGATCTATAATCATAAATACTTGCATTAATACATGATGATTAGATTCTCTATACAATCAACTCTCGTTATCTCGAACTCGCTTATATCAAATTTTCCGTTATGTCGAAGTTTTTTTCAAGTCCCCATTTTTCTCCTTCTTTGTCTATATGAAATCTCGAGACCTATCTCGAAGTTTCGGCTCGAATTTTTCGTTATGTTGAATTATGTTTTTGGTCCTGATTAACAAATTTACACTTTAAATCTATTGTTCATCTCGAAGTCGGGTCGAAGTCTGATCATATTCGACTAGCGTCAAATGTTTTTCACACCTCGCCTGTCTGAAATCTTCGATTTACCTGTACTTTTCGCGCCTTCCATTGTTGAACAAATATTTGTTTGCAACAATTTGCGCAAACATGTAATAAAGATTTGAGTTACGTCCAAACATCAATAAACATGTCATCTCGAACAATTGTTTGTAAAAATAATAATTAAAACATTATGTTTGACTTTATAAACATGAACACGACCTTGGCATTTCAAGCTTTGCATACTTCCTTGATCGTACACATACATTAGCATGTGATACACTACACTTACTGATGAGAACATATCATCATATTTTAATGCAAACAACACATCGTACACAAACGAAAATGTATAAAATGCATTTTCTCGAGGAGGAATACATGTACATAAATATCAAAACAATATGGCTGCGTAAAATGACAGAAACTAGAAAACTTGCAACTTTGATGCCGAAAATTCTGTCTCGAATTTTCGTTATGTCAAAGTAATTTCCACGGTCCAGTGAAATTCGAGATAACGAGAATTGACTGTATATTTCACCATCAATTGACTCAGCTAGACACATGAAGAAATATATACAATTTACATATACAGTCAGGTCTCCATACAACAACAAAAAGCTGATATAATGACTTATTTCTATCCTGATTTCATTTTCATGTGGAAAAATGTTAAACAACACTATTTGTATTAGTTGGAGTATAAGCAGCGGTCACAACCCGACGTACTTGCAAGTATGTGCTGCCTACATGCAAACACCTGGGCAAACTTTTGGAACCTGTACGCAGTGATTACCGCCTTGGTACATATTTGGGAGCATACAGACACGTTCCATGCGTTCAAGCTGTATTCGGGCTATGGATTCACCCCTAATATGAGCAACGCCTTCTACTGTCACCTAACAACTTAAGGACAATGTATGTGAGCAGTACACGTAAGTACGATCTCTGTACGATGAAATGACAATCGCATGGAGATGTACGCTAAAAGCATGTACATCTCACTTAACATGTGCACAATGTACGATGCACACAGTCACTCATGACCAAGTGCAACTGTACATGTGACATGCGTCGGCGAACTCCCTACACTCCCTTCCTACAATTTTGTTGGGTTGTGAACGGGCCTATACTTACATATTTGTTACAACAACATTTTAAATACGAACAAGCAGCATCATTGTATCGAGACCCAACAGTACCACTCATTCCTGATAATTATATGATAAGGTAAATATGAATAATATTAATTATTGATATATAAGTTATATCATGTCACTGACAAGTGTTTATATACCTGAACAAACCACATTCATGCTTTTGTGAAAAAATTGACTGTGCTGTCAATGGACCCAGTTTTGTGAAGAAGAATATAAATCAATATTGAAAATAAAAGGTTTATGAATAATCTAAAAATAAGTTTTTCATTTCAGGAAACAAACATTTATGATCATTTGTTCAAAGTAAGAACAAATCCTCCACCACATTTAAAGCATAGTGCATAAACAAGCATGTAGTTTACAGAGGTTGCAGATAGATAACATGGAAGACAAAGTAGTGAAGATTTTTAAATAATTAAAACCTTCATTTACACATAATGAATCCAATCTTCTGTCGTTGCATGACGACTAATTTAAGTGACCTTGACCCCCACCAGCCTCCTTAAAATGCCATGAGGTGTATTCACAAAAGCTACCTATCTACACAGCAATTATCATCAGGGGCGTAGCTTAGTCAAAATCAATGTGTAGGCCACGTTTTTAGGGGGGTTCGGGGGCATGCTCCTCCAGAATATTTTTAGTTTCTATATCGTCGCAGGTGCATTCTTTTCAATTGTGATAGAGTAAATATAACTCATCTAAATCATTAGCATGAATGAAAAATCACACAAGTAGTTCTAAGTCTACAGTAAAAAATCACACAAGTAGTTCTAAGTCTACAGTAAAAAATCACACAAGTAGTTCTAAGTCTACAGTATTGTCTAGATTCCATTTGAACATAGATTTCCTAATTGTAGGGGGGTCCGGGGACATGCTCCCCCAATTTTTTTTAAATTATATCCTGTCGTATGTGTTCTCTGGACAGTTTTCAGTCTAAATATTATTAACAATCCAGGTGAGTTTGACACTCCTATACCCCCATCGATTTTATTGCATTTTTGGCATTTTTATTTTTTCGACCTTCTGTGAAAAAGTGTAGGCCGCAGCCTATATGGTCTATAGTAAGTTACGCCCCTGATCATCACCATATCATATTCATAACTTAAATTATCATCTGGAAACCAACCAACCGACAGACGAGCTCACTCCTTTACATCCCAAATTTCGTTTTGCGGAGGTATAACTACATACAAACATTTTACATTCAAACAATACAAACATTTTACATTCAAACAATCATATTGACACACATATATTACATAAATTACAACAAAATGGCAACATCTAACATTCAATCTTGTACAAGAAAGTTCTACACTATGAGCATCTATAAATAACAACAAGCCATCTAAGTTTGTACGCATGCAAAATAATTGACCCTTAAATTTGACTTTAAAATTTCATAGTGAAGCTTTGTCCATAGTTCCCTTTATTATAAAGACTCTGTTGAAGAAGAATATTATTCAACTAATGTGCTCATTGTTGAGATTTTTCTTATAATGTCAGACTGAGCTGAAAATCAGAATAACAAAAAGAATACTTTGTCTTAGTTAATTGCAGCAGAATTTCAAAAGCTCCACATTGAGATTCCTCTCAAAACTGACTGATTCAAGCAAAATCTCAATATGAGCTGCAATTTCTAGATGCTTCACAGAGTTGGGTCTTGGATGCTCTAATCCTTCAGTCACTATTGGTGGCGAATGAAAAAGAAGTCAAATCTGAGTCTTTGCCACTAGTAACTACGATGGTTATTTAACAAGAAGTCAAATCTGAGTCTTGGCCACTACGAAGGTTATTTAACAAGAAGTCAAATCTGAGTCTTGGCCACTACAAAGGTTATTTAACAAGAAGTCAAATCTGAGTCTTGGCCACTACGACGGTTATTTAACAAGAAGTCAAATCTGAGTCTTGGCCACTACAAAGGTTATTTAACAAGAAGTCAAATCTGAGTCTTGGCCACTACGAAGGTTAGATAACAAAGAGTCAAATCTGAGTAAACAACTTTGAAGGCATACAAACAATGTTTACAACTACTTTGGGGGAAAGGAGGATTTAAATACAAGCACTAAACTGACAGGCAATGTTAGAAATGATCAAATGCATGAGTTAGTTTAGTCTAAAGCAGATTTTATACAAAACATTTACAAGAACTTGTACCAGTTAAAAGCAACAGAGAAAAAATAGATGTTTGTCAAACTTGTATGCTTCCCAAGGTAGCCAGTTCCCCATTGTAGTTGAAGTCAAATCATATAAACGGAATCCATAACAAATGAAATAGTAAATTTTAACAAAAATTCTAATGCCTGCAAATAGTCAGTTATGTTCAAGGTCACAGTAACATTCACAGTGACCTTGATCTTTGACCTACTGACCTGCAACTCAATCTAGGTTCCCCACCGATCAACTTGTGCAAAACAAATACGCCCACAATTCTTCAAAGAGGGAATAATAAATGAGCTTAATAAAATGAAGCAATGCAGTTATATGTTTCTAAACCCAGTTATACACTTAAGGTATTTGTTCAATGGTATATTACTAGTACTATTTCTCTATATTGTCGTACACCATGTGACTTATAACCAGGATTTGAAGGACAGGTAGCAAGAAACCTAACAATGTTCAGCACATAGACCAGGCTATCAAACAACAACTAGACCACAAGAAGTACATAAGGTCACAGTTTTCTTATTTTTAGGTTTACATAATATTTTTGAAAATTTTGCTGTCTGGACGACGGATTGAAAAATAACAAGAAGGGCCAAAGGGGCCCTAGAGGTCGTTTATCTGCCCTTGTGCAAGTGACCAAGGGCCCCTAAATGTCTGTTTGATATTTTTCAAATTCCTCATTCTTGCAGGAAAATTTTCAATTTGTAAACCTAAAAAAATGTTATACACATATGGAACACACACTGTTTATACACATGTAGGGTTTAGCGGTATACAACCATCTACAACACTAGTATCAGTATAAGCATTAAGTAGCATTAATTTGTATGGTAGCTGGCTACATGACATGTTAGAATTAGGACCAGGGGTGTGAACTGTACTATATCATCTGTTTTATCTAACCTTTGAGTTGACATTGCCATATTTCAAGAGTTTAAGCTACATTTTGATATATTTTCTTAATTAATTATTAGGCATTTTAGCTATAAAATGGTAAAACTCAGTACAGAATCATTAAAAAGTTCCTTAAACACCTTTTGAAAACCATGTTTTTACTTGGGTAGCCACAGACATTTAATAAATCTCAATAACATAAGTCCAAGACAGAATATTTAACATTAATCAAACGATACATTTTTACATGTCTCCCCCGTGCTGTATGCGGAAGATACATATTACTACTATTTAACGAAATAATGTAATTAAGTATGTATTAAACTAAATGAAAGTAAAAGAAATCAGACATTAACCCAGGAATTTTTGAAGATCTGATTTTTTCTGATAAATTATTCATCAGAAAATAATCGATAATTATGCATGTTACTCTTTATTTCGAACTGAATATTCACACCCCTGATGTAATTAAAACAACACCCGCACAGGAAGTCGCATTCTTAGTAGTAAGATGTGCATAATGGGAGAAATCACCATGTGGCCGTAGACCTTGACTGCTGTAGCGGGGCGACGTCTTTGGATGACGATGTGGATCATTTATGGCCCAAGCTTAAAATCAACAGGAAAACATAAAATTAGGCATTAAATTAAAAGTTAAGTGTAAGCATTAAATGTTCCAGAGCCAAACCTGGTCAGCTGTTGGAATTTTACACATGAAACTTACCAGAAATAGAGGAAACTGAATGAGTAAATGGATTACAATTTAAAAACTTAAAATGTACAAATTCTAGCACAGGACAATAAAATAAACAAAATACTGATCAACATAAAATGTTTTGAATTCAATACATCCCTACATCCCTATTTGTTTATAAATATGCTGAAACAGATGTTGATATATTCTAATGCTTCAATTTTGTCATTGTGGCCATAGGCACATGGTTTCAAATATCTGAGTGTACCCTATAATATAGAGAAGGTTGTACAGCGGCCATGTTTAGCTGCGACGGATATGACGTTACGGTTTTTCTACGGTTGTCATAGCAAACACTGACACCAGTTCCTGTAATGTCATAACCATTTTGGCTAAACATGGCCGCTGCACAACCTTTTCTATGTATAGGGTACACTCAGATAGAACACTCAGATAATTTGAAACCATGTCCCTATGATTGAGGCAAAAACGATTCAATAAATGATAATTAACAAAAGAATGTTGCACTGTTACATGCTAACTGTGATAACTGAACTGTTCTGTGCTGAAAGAGGGAAAAAGCTGTCAATTGTACAAACATAAGCTATACATTAATTCATACACAAAAGTACAAACAAAATATAACAGGATATACCCGGTACATGTATATTTAACAAGGCGTACAGTAAGCAAACATCAACTGGTCACATCTTGTTTCAATCAAGAGAGAAATTTACAACACAAAGTAAATGTTATGTACAAAACCGAAAGTCGAGGTCCAGACCTCTTGATTCAGCATCAATGAAGGCTTTGTTACCTTTTAGAAAGCTTGATATTACCTCTGTAATGGTAAGGCAATTTTCTAACAAGTTTCTAACATCTGACAAACATACACCCTGGCCCCATATTCAAAAAGAATTAGGTTTCAAGATAAGGCTCAAACTTTTTTTCTTAATACAGAAAATACATTAATACAAGACTGCGTTCAATAAACGCTTATGCCCCCTGTGGAAGCCTTGTCCATAAATAAGTCTAAGTCCAAAATTAGGTCAAGGTGAAGGTCAAAATGGGGTTAGGTGATACTGGCGTGTGGAGAGTGTTCATACACAACATCCATGCAAGTTTGGAAGCTTTGTAGCAAGCCATAATGATGCTAGAAGAAACGGTCAATTTGGGTTAACCAGGACGGACGGACGAACGGACGGACGGACGGACGGACAGGTGAATCACTATATGCCTCCCGATCTATCGATACGGGGGCATAAAAAAGATAAATTACTTTACACAGAGGAAACAATATTGCTTTCAAAGACAAAATACAATATATAAGTTTTTATGCATAGAAATATTGTGTTTAATAACTTGAATCTGGGTTGTAGATTTATATCCTGAACGTTTGAAATCAATCTTAGTCTCAAGAACAATAACTCCCAATCTTTATAAGAAAATGAATGTTTTGAAGTTTTTCAACCTGTTATCTAGAAGATATTAAGGTGTTCTGTACGTACTAAGGAAAATATAACTGCATAACTTGACATCAACTAACACACTGGTTTTGATAACAAGTTAGTACATAACTGATATAACTAAAGCCTAGGTCCCACTGAGGAATTCCACATTGGCGATGTTCTCCTGATATCTTCAGATACCACCCGATTCATCACGATTCCTTCCTATATCACAATTGTCTCATGACTCCCTGGAACCTTTTCCTAAAACACAATAGACCAGTTCCCGTTGTCCTGATAACTCATTTATGTCCATCGGGAGTAGTCACTGAGGCAAACAATGCTCAGTGGGACCTAGGCTTAAAGGTAACACTGTAATGAAGTCAGTGTGATGTGGGCAAGCACAGGCTCCACGTTACTGGAGGGTAAAACTCACACAAATTCAACACATCCTGTGCATAACCAACATTTTCCAGCAAGAAGAGAGGTTAACTTTTGCCATTTGTTCATGGCAAAGACATCAACTATGACAGCTGTTTACTTAAGCATTAAATATGTTTATATTGAAGTGAAACAGTGAAATACTACATAATTATACTATCAGTCAATAACTGATCACGTTTAGCAGAATAAATAGGCTTTGAACAAAGTATGTGTCAAATACTGGAAGGCACAATGATTTTATTACAATCTTCTTTATTTTACAGTCAGATTTCAAACAGAGGGGCATATTATGTAATCTATCCATCTGAATGTTATTTACAAGTTCATACCTATAAGTTCGCACAATTGAGATACAAAATGCATAAATTAACACTTATCATGTATAACATGAACTTAACATATGAACAATGACACATGTACTAAAAAGAGGTACAGGTTTGGTTTCACAATAAAAGTAAGCAGATATTGGAAAGGGGTAAACAACTTGACAGCTACCACTATATTAAATGTGTAGGTACAAAACAGCCAAAGCTAAAAAATGAAAACTCTGCAAAAGTAAACAAAACAAAAAATCAACATTAATTTGCAGTATGGTCAAAATTCAAATAATTTTTCAGAACATATTGTGACCTATATGTTAATGTTAGAGTTCAGATTTTTGATAAATTTCATAAATACACGACTAAAATCACAGGTAAATGTGACTAAAATCACAGGTAAATGTGACTAAAATCACAGGTAAATGTGACTAAAATCACAGGTAAATGTGACTAAAATCACAGGTAAATGTGACTAAAATCACAGGTAAATGTGACTAAAATCACAGGTAAATGTGACTAAAATCACAGGTAAATGTGACTAAAATCACAGGTAAATGTATCAGTGATGAAGATTTTTTGTCAGAAATTGATATATAGTTTATTAGATAATTTTATATAAATTGTACAAAAACTGCTTTAATTTTTTTTATTCTTTTTTTAATGATACAGTTACCGGTACCTGTGACTAAATAACTCAAAATTCAATGTACAACAGACAATATGACCTGAAGTTTGCTATAAATAGATTTAACCAGTGGTACTAACAACAGTTAATATCAAATCAGTTGAATGTGATGTTCAATACATACCCCTGATCTCTTACATATTCTCAACCTCAGCTAAATATTAGCTCAAATACAGTGGATTTTCCAGGGGGTCCTACTTAAGCACAATACCAATCCTGAAAACGCACCATTAGCACACACCCCTACACCAAATCTCAGTTCAAACATTATTCCATTACTTATATATAAATAAGTTCTTCTAATAATATTTCAAATGACCACAACTTTGTCAAAACTTTGAATTTTTTCATCATTTAACTTTTATTTTCTGCAGAAAAGTTCATTCTAAATCTAATGCAGCAAACCCGGATTTTTGGATTATTCCGAAGTGTAGGACCCTGTCATACAGACAAAATTAAATTTTACAAATTTTAAATGTGAGTTTCAGTCTAACAATGGTTGAGAATAAGGTAGGGCCTTGGGTACTGTTTTATCAAAGCACTTACGGAAATCTTAAACTCAAGTTCAAATTTAAATTCTTTACAACCCTTAAGCAACTGCAAATTGCAGATATGGTTAGTAGAAGTACATTACAAAATCATTATTAGTAGCTGTAAAGGAATTATAAAGACTTTAATTTTGAAAGTAAGTTTTAAGTTTTTCTGTAAGTACTTTGATAAAACAATACCTCAGAACCCTATCCTACAAGTATGTAATTAGTAACTGTGTATATACTGTTGTTGGTACCACAGAACTAAAGGGAACAACCTACATTCATAGTAATCTGAGGCACTGGAGAGATCATGTTTGTATACATGGGTATTCATATGCAAATGTTCTGAAAGCTAGCTATTGGTGAATGGCAGGGTTTAATTGTTCACTCATCCAATAGACTGCAACCGGGTGGACAATTTTCATATGAATAGGTGATCTTCCTTATACTATATCTATTGTACACTATATGCATATATAAATATTTATTATTTGAATTTTGACCAATGAGAACACAGTTCTGCTGATAACGTCCAATCACCTTCCACCTCATCCTTCACTGCAAGCTTCATACTTCGGGACTTCCTGAACTGATAGCGAGGCAATGCGCCTGCCTCCGAGTCCAGGTTCTCCGTCATACTCTGACTCATGCCACTACGTATTTTCATCAATTGACAATCTCCAATAGGAAATGATTTTCGGTACTGGTCACGTACTTGGCCTGGAAAACCGTTCTCTTTTAAAACAAACAGACTTATCATTTAAACACTGGAATCAACATGCGATAGATACATATAGGTTAATTGTGATTCTACAAACACACAAAATGTTACATGAGTAACACACGACAGAAGAATTCTACAATAAGAGCTTCATTTTACCCTTCAACTTTTTACCCTGAAAGTTCTAAAAACCCACATTTCAACCCCAAGAATTCTCAGTGTTCATTTTTTTCAAAAATAAAATAGGCTTAAAATGCAAGTATTTTGGAAATAAAATGCCTAAATGGTAAAAATTCAATGCATGATTATAAATTAAAGCATTATGAATTTTTTCTTTGAATTATAGGCATGTCAGCTGTAAAAAAAGAAATTAAATCAGCACAACATAACACTATCAAAATGACCATTAATATCCACCCCTAGATAACACAATGACCGTTAATATCCAACCTCTAGTTAACAAAATGACCATTAATATCCAACCCCTATTTATCAAAATGACCGTTAATATCCACCCATAGTTATCACAATGACCGTTAATATCCAACCTCTAGTTAACAAAATGACCATTAATATCCAACCCCTATTTATCAAAATGACCGTTAATATCCACCCATAGTTATCACAATGACCGTTAATATCCAACCCCTATTTATCAAAATGACCGTTAATATCCAACCCCTAGTGTAACCTCATCACAAGAATGGTTTGTTTCATATCAGAGAGACAATCTATGGTTAACAAACCAGATCACCGTTTAGGCATACTGTAAAATAATTATTTTTCAAGGGAGTTGAATTTTAACTGATTTCTTTGTTGCACTCAACCACGAAATCTAATCCCCACGATTAATCGACCTCTCAAATACAGAACATGGGTAAGCCCCCTTACATGTTTTGTAATCCACAAACTTATGACCCCACGAAAACGCATTTTTATCAAAATCCATTAAAATTAAAACCCACGAAAATATGTGATTTTACCAAAATCCATTAAAATTAAAACCCACGAAAATATGTGATTTTACAGTAGTTCAGGAATCAAAGAGATGAATACACCAAAGACCTATACACCACAGTAATGTATAGGTTTTTGAATATACTTAAGATAAAAGCATATAAAATTTAATGTATTTAATATGTGAAGGACACAAAATTACACACTTGCTTTGCACAAACCAATGTTACCAATACACAGTCATACAGTACACACAGATATAATATAGATAAATCCTTATACAACTGTATGCATATATTACAGCAAAACTGTTATTTTTTAAGCACAACTCAAAAATGATAAAGGTCAAGCCAAACTAACCATGCATTAAGAATCATTTTCAGTAAAAAATGAGTTTCATATAAATAGTCATAATTTTATAGTTTCAATTCATTGGTTCTATGATCATAATCCATGAAGCAAGCCATTCATTGGTCCAAGTTACATCAAAATATCTAACGCTGATAAATTACCAGGCTTATGTAGTCCTGGAAATCTCACATTGTTAAACCTGAAACCTGTTTATGGACTATAAATATATTAGGAATCCTAGACCAATTTAGAAAATTGCACCCTAAACTTGCTAGGTCATGCTGCCTTCTTCATCGCTGAATGAAACAACCATAGCAAGCCAACTGTCTTTTTCAGAGTTTTATGTCCAATAACACATTGGCACTCTTTCTATCCCAACATACATTCTATAGTTAGCTATTTATGTCTTATTTCTGTCTTAAAAATAAAGCAATTGTCTGTGTAGATGAATACGAGTCCAGAAAGGAGCTACATGAAGCTCAAGCGCTTAGAATGGAATCATGTGACAGCTCAAAACAGAGCGCTTAGAATGGAATCATGTGACAGTTCAAAACAGAGCGCTAAGAATGGAATCATGTGACAGTTCAAAACAGAGCGCTAAGAATGGAATCATGTGACAGTTCAAAACAGAGCGCTAAGAATGGAATCATGTGACAGTTCAAAACAGAGCGCTAAGAATGGAATCATGTGACAGTTCAAAATAGAGCGCTTAGAATGGAATCATGTGACAGTTCAAAACAGAGCGCTAAGAATGGAATCATGTGACAGTTCAAAATAGAGCGCTTAGAATGGAATCATGTGACAGTTCAAAACAGAGCGCTAAGAATGGAATCATGTGACAGCTCAAAACAGAGGGCTTAGAATTGCAGCTCAAAACAGAGCGCTTAGAATGGAATCATGTGACAGCTCAAAATGGAGCGCTTAGAATTGAATCATGTGACAGCTCAAAACAGAGCGCTTAGAATGGAATCATGTGACAGCTCAAAACAGAGCGCTTAGAATGGAATCATGTGACAGCTCAAAATGGAGCACTTAGAATGGAATCATGTGACAGCTCAAAATGGAGCACTTAGAATGGAATCATGTGACAGCTCAAAATGGAGCGCTTAGAATTGAATCATGTGACAGCTCAAAACAGAGCGCTTAGAATGGAATCATGTGACAGCTCAAAATGGAGCACTTAGAATGGAATCATGTGACAGCTCAAAATGGAGCACTTAGAATGGAATCATGTGACAGCTCAAAATGGAGCGCTTAGAATTGAATCATGTGACAGCTCAAAACAGAGCGCTTAGAATGGAATCATGTGACAGCTCATAACGGAGCACTTAGAATGGAATCATGTGAAAGCTCATAAAGGAGCACTTAGAGTGGAATCATGTGACAGCTCATAACGGAGCACTTAGAATGGAATCATGTGACAGCTCAAAATGGAGCACTTAGAATGGAATCATGTGAAAGCTCATAACGGAGCACTTAGAATGGAATCATGTGAAAGCTCATAACGGAGCACTTAGAATGGAATCATGTGACAGCTCATAACGGAGCACTTAGAATGGAATCATGTGAAAGCTCATAACGGAGCACTTAGAATGGAATCATGTGAAAGCTCATAACGGAGCACTTAGAATGGAATCATGTGACAGCTCATAACGGAGCACTTAGAATGGAATCATGTGACAGCCAACATCAAGCACCGCTTGAATGAATAAAAATGTATAATAAGTTCATTAAATGAATTTTTGGTCGAAGGGAACTTACACTGATGATATTTGGCTTTTCAGAAAAAATATGAATTGACTATCTATAAATATACAGTCACATGTTATGTCAAACTAATGGTCAAGGTGGTATTGTATGAAAACCAATGAAATGGTTGGTTCAGTTTTAACAAACACAATGTATACAAAATTACAATTTTATGAGATAAATCTAAATAAACTAGAAACTATATTATTGATACAAAAACGGATGTCTCCCAACAAAGGGCCATTACTCTGGCAATAATCAATCAATCAACCTAAAATTCCTGACAATATGCACAACTAGGCTTGGTACTAAGCATTCATATGAAGTTTCACAGAAGTCTAATCAATGGTTAAGAAGACCAAGCGAGGACAAATTTTGTGACATCTATCCAGACAGAGGTCCAGCACAAGAACTTTATTTCATCTCCTTCGCTATAAGTAAGAAACACAAGTTTATTGACTCACTGTTGGAATTCAACCAAACCAATGTACATGCAAATCATATTTTTTGTAAGAAAACATAGGATATCACACCCAGGTTTGTCCTATTTCACTCATACTATGCTTATAACACTAACAGTTGGATTTGACAGTAAGAATCAATGTATTCTTACATTGTAAAGTTTCACACAAATATATAATACATGTACTATCATTATCTACATTATACTGAAATCAGCAATTTGAGAAAGAAACTTTAATTTGACTGAGATATTTACCTGCAAATTGATCTCGTTTCTCTTTCAGCATGCTGGGTTTGACAAGTTCGTGATCATTGCGGTAGATGGGTAGTTCTACAGGTGGAGGTGGGCTAGATCTAGGTAAAGGTGGTGGTGATGGTGTATAGGATCTCTCACCATCAGAATGATGTTGATGATACACGGTAGGCTGATCATACACCGGCTCAGAATCCTCTGTACTTTGGCTACAATGTGTATATATACATTTATTATGCAGGGCTTCTATTTGTCTATTTGACCCTTGAAATTTCCAAAAAGCAACATTTTGACCTTCAAGATATTGGTTTGAAGAGTCATTTTCTATAAAAACCATGAGCATTTTGTTTATAAAATGGTAAAATTATGGTCAAAAAGGTCAAAATGACCCTCCAGATTCAGAAGCTAGTGGAACCCCTGATTATGTCAAAATCCTACTTATAAAGGCTGTATCAAATCCTCTCATAGGATGAGTACTTGGGGGTTCATTTGATTTGGGAGTAGGGGTTTTGTATTTTCCAGAAGGCCACATAGTGACTCCCAAGATATTGGTTTGAAGGTATTTTCTCTTAATATCATGGGTATTTTGCATATATATAAATTGGTAAAATTAAGTCAAAAGTATCAAAATGACCCTTCAGATTCAGAAAATAGTGGAACCCCTGATAATCAAACAATTGAAGCATTATGATTTACCTGTTGCTGGATGTGTTTGTAGGGAACACATTGTTAGGGAGTGGGGCCGGGGGTCGTTGATAGTTCTGATCATATGCTGGAGGACCACCGGGCTCGTATTCATACTCCACCTCATCTCTGTGATCCCATACATCATGTAAGAACTTGTTGTATACTTGACTTGCAGCTGTAATATATATAAATACAGTAAAACCTCTCAGCCCTTTTTGTAACCCATTTATAATCAAATCCAACCAGTACTTTTAGAGAAGAATATCTTTTAAGATTTTACTATACATATATAGTAAAACACACGCCCCACCTACTCAAGGCCATGTGATAAAAAGGTCAATTTTTTCCAATCGGAATAAATGACAATTATCAATTGACCAATATATAATACTGTTGATTGTATAATGGAAGCAGTTGATGAGATTTACTAGTAGCTACAAGATCGATGGAATTATAATTGACAGAATCTATTGCACAATTCTCAATCCAGAAAATTACCAAACCTGTTGGAAGCATCTAACAGAGCTTTCAACTACTGACAATTCTTCTTTCCTCATTTTTTTACCTAAACATTGAACATTGTATATATTTTAAAGCAAAGGAATATAAATCAGTAAGGGAAATAACCCTGGATGTATCATGACAAGGCTAAAATCTCAAGTTCAACAAGAGGGCCCAAAGGGCCCTAGGTCGCTCACCTGTTATAGCAGTGCATGCAAGCCCTGTGATTTGACCTAGTGACCTACTTTGTAGCCCCATATGACCGAGTTTCATTAGGATTAGGTTAAAATTGTGACCTCTAGTGACTACACAAGGTTTTTCTATGATTTGACCTTGTGACCTAGTTTTTAAGATCATTGTGACCAAGTTTCATAACGATTAGGTCAAAATTGTGACCTCTAGAGACTACACAAGGTTTTCTATGATTTGACCTTGTGACTTAGTTTTTGACCCCGGATGACCCAATATAAAACTTGGCCTAAATTTTGTTGAGACGATAATTGTGACCAAGTCTCATAAAGATTAGGTCAAAATTGTGTCCTCTAGTGACTACAAAAGATTTTTCAATGATTTGACCTTGTGACCTAGTTTTTGACCCCGGATGACCCAATATAAAACTTGGCCTAAATTTTGTTGAGACGATAATTGTGACCAAGTCTCATAAAGATTAGGTCAAAATTGTGACCTCTAGTGACTACAAAAGATTTTTCAATGATTTGACCTTGTGACCTAGTTTTTGACCCCTGATGACCCAATATCGAACTTGACCTAGATTGTGATGAGTTGGTCATTGTGGCCAAGTTTCATAAAGATTAGGCCAAAATTGTGACCTCTAGTGTCTACACAAGCAAATTGTTGAAGGACAGACGACGGACGGACGACGGACGGACGACAGACAGACGGACGAAGAGTGATCACAAAAGCTCACTCTGTCACTTTGTGACAAAAAATACTCACTTTGAATTCTAAATGTGCGAGAAACTTGTGTGAAATAAACAGAGTATTTTTTGGCAAGTTCTTTTCCTTCCTTAAGTCCATGGCTGTGTTCATTAACATTATATCGACTACCACCATCTTCAGGAACGGCTAAAAACAACATGTAGGCAGGATTCACTGTCTCTGCAAAGGCTCTGAAAGTACATTCAATTACAATATTTTTACTGTGAACATAAAAATCAAAACGGGCCATAAAATGTATTTGAATTAAATAGAACCAAGAGTTACCTAACTTGGTTGATTATATGGCAGGGAAAGCCAGTGTAAAATTTCAATTCAATATATGCACTGATTATTGAAATATAAACGGCGGTGACAATTGACTGTAATAGCTCTCGTCTCAGCTAATGCAGTAAATTAAGATATTCCAAAGTTTCCTGACAGTTTCAATCTTGTATAAAAGCTTTTTGTGCTAAAGTATCAAAGATTCCTTTTGTAAACTGATAATTTCATGGAAGATAAATAAAAAGTAATTTAGATTTTTACAATTTTAATATTTAACTACATTGTGCGCCAAACATAACTGTTTGACATTATGGCATCATTATGACATCAAACATATACCAGGGGTGTCAACAGAGCCAAATTAAAAATCCTGAAAATCATATGTTGCCGACCATTATTGCCAAACAAGAGGCCTTCAACAACATTTAACTCAGTTTTTATTGAATAAAATCCTTCAGAGCAGATTGAATTAAACATAACTTTGCTATTTCTTGAGATATTATCATCAAATAACTTTTATTTTGGCCAGAAATCATAGCTCTTTCAGGAAGGATAAAATCCGGAATTCCGGATTAATCAGGAATATTGACACCCCTGAATTATACATATGTAGTGTACTAGAAGAAGTTGATTAAACGAAATACGTTGTTTTGTACACCTATTTTTGAGTTGTGTCTTCTTTCATTGATATTATGGAAGATAAATATATTAAGGTGTACTTACTTTAACGAAGCTAACGAGGCTCTTCGTTTAGGACAGTAAACAAGTATATAACCATGATAGATGTAGCCATTCTGAATGAGACGATGAGCACCGTGGTATGACGTCACTGTTATCCCTACTTTCTGTTTAGTTGATTCTAGATTCATATCTACGGTGAACATATTGTCTTCCTCAGGGGACAGGGGTGATGTCTCCGATTCTGGGGTCATCAGAAATGTTGGCTCATTCAGGAAGGGCTGTAGAGGGATTTCCATGGGGAACGGATCCGAACACATCATACAGAGTAAGATTCTGAAATTGTTATAGCGCTTGTATAGCACGGAGTTTTTAACTTGATCCTTGACCTTCTATTAACATAATTCAACAGCTGAATATCTTGTCTATATATATAACCCCGGTTGTATGTTTGCACAAAAACGCTTGAGGTGTAATACAAACACTAATCTAACAGACTAATATTGCACCATTTGCTTGTGGACATTGATATATTCAATGCAAGAACCTTGTAATATATTCATGCATAATGCTAAGGATCATGTCAATATATCCATACTATAATAGTAACATACAAACTGTAATAGTACTGCTTTGTCATAAACATTTATTATCAAATTCCGAGCCACACGTCAGACATCTCTTATATGAAAAAACCAAGTCCAAGGGAAAGAACTCATTTTCACACATTTTGCACACAAAGAATGTGTTAGTTTACTGTTACCATGTTAACCACCATAACATTGACACAGCTGGGTTATAATTAAGAGATGTTTGTTAGCACGGGGGACAGTGAGGAGGTTATAAGGTGCTGATATTGTTCAGAGGTGAAGTTTTAGAACTACCCTCATTATACTCTAAGCACCATACAAGGGAGCCTAACCAGTACTATTTTAACGATTTAGGTTAATGTCATAGCTTGGGATTTATTAAATAACCACTCATTCATTTGTTGGTTTATTGCTGTTTCTCATATATACAGCAGCCAAACCACCTAACCAGTTTTCCTGGACTATATCCTAACCAGAACTAACTAACCCATCCACAAGGAACCAGCAACTTTTCCACATGAGCCACTGTAAAATGTTCATTGAAGGGTTTGACCTGACACGACCAGGAATTGAACACAGATTGCCAGGTTCCAAAACCAGCACACTGACCACTGACCATGGTTAACCCATTCACTACCACAGATGAAAGTATACAAGTATCAAACACTAATTTAAAGAAGAATACCTTAAATCTGGAGTTGTATCTTCCATAATTCTACCCTCCAGTGACTGTCCTGGAACCTTGATAATATAGTTTAAACCTTGCTCTATCTGCTCAGGGTAGAATTTAAGTTTCTCAGCCAGGTCTTCATCCGGCACATCAACAAATGCACATTGTAAACTGAAAATAAAGTTAAAGAACAAGTATTTTAGTCATTTTCCAGACATTCGTCTGCTCAGCTGATTGCACATTTAATCCCCGAACATTGGGTTGCAACTGGTCCGTTACACTCGGCGCTGATGACAGCCATGGCACATTGGCTTTGACCCTCTCAGGTACCCATTCATACACCTGGGTGAAGTGGAGCAATGTGTGTAATTCTTTTGCTCATAGAAACTGACCAGTGGCAAAGACAGAGATCAAACCCGGGACCTCTCGATTCCAAAGCCTACCTCTAGGCCACCGCTCCCCATCTCATGGTATGAAAATGTGTACATAATACATCTATGTTGTTTGTAGTAAACGTGTAATAGGTCTATGAAACGTGTTATCGTTATTTGGGTGTAATGCTGTTTGCAGGATAGAGTTATATGTGTCTAGCTTTACACAGTCAGGTTCTGATGGTTAACAAGTCTTGCAAGTCTCAAAGCAACAGATTTGATAGTTTAGGAGAAAAGTTAACCTAAACTTTTATAAAACTTAACCAACTAACACCACTTCAAGTGATAACAAATCACCATCATGTTGTTTTTTTTCAGGAGAGCTAATTTAGGCATAATTTACCCAATCCTGAAATTAAGATAAAAGTCAATAACTGTTTCAAACTATCTTCTTTTGTTAAATTTCAGCTTATTCTTTTTTCTTTTTTTGTTCCCCTGAAACAGTCATAGTGCAGGGCCATTCAGTTTTATCCCTACCCAATTGGCAAACGTCCTCTGGCTTCGAGGGAAGAGAGAAAGTTTCATATACAAGGAATCCAGACGCACAGTCTTTGCTCTTTCTGAATAGATTCCTTGTTTCTTTAACGTGCCCAGCTTATAGCACCAATACACGCGAGACTACCCCCGGCCTGTGTTGACAACCGGTTTGTCTCTAGTTGGGTTGGAAACACTGAAAAGCATTTCTGAAATTTCCAATGCCGAGATTCAAACTAGGGACCTCAGGATTGGTAGTCGAGAGTGCTAACCACTCAGCTGCCTTTCCAATCCCTTAGCTTATTTAAGTGCTCATAACTTGGTCAATCTTTCAATTTTTTTCTTCAAATAACTTTTATTTTCTACAGAACAGTTCTTTGTTTCTAGTACGGCAAATCCAGATTATACCATAATTGTAATACCCCTATAAAAAAAGTGTACCTTGTAGCCAGTAATTTTCCATCTCTCTGTAGTTGATCTTGTTCTGTTCTAGTATACGGTTGATACGCTAACATTATCACTAAAGGAAGGTCGTGGTTTGAGTTATTGGCATCTAATGTCTTTACAATACTTGAGCGAATGTATTCTAAGGATTCTGGTGAGTTATATACACATATACACCCTGCAATACATATCATATGTAAAATCACATATTTTTGTGGGTATTACATTTCGTGGATTTTAATGAAAATACATTTTCGTGGGGTCGTAAATTCGTGGATTACAAAACTTGGAAGGGTAAAACCAAGTTTTGTACATGGGAGTTCGATAAATTGTGGGCATTAGATTTCGTGGTCACCAAAATCAACGAAAATTCAACTTGAAAAACAAGACTGCGTTCAATAAACGCTTATGCCCCCTGTGGAAGCCTTGTCCATAAAGTCTAAGTCCAAAATTAGGTCAAGGTGAAGGTCAAAATGGGGTTAGGTGATACTGGCGTGTGGAGAGTGTTCATACACAACATCCATGCAAGTATGAAAGCTTTGTAGCAAGCCATATTAATGCTAGAAGAAACGGTCAATTTGGGTTAACCAGGACGGACGGACGGACGGACGAACGGACGGACGGACGGACAGGTGAATCACTATATGCCTCCCCATCTATCGATAGGGGGGCATAATAATGATTTTACAGTTATACACTCAAAACACTATCACACCTCTAGTATGTCTGATTGTTTATTGTTTGTTTGATCTAAACTTCCTGGCAACATGCACAACTAAGCCTGGTACCAAGCATTCATGTGAAGTTTCATTGAAATCGCATGGAAAAACTTTCTGACATCCAGTCAGACGACCAGCACAAAATCAAAATGTGTCCCTCACTTTATGTGGGAGACGTAACATCACTAGTTATTCCAAGGTAATGATTGTTCAGATTTCAAGAAAATTGAACACAACCTATCGGTACCAACTCAGGTTGTGCAAATTCACGGCACGTTATAGTTATGCTCAGTGAGTTGATTACATTTTAAATATTAAATCGTTTGTCCATAATTTTTAGTCCATAATGATTTGATTTCAACAAAACTTCGGTCCACTTGATAACTAGGTCATGGTCAGTGACCTCAATAACAGGAAGTCCAATAGAAACAAAATTAACCAGAAAGATATTTCTGAATTATATACCAACAAGCAAATCATGTTTATAATAAATAAACAGTCAAAAATATCTATCAGATATAGAATTTTGAAAAAGAAAATGTCCCTCAAACTTTTTTGCAAATCGTTCTAATAAAATGGCACCTTCTAACCTTCTACAGTTACAGTAGCAGTAAAGTAAACCTTTCCCTTGATGAAATTGTTGTATGTTGACTGTCCAATGCAATTATGTTTAAGGAATACAAACAAACCTTGGGGTCTAAAATTTGGCGCTATAAAGGAATTTCCTTCCTCATCGACGTCGCCATCAATGGGTCTGTAATCTAGACTGTATACACGATGGGCCACTTTGTACTCGTCTTCCATACACATACTCTGCAACAATAAGTACAGTTTGTAAATACTTCTATCACTTAAGACTTCTAAATTGACAAATTCGTAAATAAATAATTGTTAAATTAATGATGGTACTGGTAGATTGTCCTAGTTGGATGCTCAGCATAGTCATTTCAAGACCCGATCTCCGCAAATGTCTCAATATGAGAAAAATCTCGGCTCAAATATTGGCACATGTATTTGAGTTAATTTCTATGGGAGACTTCACTCAAAATTGGTACCACAAAACAGAACCATTGTTTTGAGTTTATGACAGTCTCAAACTCAGAATCTGATTTATGCAAAATCTCAATTTCAGATAAGATCTCTGTCTGAGATGCCTAGGGAGATTGGGGCCAGGTAACTCCTGATTTGCCCGGTGCCAGGGTAACCGGGTCGTTTCCAGATAAATGAAATACTGTTGACCAGTGGGATTTAACACATTTTTTAAAAAAAATCAAGGACAATTTTGTATGAAACAAAGTAAGGACACACATCTGGGTATTATAAACTGGGGTTCTTAGTAACTGCACTGTCATCCTCTGTGTTTCAAGTAAAGACTTATGTTCTTAAAAGCAAATAGAATATCAACCAGTAAGGGAAGCAACTCTGCATGTATCAAGGCAAGAAAAAACTAAATTCTGTCAAGACTGTTAAAAATTAAGATTTTTCCTTTATGCAACTATAACATTATTTAGAGTTATTATAACTGGGAATTCCGGAATGGGACCCCCCCCCCCCCCCCAGTATAAAGCAAGCTGACCACTTTAACTTCTTATTTACACTACTAGAATGATTTACTGTAAACAAACATAAAAGATAAAATTTTAATCATGAAAAAAATTCTAGACAGATACCCGAATTTCCTTAAATAAATCCTTCGCAAGACCATCAATGCCGAGCAGCACCAAATTAAGTGGACGCACAATTGGTCCTGAAGTGTTATGAGACCTGAAATAAAATCAAGATAACAACAAATCTAAAGAATAATTAAATAAAATTTCAAATACATATCAATGAAACTGCTAAAGTATGGTAAGACTTGTTTATGACCCTATTTACCATTTACTTCATATACCTGCGTACTGTTTTATGTTTTATCAAAGCACTTACGATAATCATAAATTTGAGTCCAAATTTGAATTCTTTATAATTACTTAACAGCTCCAAATTGTGGAAAAGGGATAAGCAATATTAACAATGATTCCGTTAGTGATCTCCTACAAACAATATTTGACTGTATATAATTTGTGGACGTAAAAGCATTATAAGGAAATTAAATTTGAGCGTAAATTTAAGATTTTCATAAGTGCTTTGATAGAACAGTTCTCTGGAGACAACATTCCAGTAAGTGATGAGTGATGCTTGTGTACAAATCTCATGTGCAGCTTTTTGGGAGAAATATCAAGAATGGTCTCCCTTGACTTAAATAGCCTGATCAATGGATATCATTCTGTATATGTGTCCCACAAAACGCTTCAAGTTGGTTTGTTTAA
Organism: Spisula solida; assembly: GCA_947247005.1. Lineage (NCBI taxonomy): Eukaryota > Metazoa > Mollusca > Bivalvia > Venerida > Mactridae > Spisula > Spisula solida. Next base: position 13,351,096 of record OX365955.1, read on the forward strand.
GTCCATTTCCTTCATTGGATCATGTCCCCTCCAAACTCATTATAGGAATACTCACTAAAACCCCAATTTAAAGATTGTTGAATCCTTTGTAGGACATGCTTCTCCAACAGCCATCAAAATCCTTAAAGTAGTGCCGAGTAGAAACATAGGGGTAGGTGCTAGTGCCCAGCAGAAACAAAGGGGTAGACAGTATTCCATTAGCCTAATTCATGTAAGTTGCTACAGTATTACAAATCAGAGTCACATCAGCCCTGCGTTCAACGAAGGATTACGTGACACATGTTTCGTACCTGTATTGTAACAGGTACGTAACAGGTACGAAACGTGTGTCATGTAATCCTTTGTTGAACACAGGGCAGTACTACTTGTCATTCAGGGCACGAAACATGAAAACTCTGTTAGAAAAGCAGTTTCTGACATATTTCTTTGAAACCTGTTTATCAATGAACAGACACACATGTACAAAGCTATATACTCCACTCCACTTCTTCAGGAGAGGGGTTCATCATAAAATTAAACCAAATAAACCATAACCTACCTCCCATTAGGCACTATTCGTCTCTCATTTCTTAGAATATTGGACACGACACATTCTGTACATGAGCAATCTTCAGACATAGATGTATGGAAGAAACAGCGATCCACCGACGGTTTATCTAAGAATACCACATGATTTAACAACATCACCTTCCTATCGTCCTCAAGTTTGTAAAATTTTCGAAATCTGAAATGTGACAACATCATGGGTAAAAGTTAGGAATTTTGAAAATCCTGAAAAATCGTGATAAATTGTTGATTTACATAGAAAAAATCCAGAAAACAGCCTGTTTATGTACACAGAATGTCCTAGTCCAAAAAAACTCCTGAAAACTTTTACTCATGCAACTGAGAGAATGGTTATGTTTATTACTAAGATTATGTTTATGAACATAATATAGTGTTGTTTAATACCAGACTTGAAGAGATTATTTGGCGATGTCATATTTCAAAGTAGTTTTCCGTATTAGTCATGCAAGATAACATTCCAAGTTGTATTAAGCTTTTTATTTCCTTTAACAACGTCCAATCTGTTAAATTTATGAACAAAATAAACAAATTAAATATCATAGGGAAACTAAAACTGTGACTGCGTATCATGTGAAGAAGAAGAGAGCAACATAAACTGTGTTTTAATAAAAGTAGAATTTGAACCCACAGCCAATTGTAGTCATCGGCTGTATTTGAATACTGCTCAAGTTGTGACAGCCTTGCACCTGTCTGCAATCAGCTTGTGGGGGAATCACTTGCTTTTCATTCAACATCCTTCAAAATCTTAAGGCCACTATGTTGCAAACCAAAAACCAAATTCTTAACATGTTGTTATTTTCTGTTATTTCTAGGCGTTGTCTTATATAGCAAGATAAATGGTATATGCTACAGTACATGTGAGAATGCCGTAGAGCATTGTACAGTAGCCCCTGTAATGTATACAACCTTTCTGAATGTCTTCTATGACCTGGCTGTAACTTAATTCCAATTTTCTGATGTAAGAAATTGTGCAGTCAAATATGAATCAGGGCTTAAGATAGACGCTTGAACTGGCTCCTGAATCCAGTATACCCCCCTTACAACTCGTTGTGCGGGGGGTATAATCAACAGTCCTGACTGTACGACTAATAAGCCCGGAATAGTCATGAGTACCAGTTCAATGTTGACACACTTAACTAAAATACTATACGATAAAACCTACCTTTGGTCATCATTCAAAGAATTATAAATTACATTGAGATCATCTTCAGTAAGATTTTGGTTCAGATTAAGATTCCGAAACACACTAGGTCTTTCCCATAATAGTTCTTGAAATTCTACTCTCAATTTAGTTTTCAGTTTTTTCTGATATTCTTCAAATACGTGCTGCTGTTCTAGATCTTGTAACGCCGTGTAACACTCTTTCCCGTAAAATATTGTCTTATAATCACTTAACACACCACCTGGTTTATCCACATTTTTGTCCAGCAAAGTCCAGAACTCTTTCTTCATTCTGGAATAAAAGTATAATAATGAGTGATTTTTTATGTACACCGATTATGTTTTGTAATCAATTGTTCAACAAGTTCTACTACGTCTATTTATCACTCAACATATAAATGTATACAGCAGACACAAGTTGGCACTTGGCAGCACCAGACAGCGGTGGGCAGCACCAGACAGCGGTGGGCAGCATCAGACAGCGGTGGGCAGCACCAGACAGCGGTGGGCAGCACCAGACAGCGGTGGGAAGCACCAGACAGCAGTGGGAAACCAATGATCTGTGAACAACAGACGGCAATGGGCAGTACCCGATAGCGGTGGACAGCCAGACAGCGGAGGGCAGTGCCAGATAGCGGTGGACAGCCAGACAGCGAAGGGCAGTGCCAGACAACAGTGGGCAGCACCAGACAGCAGTGGGAAACCAATGATCTGTGAACAATAGACGGCAATGGGCAGTACCCGATAGCGGTGGACAGCCAGACAGCGGAAGGCAGCACCAGACAGCGGTGGGCAGCACCAGACAGCAGTGGGAAACCAATGATCTGTGAACAAAGACGGCAATGGGCAGTACCCGATAGCGGTGGACAGCCAGACAGCGGAGGGCAGTGCCAGACAACAGTGGGCAGCAAATGATCCTAAAGCCATAAACTTTTGAGGTCAAGTGAGCTAACCCTGTTATGAAGACATTAAGATCATTTACATGAGAAAATGAACATTTAAATGGTCTAAGGTCCTATCCTCAAGGGAAGAAAAGCGCTGCTATATTAATTCTGATATGAAACTAGCTGTATTCGGGGGTTGATGAAACTAGCTGTATTCAGGGGTTGATGAAACTAGCTGTATTCAGGGGTTGATGAAACTAGCTGTATTCAGGGGTTGATGAAACTAGCTGTATTCAGGGGTTCTACTGAGGCACGATGCCGAATCTTGAAAATAAATGCAAGTCTGTTTTGGGTGTCATTAGCACACATCTCTACATTACTGTTCTTTCCTTAAAATCAGCTTATAAAATTTCAAATAGCTGTAAATTGGTGAATACTTTTAATTTTTTAATCAAATAAAATTTTTTTCTGTAGAAAAGTGCAGCAAATCCGGATTTCCGGAGATTATTCCGGAATTGTAGGACACTGACTGTATTGTTTGTGTAATTTGAAAATAATACATGATGAGATTGGCATTTCGAACATAAAGTCATCAGCAAGGAAAATTGGAGAAAATAATCCATATGAAGAAATGGTTGTGTGCATCAAAAAGTGGAATACAGGGTTTAGCTGACTCAGATGACATATCAGTCAATATATAAACAAACTCACTCATCTTTCCTGCGAGCCGCCTGCAGCTGGTTGACATGGTTACGGAAACAAGTCTCAGCTTCTTTGGCTGTCAATAAATCTAACGGAAGACGCTTTTCCTGCAAATTGTCAACAACGTCTGTGTTCGTCCATGACTCACCATCCTCGCATACTTTGACAAAATACTGATCAAAGTCTTCTTCTCGCATCATCTGATTCTGACATGCTGTCCAACTTCTCCTGATAATAACAAACAGACACATTATTATAATGGCATATCAAATGTTTGAAGTTGGTTTCCCAACCTACCCTAAATCCTACTGAGCCAAATGCCCAATCCTGAAAACAAGTCGCAAAAAGATAATATTAAGTCAGACAAGTCCCGTTTCAGGTGCAATGAGTATGCATCCATACACCAAAAACTCAGTTCAAACATTGTTATATTTTTAAATTCTGCTATAAATGAAATTTCAAATGACCATAGCTTTGTCAAAACTATAAAAAAAAATTCATCAAATAACTTTAAATTACTGCAAAAATGCAGCAAATCCAGTTCTTTTTTTAATTTGACCATTATCTAGCCAACAAATGTACATTTCAAAGAAAGAAAACCCTTCAAGTTATATCCTTATTTATAAAATGTGGCTTTCTGGAAATTTCAGGGGTCAACAATCTAATCAATGGTCAAATGGAAGCTCTGGGGCAAATTTAAGCTGAACCCAAATACTGCAGGTTTTATATTAATTCCCGAGGTGTTAAGCTATTTTTCAACAGTTGTTTGGTCCTAGTCCTAGTATCATGTTATGTTATATAGTTATTACTAGCAACAACTTTTAACAGGTGCACTATTGCGGCATAATACCAAATCCTGAAAATAAGATGCAGGCCGTGTTTTGGGTGCCATCAGCGCACATCTCTACACCAAAACTTGTTTCAAACTTTGTTCTATCGTTAAAATTCAGCTTAAGAAATTTCAAGTGACCAATACCTGGTCATAAAGATTTTTTCATCAAATTGACTTTATTTTCTACAGAAAAGTTAATTCTTTCAAGTATAGCAAATCTGGATTTCTGTATTTATATTCTGCATTTGTAAAATGTAATACCCATAATACTATTAGAATAACTTTTAGAAAGAATTACAATAATAAAACCTTCATACCATATACCCTCGTGTAACTGCTCCTTGGGGCATTGCAAATCTAAATATGGGAAAATTGTTTATCTGGGCTGATTTTTTTTATATTTGTAATAAAATGAGAGAATTTGAGAGATTATGTAGGCGTACAGATAGTCTCATTTTTATTATGTACTTAAAAAGCAACATAGTTGTGTCATAGAAAGAGAATTCAAATTGGTATAGTACTTCAGGAAAATAAATTCAGAAGGAAACGTTTTATGTGTAAATACATTATAACCATCTATTATAAAGCATTTGTTGATAATGGTTTTTGAATCTACAGATCGAGGTCGTAAGGCAATACTTGTAACTCAAAGAAATACATTTTGATATTTAACAATGAATTAACAAAGCAGTAAGAAGTCAGCTCTCTCCTCTTTGTAAGTATCACCTCTTTATCAAAGAGGAACAAGATTGCGTTCAATAAACGCTTACATCCTGGTGGAAGCCTTGTCCATAAAAACTAGCTTTAGTCAATCAAGGGCCATAATTCTGAGTGTTACATGGCTTTTACAATGTACAGTGTTTACAATGATAAACAAGTATGCCAAAAGCAATACCTTGATGGACTTCAAAAATATTTGAGTTTCAACAACATGAAATTTTTGGTTAACATTTTCAGACAAAGAACAGACAGGACAATCAATATATGCCTCCTGCATCAGTAGATGCCAGGGCATAAAAATACAGATTATTTGGGAAATAATGATGAAATTTTGGGAAAATTTAACACTTTTTTGCCATAGTGGTACTGGTAACAGGCCAAGGTAGAGAATTCTATGACAAGAATCTCTTGATTGAATCTTGTTAAAGAAAATAATGTGTAGGTGGAATGTTTATTAAAACGGGACTTTTTGTGAGGGTATATGGTATATATAAATAGGATCAGAATATCATGATTTACGACAGCCGGAAACTCCAGTTATTCGGCTGAGTGCAAATATACTTAGCATCAACAACTTCCTCTACATATACATGTATGTAATGTATCTAATCTATAGCAATTAAAATACTTAACAATCAAGTATTAGGTTGTATACTAGAGACAAGAGTGACACTGAAACATTCTTTCCCTAACAGTCCTTAACTCAGTCTAGGAAATATACCAGTGTAAACATAATAACTATAATACAATTAAATGTCAAAACATGGGCTATTATGTTGTGGTGTTTTGCTTGTTCGTTATTTTTAATATTGTTTAAGTTGCCCTGGTCAACAGTATTTCAAACTGCAACTAAAGTCACATTTATGGAGACTACCTAGTCACATTATCCAGACAGTGCAATTGGCAAACCAGCACAGCAGTTACCTATGCTGAAGGGGATATACCAGTACCATTTGTAACATCTTTGGTACGTCACAACCTGGGTTCAGATCTGATCATGCACTCAAAGCGGGTGCTCTACCACAGAGTAATTGAGGCGTATTCCTTCAAGTTGTGTTATAAACTGTTTCATTGAATATTTTAGCAAAATTGATATTTAACAAAAATGGACATGCAATCTATTTGACAGGGGATGTTTGAAAACAATCAAAAGCAAATTGTGGACGAACAGATGAACGTAGAGAGATCATAAAAGCTCACCCGAGGTAACAGCACTTTAAACATTTACTCAGAATCTATCTGATTAGATATTACACTGCAATAACAAATAGATATACGTACCTATCACCAATAGTTTCCAGGGTTGGCAGGAAGTGGACTAGCACTTCTGGAAGGCTCTTCAGGAATTCGTTCATCCTATGCTTAACCAAGTCTTCCCTCAACTGACGTAAATGTTTCTTGACTAGATTTCTGGCATCGTCTGTACCAAATAAATCCACATAATGTTGATAATCCGGCTCCTTTTCAAGCTTTTTCCGAGCCGTCGGCCATTTCCATTTAGAGTCCGTTATTTTACTCCTCATTAAATTCTTGAATGCCTCCTTGGCTACTTCCATGAGCTCTTTCTTTGCTTTGGAAGCCTCGTTATAGGGAATCACTTTAGTTCGTGCTTTAGTCGATTTGTCCATCATCATGTGAGCCAGTAACAGAAAAGCCGATTCGACATTCACATTCTCATGAGCTGAAGTCTCGACAATCGGAATGCTATGTTTGCTAAATTCTTTTCGGGTTAACATTTTCTCCACCTCTCTAGCATAATCACCGTCCATGCTGTCATTTTTTGTTGTCACTAAAACTACTGGTTTTTTCGTTTTCATGGCATTATTAAGAAGTAGAACACAGAATTCCACCTGTTTCTCTAGGCTTCTATCTGTCACATTGCTCACATCAAAACAACATAATATGCCATCAACACCAAGTTTTCCATCTGGCATAAGCTTCTGCTCATATGCACTGTCTGTCTCCATGCCTGAAAATACAATAAATTGATAAATCACAGGGATAACAAGACTGCGTTCAATAAACGCTTATGCCCCCTGTGGAAGCCTTGTCCATAAATAAGTATAAGTCCAAAATTAGGTCAAGGTGAAGGTCAAAATGGGGTCAGGTGATACAGGCATGTGGAGAGTGTTCATATACAACATCCATGCAAGTATGGAAGCTTTGTAGCAAGCCATAATGATGCTAGAAGAAACGGTCAATTTGGGTTAACGGACAGACAGATGAATCACTATATGCCTCCCGATCTATCGATACGGGGGCATAAAAACGTCTGTCACAATGGGCCATAACTCTGGCAATATTCATCTGACCTAAAATTCCTGACAATACACACAACTAGGCTTGACATCAAGCATTCATTGAAATCGGACTTGTGGTTAAAGGGCACAAATGCAGAAATACTTTGTGACATCCATCCAGAGACAGACATCCATCCTTAAAATTGTGATGTAGGAAAAGCATTTCAGTAAACTGTATGACAATGGAAACTGGAAAGCATGGCTATAACATCAGGAACGACAAGCCCTATCAAGGACATCAGGAACGACAAGCCCTATTAAGGACATCAGGAACGACAAGCCCTATCATGGACATCAGGAACGACAAGCCCTCAGGAACGACAAGCCCTAACAAGGACATCAGGAACGACAAGCCCTATCAAGGACATCAGGAACGACAAGCCCTATCAAGGACATCAGGAACGACAAGTCCTATCAAGGACATCAGGAACGACAAGTCCTATCAAGGACATCAGGAATGACAAGCCCATCAAGGACATCAGGAACGACAAGCCCTATCAAGGACATCAGGAACGACAAGCCCTACCAAGGACATCAGGAACGTAATGGCACAATGTAGAGTTATGGTTCTTGTGTACTGCACTGTTTGTAAGAAACATGCATACCAAGTTTCAAGTCATTCAACCTAATTGTGACAAAGTTATGCTCCGGACAAGAAATGCTCTAATTAAATCAATCAATCAGAGGAACAGATAAGGTTTTAGGCAATTGGGTATTTTACTCCCAAGTTACAATTTGATTTGGGTTTGGACAAATTTTAATTGGGTATTTTATAAAACAAATTGGGTAATTGGTCTTTTATGTACTATTTTTTACTATAACATCATTTTCTATTTGCTTTTTCTTACCCCCTCTTCTCAAAATCTATTGGGTTTTTAAGAAAATTAATTGGGTAATTACCCCAATACGCAGCTTATCTGTAGCTCTGTAATCAAAGGGAAATAATTTAAAAACGATGCAAGGTAGAGTTATGGTTCTTGCGCATTGCACTTCGGCTTATTGCAAAAACATGCATACCAAATCTTGAGTCATTTGAACTTAAGGTGACAAAGTGATGCTCCGGACAAGGAATTTGTGACGCCGCAGCCGCCGCCGGTGTACTGCACTTCGGCTTATTGCAAGAAACATGCATACCAAATCTTGAGTCATTCAAACTTAAGGTGACAAAATTATGCTCCGGACAAGGAATTTGTGACGCCGCAGCCGCCAAAGTAACACCTATATGTCGCCTTTTCAGGCGACACAAAAACGATGCAAGATAGAGTTTTGGTTTTTGCGCACTGCACTTTGGCTTATTGCAAGAAACATCCTTACCAAATTTTAAGTCATTTGAAATTTAGTTGACAAAGTTATGCTCCGGACAAGAAATGCTCTAATAAAATCAATCAAAGGGAAATAATTAAAAAACGATGCAAGATAGAGTTATGGTTCTTGCGTACTGCACTTCGGCTTATTGCAAGAAACATCCATACCAAATTTTGTGTCATTTGAACATTAGGTGACAAAGTTATGCTCCGGACAAGAAATGCTCTAATAAAATCAATCAAAGGGAAATAATTAAAAAACGAAGCAAGGTAGAGTTATGGTTCTTGTGCACTGCACTTCGGCTTATTGCAAGAAACATGCATACCAAATCTTGAGTCATATGAAGTTAAGGTGACAAAGTTATGCTCTGGACAAGAAATGCTCTCATAAAATCAAAGGAAAATAATTAAAAAACGATGCAAGGTAGAGTTATGGTTCTTGTGCACTGCACTTCGGCTTATTGTAACAAACATGCATACCAAATCTTGAGTCATTTGAACATAAGGTGACAAAGTTATGCTCCGGACAAGCAAATTCAGACGCCGCCACCGCCGCCGCCACCGATGATAAAAGTAATCCCCATATGTCGCCTTTTTGACACAAAAACCCACTACCAGCATTTTTTGGAGAGGGCTAAAAAAGAATAGTTACCAAGCTGGTCTTTGCAAATGTACATCAGTTTTTCAGCTGACTGGACTTTAGTTTGAACGCATCGTTTTGTGTACGGATCTGTACGTCCAGTTTTGAAAGGGGTGAAGGAAACATCGTCTATGAACTCAGTCTGCTCGATCACATGGAATGTGAAATTACTTCCCTCGTCCGTTTTTGTCACCTCTCCCCAGTATAGAAAGTGATCATTGTTAATCACGCGTCCACCAAAGTCAGACTGACTGAGTACAGAGATGTGTTCAAGATGGAAATCATCGGCCTCAGCATGGATGAATCTATTGCACAAACAGGACTTGCCAACCCCGTATGATCCTTTTTCTTTCTCTGTGCCGGACAATCCAATCACGCTAACATTAAATGTCCGCCCATCTGGTTTCTTCGCCATGACTTTACTAGTTTACAGGCATGGTATTTAGTGAGGTCTATTAAAGGGTTATCTGGCAACCCTTCATGTACAGAGAGAAGACTTGAACATCGTAGCACCCATCGTTATCTTCACAAGCTAGCAAATGGTCAACCCATACCTGAAAATAAACAAATAATAACTATAAGCTTCAGCTATAATAATTTAACTTTCTTTGGAGTTTTTTTGGGGTCATTCAACCAACACTACTTCAGTAAATCATATGGAGACAGAGGTTATTTCTGTGTGTATATAACTTGCAGAAGAACTTCAATACCCAAAACTCAAACCTTTGGATCAGTAAAATAGTTCGAGCCATCCTGCATGTCATGTTCAAGACATGTATTGTATACTATTACATCATTATTTTGCTTGGTACAAAGAACCCCTTCAAGGTTTCTAGGGTGTTTGAGGTGAAACTGTTGAGGAATCGAAGTTCTACTGTGTACAGTAAAGATTGTCAGTCAATTCAGTGCTAGTAAATTAAGTAACCCCTGGTTAACCTAATCTGCATGTTACTACTCAAGTGTTTTATTCCCCTAAGTTTGGGAACATAGCCTATGGCATTCGGAATTTTAGCAGCTTTTTAGCACATTTTAGCTTTGGTCAAAATTTGGAAAGCAAAAACTTAACCTTAAAAACCTGTTAAAGTCACTATGAATACAATTACAAAACTGTAATTTAGTGGTTTTCATACTCAAATTTCATCATACTTGCTCTTCTTTACAGTAAAATTGGTTGATTGTCTCAGATTTGTTTGGGCTTTGTTTGCTTGACATTGGGAATAAGCTACTGTTTTCAATTGGGAACATAGCCCATTAAAGGCCTATAAAATCAGCCAAAAAAACCACTGCAACTTGACAATTGATCTACTCATAGTTATAACCATATTTTGTATCAGAAAGCCTAGTCAATATGTATATTATACATACATTAAACAAGGCGGGTGTACACATGACAACACTTTACTATATCAATATTCACCCATCCTCGGTTAAAATTTATTTATTGTCACACAGTCACGTGTCAATGTGTAATTGATAGCGTGAAAGTGACATACTGTATATATACACATCCTAACACCCTGATCAGGTTAACACTATTACATTGTATAACGAGTTCCGAAAGTTATGCACCTTTTGAATCAAAATGAAAATGTTACGAAAATCGTTAAAAAAGTTGGTGAAAAATAAGTACCGGTACATTAGTCATAAGAGTAATCTTTTTGGAGAATAATGTGTTGCTCTAAGCATAGTTTAATTAATTATTATTACATATTTTTATTATTCACCATAGCTTAATTTATTATTATTACATACTTTTATCATTTACCATAGCTTAATTTATTATTATTACATACTTTTATCATTTACCATAGCTTAATTTATTATTATTACATACTTTTATCATTCACCCTAGTTTAATTTATAATTATTCCATACTTTTATCGTTCAGCAACTTCTTTTACCAATTTTGAAATATTTTTCTATTTCATGAAAGGTGTATTATTTAAACTTTTGAAATTCAGCATACGGTACATAAACATATACCGGTAACAAATTCACTAACCTTGAAATATAACGAAACTTTTAAGACTGAATTAATACTTCCATATACATCTACAACCTCCACATTAAAACCATGCTGTTACATATGGTATATTAACAACCTCTAAATGTGGTATGTTTAATGAATCAAGGACATTAAGCATGTAGTCAGTCCTAATTATAGAAACCGTTATTGCTATAAATACCACCACATAAATCAGCTTTATACTTTTTACTTAAGTTTTTAGTGCCTGAAACTTGTTCGCAATTATTTGAACAAATCATTTGGGGAATTCCACATTTTAAACATTTTATTAGAGTCACTGTACCTCAAGTAATTTTTACATACACAGATATAAACATGTTTACATATTTGGTAAAGAATAGCAGTTTTGGTAATGAAAGGATTTTTATTTCTCTGAATTCTGCCACCATTGTTGTAAATGAGAGTTGTTTATATAAAACCTTAAATTCAACTTCAATAATGAATGAATATTGTAAAATACTTAAGTTACTGATTTTATCAATGTAAATGATTGCATCATACCTAAATGCATGGCACAGCATTGTACCCATTCATACACACGGATATTACATATTGTATTCCTTCCACTAAACAAATATAGTGCTATGAGTAGTGGCTAATTTATCAAATAAGCTGCACCTTGGAATGCATTTATACTTGTAAGTTAAACTTAATAAAAATAAAATAAACATATTGCAGAATTATCGTTAAACAATTAAAGTAAGACATAGCAAAATTAAGGTACCGTTAAGACATATAGCAAAATTTAATATTTTCAAGTTCATTTTTGAAAAATTTGAATGAGTACTTTTTCTCTAAGAATTACGTCACATACCACATGAATTGTCCACACTGTTATTTGTGCAAGTAATGAATCCTTGTCATATATTATATGATGTTTCATACAGGTTTTGAAAGCTAGTAACATAACAAGAGGGCCCAAAGGGCCATAGGTCGCTCACCTGTCCTAGTAGTTCATGCACCCCAAATGGTAGCCTCTATTGCATGTACAAGGTTTTTATATTGTCTTGTGCTTTATATTTTACATCACATTTAGACCCAATGACATATTGAGGTGATTTGACATTGTGACCTAGTTTTTGACCCTGGATGACCCAATATCGAACTTGACCTAGATTTCTTTTAGATGATCATTGTGACCAAGTTTCATAAAGATTAGACCAAAATTGTGACCTCTAGTGACTACACAAGGTTTTTCTATGATTCAACCTTGTGACCTAGTTTTTGACCCCGTATGACCCAATATCGAAGTTGACCAAGATTTTGTTGAGATAATCATTGTGACCAAGTTTCATAAAGATTAGGCCAAAATTGTGACCTCTATTGACTACACAAGGTTTTTCTATGATTTGACCTTGTGATCTAGTTTTTGACCCCGGATGACCCAATATTAAACTTGACCTGGATTTTGTTGAGATGATCATTGTGACCAAGTTTCATAGTGATTAGGCCAAAATTGTGACCTCTAGCGACTACACAAGGTTTTTCTATTATCTGACATTGTGACCTAGTTTTTGACCCCGGATGACCCGATATCGAACTTGACCTAAATTTTGTTGATATGATCATTGTGACCAAGTTTCATAAAGATTAAGTTAAAATTGTGACCTCTAGTGACTACACAAGGTTTTTCTATGATTTTACCTTGTGACCTAGTTTTTGACCCCGGATGACCCAATATTGAACTTGACCTAGATTTTATTGAGATGATCATTGTGACCAAGTTTCATAAAGATTAGGCCAAAATTGTGACCTCTAATGACTACACAATGTTTTTCTATGATTTGACCTTGTGACCTAGTTTTTGACCCCGGATGACCCGATATCGAACTTGACCTAGATTTTGTTGAGATGATCATTGTGACCGAGTTTCATAAAGATTAAGTTAAAATTGTGACCTCTAGTGACTACACAAGGTTTTTCTATGATTTGACCTTGTGACCAACTTTTAGACCCCAGATGACCCAATATCGACCTTGACCTAGATTTTGTTGATATGATCATTGTGACCAAGTTTCATAAAGATTAAGTTAAAATTGTGACCTCTACTGACTACACAAGGTTTTTCTATGATTTGACCCTGTGACCAAGATTTTGACCGCGGATGACCCGATATCAAACTTGACCTAGATTTTGTTGATATGATCATTGTGACCAAGTTTCATAAAGATTAAGTTAAAATTGTGACCTCTAGTGACTACACAAGGTTTTTCTATGATTTGACCTTGTGACCTAGTTTTTTAACCGGGATGACCCAATTTTGAACTTGACCTCGATTTTGTTGAGATGATCATTGTGACCAAGTTTCATAATGATTAAGCTGAAACTGTGACCTCCAGTGTCTACACAAGTAATTGTGGACGGACGACGGACGGACGGACGGACGAAGAGTGATCACAAAAGCTCACTCTGTCACTTTGTGTAAATATACAGATTCATACAGAAAGCTGACCAAAACACCATGAGCAAGTTCGGAAGGAACGGGAGTTCGATCTAGGTCGACTTGCATTCCATTCGAACACACTTGGTTTCTACACTTTTTGTGCCTTCACCACTGAAGAGTTGAACTCCAGTAACACCAACTCCTGGCAGGGTTAACTGATATGGTACGCAAAAGCTGTCCTAGATATTACTAGAACCAAGCTTTTGATTGGTTGATAAATTGAGAGATCTGTTTTGGTGGGAGTAAGCATCATTCCTGTAACAGCATACCCTACCCTAGAGTTTCCATCCGAAGTAACCAGATAATACATGAGAGGGACAGCATTGAAATCTTATACATGCACATCCTGTAGTCATTTCTACATCAACCATGTCTTATATACATCAACCATGTATTATATACATGTAACAGCATACCACTCATAGTTCTATAGCTAGTTAAGAAAATATGTAACTTATCATTCATAGTTACTGAACCTACCAGGAATTCTATGACTGTCATGAAAAATAAAACCAAAAATCAAATATGTAAATTACTAATTGACCTTATGACATAACATTATCCAAAGGCATCACTTAGGATGCTTGAACCAGACACAAACTTGTAGCAAAAATTGACCTGGGTGTTTCAGGTGGAATTCAAAAAGGAACTTTTCTAATCAGATCACACTGAAGGTTTTGCCAAGTCTACCTACACGTGTACACTATTTTAAACTGAGGCCATCTACTACAACAATTAAACCATTAAGGCACCTGTCAATTGAAATCACGCCCCCCCCCCCCCACCGCAGGGAGGGCGGTTTTTTACTTTTACTGGCAATTGATGCCCCGACAGTAACTTCCCTGCTATCCCCGGGGTTGGGGCGTGGATTCAACTGACAAGTAATACGATAAACACATACCCATATATATGCATGTATAATAATATGCTCTTCATGACAGTTTTGTTCAAAGTCACAGTGACCTTGACCTTTGACCATATTGAAAATTGGTATAACACCAAATATGTTATCTACTATAAATAAAGTAGTTACTTACTTACTTACTTACTTATGTTATCTACTATAAATAAAGTCGTTACTTACTTACTTACTTACTTACATAAAAACTTTATATTCAGAAGGGGTTTTAGATTAATGACCATGACCAATCTGCATACCCTAATTATATCAATTTCCGCCAGCAAATCATGCAATATTGGTCCTTAATATTTCTGTTTGTATTACACCTCCAGCGTCTTCCTAAAACTACCCCGGTACCCACTTATGAAAACATAAATTCGGGGTTATAAACATAAGACAGGTATCAGCTGTTAAATTATGCTAATACAAGTTTGAGGATCAAGTCATATTCTCTGTACCATACTATCAATTCATAATAAACTAATGCTTGTGTTCACATCCTCAAAACTTGAACAATGGGGACATTATTCTGAACATGTCGTATATGAAATCAAACTGACACAGTCAGCAATGTCTGAGTGACACAATAACATTGTTTCTCTATTATTGATACAGGTAATATTTCACTGAGAAGATGGTTCTCCTATTGACAAAGATTTATCACCAACCGTTTAACAGTACCAGTATAGTTTAACACATGTATATTATGTCCATCTCAGTTTCACTATTGTATAAAATATATACATGTATATACACAGTGGCCTAGGATCCAGGTCAACACTTAAAGGATGCAGGAGGCTTGAAATATTTCGTTATCATTATTGATACATGATCTTACATGGAAGATTTATGTGTAGGAAAGTGTAGGTCCGGGGCTCATGTCGGGACTGAGAACAGTCAAACTACACTTTAGGGACTGGGTTGAAGAAAAAGGGGAATTTTGTCTTTTATAAATATCAATACTATTATTGCAAGAAACATGCATACCAATCTTGAGGCAATTCGAACGCCGCCGCAGCCACAACCGCTGATAAAAGTAACCCCTATATGTCGACACAAAATGGGTATTTTTCATCAAATAACGTATTTGAGTAGAGAATTAGTTCCTGGAGTGCTTGCTTTTTAGAGCAGCAAATCTGGGTTTCCGGATTAGTATGACTCCATGCATATTATATACATGTACAAATCTGTTCCGGGTGCCATTAGCACAAGCACACATCTGAGACTGCACCACAACTTTTGTTTCAAACATTGTTCTATTGTTCAATTTCAGCTAATGAAATTGCAAATGACCATTTCTAAGTCAATACTTTGAATTTTCTGCAGAAAAGTTTATTCTTTCTAGTGCAGCAATGTCAGGCTTCTGGATGTCTAGGACATCTGCTTTATTTATAATGGTAATTATTAATTTACAAAATGGTAAAAACGAAGCACTGAGTTTCAAAGTCAATGATTTTTATCAAGTGGAACTTGAAACCCAATTATTTTTGTCTAAGCATATGTTTTGTAAATCAATATGATCTATTTTGGAGACAATCAATTAATTAATTACGCGATGCACACTTTTTCTCAGCCATATATCAGATTACTCTTAACAATTGTTTCAATATTGCAGTGCACCTTTACGACACAATTCATTTAACTTGAGGAATTCCATTCAGACACTCCTGATCTTTCTGTTATAAAAACAGAACAAAGGAACGACCCGGCTAAATTAAGCGGAAAATCCGCCAACCCATGATTATATCATAGTATAATGAAATTTCACAGTCAAGCCAAGTAACTGCTCCAATCCTATTTGATGTTTGAAGTTTATAAACTGTGTTCATGAACCTTAAAACCACATTTAAGTAGAAATATTATCATCACATTCAATGATCACTGATGATTATAGTTTATTAATATGATATATAAATTCGAACTCGGGCCTTTTTGTACCCTATAACCCTATCACTATTATAATGCAAATTTGCTTCACTATTAAACATATATATATATATATTATGTACTGACATGTAAAACTTATACTACTTTGTGTATATATATACTGTACATCTAGTATTATTCACAATGCATTAATTTTCTGCTATTATTTGTTAATGAAGCTCATCACGAATTCATAAATCTGCACAACTATATTTTCATACTATAAAGACGACCCATTTGAAACAGTTGCTGAAGGGAAGAAAGTCACGGCCCTAGTAGATATAAGTTTAACGTTAGCTCAAGTCCTGCTTTTTTAAGTACCTGTAATATTTCTAATACGTGAGTATGAATCATGAATTCTAAACAAACATTAACATTTCACCAATGGGATTCCCATATTTAAATATAGCAAAACAAATATTCCATGTTTGTTTATAGTGTACACATTGCAATTTACAATGTTGAACCTTCATGCGGTTGAACCTTCATGACATTGCAAGTACCGAAAATATCAAAACCAAAACTGAAATTTACAAGAGATGTTTGTAAAACTTGTATGCCCCCTAGGCAGCCCAATAGATAGAAATGGTGAAGGGTGCAGTGATCTTGACCGTTGACCTACTGACCTCAAAATCAATAGGGGTCATCAACTGATGCGGACCAACCTCCATGTAAGTTTGAAGATCCTTAGGTCAAAGAGTTCTTGAGTTATTGAACAGAAACCATTTAAATAGTCAGAAAGGTTAAAGGTCACAGTGACCTTGACCTTTGACCTACTGACCTCAAAATCGATAGAGGTCATCTACTGTTGCTGACCAACCTCCATCTTAAACGGAAACCGTTTTATACAACGGACTGACAGACATGTGCAAAGCAATATACCCCCTCATCAAGATGGGGTAATAATAATAATTATGTATGATAAACAACAAAAGATTATATAAATGTTAGTAACTTACATTGAACTCACTTTGATGGTATAAAATAAGAGCTGTGTGGAACTATAGTACCACCATCACAATGATGACATTTCCCAACTAACAATTAAAGTAACGACACAATGAACAGCATACCTCCTTTTTTCATGATAAAAAGAATGATTTAACTTTAACTTCCTTGCACTATCCTATGTCCAACACATTACACCAAAATCAATTACATGACCAAATGATATCCAAGATTCTACCTGAGTTTCCAACACATCACATCAAAATAAATTTCGATGACTAAATAATATCCTAGCTCCTTCCTGCATTTTCCTTGCACTTTATCCAACACATTACACCAAAAATTAATTTTATGACTTCAATAATGAAGACATAGGAATACCAAAGATGTAGTTCATGTGTTACTAAATATACATGTATATTAATAATCAAAGATGGTCATACACGTTTCTACATCACCACATATAAGGCTAAGCAAAGAGATGAAATTTCTAACAAAACTGAAATGAAAGTAGAAATTACCATAGAATGTTTGTAGGTGTGTTTCATGAATGAAGGTAGTACGATAATTACTAATACTCAACAGGTATCACTAATTGATTATCGTCACTAGAAATAAACAGGTACTATATACGAGGACATGGTATATTGAGACAGCGTGGAGTTACTCACCACATCATTTATTGATCAGTATTGATTTCACTGCTATATACATGTTGATAACGTGATAATTAGTCGTACAAATCAATACAAAAAGCATGTTAGGACCAATCGTCGCCGATGCTAACAGTACAACTACATGCCTATCCTTGCTATGTAGGATTCCAGTCACACAAGTGAAGTTATTGGAAAAATGGCGAACGCTTCACTCACTTTTCCCGAGCTCAGAGGATACAATTCTCTCCACTAGGTGGCCCAGTTTGTATGTGTCGGGTTACAATACAATATATTATGACATTTTTGTCAAGCCAATAACTACCACAGTAGAATGAGGTCATAGACAATTAAATATAGCATTAATATGAACGCAATTCATATAATGATACACACTGTATATTATAAAATGCTGGCATATAAAATATATATATAAATTATATACATATACATGATGCCAGTGAGGATTTGAAAGTAGGTGATTTCTCAATTTATTTACAAAACATGCTAATATTATATATATATCCACCAACATATATCCACACTTCTACAAGTATCAGTAAGTTGTGAGTTTGTGGACATACAGGGTTTTCACTGAGCATGCTGAGGCATTAATGCCAGATCCTGAAAATAAGACGCTACTGTGGTTTCCAATGCCATTAACACACATCCCAACACTAAAAATGTTTCAAACACTGTTCTTAAAGTAAAAAGTTAGCAAATAAAATTTCAAATGATCAATTTATAACAAAGTTGATACTTTTATTTTCTACAGAAAAGTTCATTCTTCTTGTACAGCAGATCAGAATTCCTGTATTAATCAGAAATTGTAGGATCCTGGACATAGCTTTCAAACAAGCAGTAAGCAATTATTTTAATTCATATATGCTTTTATGTATACGCCCAACCAGAAACCCATATGAGCGAGGCCCCCAGATACAATACATTCTTTTAATATAGCATGCCGAAGATAACATAAGCCTTATCAATAAATAAACATGGATACCATAAACACTGTACTTTCTACTGGCCCCAAGTTATCAGCATAGATTGAAAGAGTACATACATACAAAAATAAAGTGTATCAAAATGCATTAAATGAAGCTCTATTGTGTGCATGAAGACACAGTCCAACAAATATGTGTTTTTTAAATAGTAAATATAGTATGGGTACAATGATTGATTGTCTCATATTTCAAAATAAAACAAGAGGGCCATTGACCCTAAAGCACTCACCTGATGACTAGCAGTTTAGGCAGAATCAGTATTTGTTATGATATATGACCTTAATATTTTATCAGATTTTACAGTGAAACACTTTGCAGCCAGGTATAATAAAGATGAGGTAAAAAATGTGACTTCTTAAGTATAAACAAGGTTTTCCTTTGATGTGACCTGGTGACCTAGTTCTTTACTCCAGATGACCTAATTTCAAACTTGAACTAGAATCTACAGAGACAAACATTGTGACCAAGTTTTATAAAGATTAAGTTAAAATTGTGACCTATAAGAGTGTTAACAAGGTTTTTCTTCAATGTGACCTGGTGACCTAGTTTAGACCCCAGATTACCAAGTTGCAACTTGACCTAGATTTCATATAGACAAACATTGAGTTATTGAACGGAAACCAATAAAAAAAGTCAGAAATAGTAAAGGTCACAGTGACCTTGACCTTTGATCTACTGACCCCAAAATCAATAGGGGTCATTTACCATTGATGACCAACCTCCGTGTAAAGTTTGAAGATCCTAGGTCAAAGTGTCTTGAGTTATTGAACGGAAACCAATTAAAAAGTCAGAAATGGTAAAGGTCACAGTGACCTCGACCTTTGATCTACTAACCCCAAAATCATTAGGGGTCATCTACCATTGATGAATAACCTCCATGTAAAGTTTGAAGATCCCAGGTCAAAGCGTTCTTGAGTTATTGAGCGGAAACCATTTTATACGAGCGACAGACAGACCGAGCGACAGACATGTGCAAAGCAATATACCCCCTCATCAAAGATGGGGGGCATAAAAAGATTAAGTGAAAATTATGACCTCTAGAGTGTTAACAGTTCAATTGTTGATGGAGTATTAATAAGGTTTTTCTATTATTTGACCTTTTGACCTAGTTTTTGACCCCACATGACCCAATTTCGAACTTGGCCTAGATTTCATTAAGATACAACTACTGACCAAGTATGGTGAAGATCAAAGTAAAAAAGTGGCCCCCAGAGTGTTAACAAGGTTTTCCTACTATTTGACCTGTTCACCTAGTTTTTGACCCCACATGAACCAACTTCGAACTTGACCTTAAGGTCACCAAGATAAACATTTTGACCAAACTTCATGAAGATTAAAGTAAAATGTGGCCTCCAGAATGTTAACAAGGTTATCCTATTATTTGACCTTTTGACCTAGTTTTTGACCCCCATATGACCCAACTTCAAACTTGACCTAGATTCCATTGAGATACAACTACTGACCAAGTTTGGTGAAGATCACAGTACAAATGTGGCCTCCAGAGCGTTAACAAGGTTATCCTATTATTTTACTTTTTGACCTAGCTTTTGACCCCAAATGACCCACCTTCAAACTTGACCTAGATTTGATTGAGATACAACTACTGACTAAGTTTGGTGAAGATCAAAGCAAAATTGGAAGTGCTAGAGTGTTAACGGCAAAAGTCTAACGGACTGACAGACGGACGGACGACGGACAAAAAACAATCACAAAAGCTCACCTTGCCACTTTGTGTCAGGTGAGCTAAAAACACCCATTAAAATTTGTCAAACCTCAGCACATGTCATTGCTGGCAGCCATTTTGAAAATATGTGATGTCCTGTCAACATGTGACAGGAAGTCACGTTTCTTGAACATTTCAAGAACTTTTCATGAATTAGTAGATGAACAGTTCAGGGATGGTTTTAGAACAGTCTAGAAATAATAGTTCATGAAATGTTCATCATGTAATTTTTATGGCTGAATCAAGAACAGTTCATGAACTCTCAAATGTTCATCATTAGTTCATCAACAGTTCATGAACTCACTTTAAGAATAGTTCATGTCCAAAAGTTCATTTACTCATTTCAAGAACTTATCAAGGCATGTTCATGAACAGTTCTTGATTGGAGTGAAGTGTTCATGAAATCATGAACCATAGTTTTCCTATATACATTGTACTCTTTATACATAATTACTGCAGAAGTTACTAGCCTGAATCAACAATTACTTGTCCCGGACAATCGGACAAGTGCTAATTTCGCAGACTGTCCATGATGTGAAGAGCATGTACGGTATGTATATCATTGATTATAAGTGCAACACTGCCTAGTCTTGGTGCATAAATAAATTATAAACCAAAAAACCTGACCAGACAGTTTATACCAACAATCTATATATGGAAGTTTGAATAGTCACATTAACTTTGTATATTTGAGCTTTGAGTGCTAATAGTACCTGTACGTAGTAATTCAGGGTACAGGTGCCATGAGATTACGAAACAACTCAAGTTCAATATAGTAGTCTCAAACTCAATTATAAATCTGACTTAACGTAATTATTTTTAACTCATCTTCAAGTTTGTTAATTGAGTAAATTTGAGTTTAGTATCAATCTTTAATTGTTTTGAGATTTAAGATAATCTCAATTTTAGGAAAATTTAAGGACAGTCCAAGTGGCTGACTTTAAGAGCAACTCTACAGGAAGTGAACCCTTAAACTTACATTCACGAAAATAACATACACTACCAACATAAAAGTGCCTGAAATTTTTAACATTTTTTTATTCTTCAACAAAATCAAAATCATTCACACCAATAAAGTGCAAACACACAGAAATAAACAAATTTTGTTTATTTTATTACCATGATGAAAAATCTTTTGTCACCTTCACAAAAACCACAGAGCCATGGATGAGGGGAACCACTAATGAAGATCCAATTTCTTTCTTTTATACATTCATAATGATTACAAATTAAACCAATTGGGACACTTACAGTGTATCACCACAATGATAAACAAATTTTACTGAATGTTAAACAAAGCTTTACCTTCCTTTTGAATGAAGTCCTACACATTGTTTAAATGTTGGTATAAAAATCTTGCGACATTCATGAACTGGTGGCAACAAGCTATGTACAATGCATACGAGGGGCGTTCAATATATAATGTCTTTTTGGTCACAAATTTTAAGATTCATTGATATATGGAAATCTTTTTACATTTCTGGAACTATCAACCATTCCGCAATATTTCAATAAAATTTCAATAAAATTTAATTCCCGGATTGTTGTTTCTGGTGTCTTTTTTAAGGGTCAGTAATAGACACTGCGTCTTTTTGAGAATAATTGTCCATTAAAATTTCATTTCGGGAAATAATCTTATTCCACAACTACTATTCCGTGAATAATGTAAATGCCTTCCATAAAAACATGATTTCCTGTACTTGATTGCCAATTTTGTACAAAATAAGATCATTTGAAAGTCGCGAAAATGGGTGTCAAAATAAGTTCAGAAAGCATGCTATTTTTCAATTCATATTTTAAATTAGTTTTATTGGTTGGAATTTGACATATTATGCATGGACGTACCCCGTAGACCATCAACAGTAATTTCTGGGAAGAATTTGCGAACAAAATAGAAGTGATATGAAGTTATTGGTGCGTGAACCAACAAGCATGATCATTTAGTATAAATAAGAGTAGTCTCCCTTGTATATGACCACCTTACTCGTAGACAAAACATACATTCATGTTCATTTTTTGTTCTGGTGGAAACATAAAGATTAAGTTATAAATTGGTATGTTGCAATTAAATGAATACTCCCATTTACTTTTCTAAACCACTATTGCAAAGATAACACATATTTGGCTTAAAATGACAATAAGGCTAGTATACTCGAGTAGACCCTCTTCTTAGTTCAATAAATTACTTAATTATTGACGAAAGGCTATGTAATTTTTCAGATATAGAATAGAAACAAACACCTTTCAGACAGTATTCTTAGAATTCTTCTAAATACTGTCATAGCAAAATACAAAGGACATGGACATTATATATTGTACACCCCTCGTAGATCTGGAATTTGAAATAATTTTGGGAAACTGAACTTACAATATTTGCGTAGATATCACAAATATAAGCAAAGCAAAAGTTTGCAATGAAATTAAATTATAGGATGAAAATATGTACAATACCTTTAGCTAAAACACCAATTTAGAAGCACAAAATAATTGTACAATACCTTTAGCTAAGTCACCAATTTAGAAGCACAAACTATGTACAATACCTTTAGCTAAAACACCAATTTAGAAGCACAAAATATGTACAATACCTTTAGCTAAGTCACACATTAAGAAGCACAAAATATGTCAAATTTAGAAGCACAAAGGGTTTTCATAATTTATTGCAGACTAGTGGCTGAGCTGTGTTACACAAATAGCCGAACCAGGCTATGTTATGTGTCCTAAGAAATCATTAATGAAGGCAAAGCATGTTCCCCATGTCATCTTGACTTTATTAGATATTCGACAATTTATATGAGTAACCAAACATCTTAGCCAAGATCATTCCTATAGGGAAAACTACTGGCTAGGTTTCTTACACAGTCATAGTGTGTTTTCTTACTTCATCACAAACTGTCTGAGGCCAATAATAAAATATTGTTTGTTTCCCCCGACCGACCATTGAAAATGGTCGCGACCGTAAATATTTGTTTTTTTTCCGTAAAAAAATGCCCAGGTGCGAATATTTTAGGTACGATTATTATTGGGTACGAAATACTCCGATCCGGCCTGGTACGGTTTTTAGTAGCTGCTCACTGGTTCCTGTAATTTCAGTGTAATTGTCGATATTAATGGGTTGAAGTAGGGAACCTTCGTCAAGCATGACGGCGCAGCACACAATTTGAGTTTCAGTGAGTGTTAAAAACGATGTTTTTACATGGATACTTGTTAAAAAGTGCATTATCAAAGCGTCGCCCAAATAAACATTTTATGATCTATTGAATGAGGTAATTGGCATAACTCGCAGCCATCTGAATGAGAATGATGACTTGAATAAAGGCTTAGTAACATGCGAAGTGTCGGCCCGAGAAAACGATACTCAGCCATACGCGGTCGACAAATATGACGTCATTTACACAGTATTGGACCTTATTACAAACGGCATTTCAAACATTTGCACAAATTGACAACACACATACGACAACTAGTGAAGATAGCTTCTTAGCACTTAATAGGGCCTGTCTTGGTCAGTTTAGCACTTAATAGGATCTGTCTTGGTCAGTTTAGACATTGATACTGGTCGACTTGTTTAACAGTGTACCAACTGAAAGCATTAATTAATGATTTTGACATTCATAATTTATGCTTCAATAAGAAGTTCATTGACTGCCAAATTATACCTGTATGTCTATCCACGGAAATACATTAGACGGAAAAGCAACTCATTCGACCCCCCACTATATTTCCTATATAGGCCGCCATACTGGAATGAAATATCGCGATCGGCTTACTTGTACGAGACTTAACGAGACTTGGCGAGATTCTCAAGTTGGCGCTATTTTTCCCGCTAGTCGCCGCCATCTTGGATTATTTCATCAATTCAGCCTAATTTGTCAATGAGATATTTGTTTTCATTTAAAGCAACTCTTCGTCAAAATAAGCGAAGATGGGAATTTATTTGTTCCCTTATGTGTTTGGAAAGTTTTTGTATAGATAGTTTGGACGATTCATCTGTCAATTGTGACATAGACCACATTTTCTGTGACCTATCCTGATCGATAAATTTTCAATCGACGGGTTTTGGATTGCTTCCGATATTTACTTTTTTAAACCCCTAAGGAAACTTATTTACGGCTGTTTTTCTTATAAATCAATATTTTTTGTGATCTTTGGGGTGTCCTCTATTTGTTAAAAATGATCAAACCACTTAGTTTTGTGGTTTTGACACGAAAAAAAGATTTCTTTTGGATAAGTCATGTTCACAATTATCGTGCTTACCGAAGCGCGCAATGCATTATGGGTAGTCAGGTCATAACTAGGCTATTTTTAGACCTGCTTATCCGTTCTGTGTATATCCGTGGTCTATCTCTACAATAAAAAAGTTAGGTTTATGAAAAAATATTTCAATAAAAAAAATATTTTCCCTACCTACCTCCCTACCCTAGCTGGTTAGGGTCACGGGAGGGGAAACAAACATATTTTTAAAGTCGGCCTGATCCAAATCTTACATCATCAACAATGAAGCTTGGTTCCAAGTACATGACATTGTAATGTATATTTTATTTCCATTTTGGTATAACTTAAGCGTACATACAATAAAAATTATAAATGAGTTTTAAGTACAAGGTCTGTTCCAAGTTAATGTAGGCCCCTCATTTATTTGGTGTACACTGTATGTATAACTTAAGCATGTATACATATGATAATTATTATATGTGACTTTTAAGAACAGTGTCTGTCCATAATTTCAACCACTACAATAACACAAGCAGTCAGGTACTACTCAATTAGCTAATCAAGAAAAGAACTGATAACTTTTAGATTAATATTTTGGTACTTTTATGTTAATCGTTTGAGTTATACATAATTTATCAGATAGTAACGACAATCACTTGAGCAGTTTTACAAATATTATGTAACCATTATTTCTACATTTTGCAATTTATAAATCAATAAAAAAAATATGTAGGGTCTTGTTTTGCCTATAAAACCTGGTCGAAAGTATGAAAATGACCATTCAGATTCAAAAGCTAGTGGAACCCCTGCGACTTCTCGAATTATAGACATGACTTCAACCTTGTCAGTAAAGAGCTAGCCCAACAACAAGGATGTTAGTTGTGTAGGAAGAGTCCTAACTTACCAACTATCTTACTAGGAGTAGGAGCTGAGGTATCAACTTCCAGTACCTTAAAATCAATTTTAACGTTAAATCATAATCACATGGTCCAACTGATTAGCATCAAAATCTTTGCCAAACACCTTCGACAAACAATAAGGTTAGTATTCTCATTCACGTAAATCACACAATGAAATTTGAAATCACATATTAATTTCCTACTCTGTGCGAGATCGCACGTACCAAATATCCTGGGACGAAACCCTTGTAAGTAGAGAATTATACATTTTATAGATCTACTGCTATAAATATAGAAGCAATCATATGCTGTTAATTGGTTGACAGTGAGGTTTCTAACTTTCAAGTTATAATCTAAAAGGTTTAAAATGCGCTGCAGACGGCAGGATTCGCGACAACTTTAAAATCCTGTCACAGACACAAAAAAGTTGTCAGTCCGAATGAACAATTGTCAGTCAGAAAAAATAGGTTATAGAAAATGCATGTTCTTTAAGATAATTTACATTTTTACAACAAGCTCTTTCAGCCCATTCAATGAGCATATATCAGACAGGATTTTCTGACAAGAGAAAGGTTATTTTCATTTCATTTTATCATTAAAGACCTATATTAGTCCTTCTTTATTTCTGGACCAGAACTTTATAGAAGGAACCGCATGATGTCAGCAGGAGATCACTATCAGTGTTTATCTAGGGTCATAAAACACCAAAACTGGTCAATGTAATTAACTAGAGGCCCTTATCTACTGAATATCTATAGTACTGTGCTACTGTATGTACACTAGAAAATATGTGTCATATTATGTGTTTGTTTTAAATTTGTATATTTAGATACCGGTATATACATTTATTTTTGTTTCTATCTAGTTTGAGTGTATAACAGCTATTTAGCCAAAATGTTTATAAATTTAGCAATTTTATTGTCAGTTTAATATATATAGATAAAATAAGTTTAAATAAATTATTATATGTTTAAACTAGATAAAATTAATATGTAAAATATAAAACTAACATTTGAGCACACTGAAATTACATACAAAATTTAATACAAATAAATAAATGTATCTTATAGTTTATAAATTTATTTTTTGTTTTCAAAGTCCTCAAAAGTAATTTTTTTATATTGTTTAAATGTATATTCACACTGTTTCTCTACACATCACAAGTGCAGTGGTAACACTAGGCTAACTATGTGAATTGTGAAATAAGTGTCAACCCTGTGGTACATCAATTATAACACTTGTGGTAGAATATTATCTATTACTTCAATTAAAATTAAGGGGCCAATAATTGCCTACTTACTTTTTACATTTTTATTTTCTCTATATATCCTAGTATGTTTATTGTTAAGTTTCCTATGTACATTAAATATGCTCTATGTTATGTTTGAACATGAAGTTGTTTGCAATAACTCATATGGGACTTTATTTTATTATACACATGCTTTATAACTTCCTGTCATAAAGGGAACTCTTATTGTTTTATTATCTACTATTAGGGCCTCTAGTCAACTAATTAACAGAGTATGCAATATTTAAGAAAAAGTTCACATCACTGAGGGCCCTATGGCATTATATGGACTGGCTAGTCAGCCCAAGTTGTGTATATGGACCGAAGCGAAGCTGAGGTCCATATACACAACGCGGGCTGACTAGCCAGTCCATATAATGCCATTGGGCCCGAAGTGATGTGAACTATTTCTTATATTATACCGAACATGAGCATCATACTTATATTTGTACAATGAATAAAAATATCAAGTTAAGGAACAATTAGATGTTTTTATTAAATCAATAAGAACACATTTCGGAACACACAGATTAATAGACTCAAATAAATAACAATAAATAAATAAATAAAAATTTATAATAATTTAAGGTGAACTTTATCTTGTATAATACCAAACATGTATTGTATTTACAATGTATAAAAATTTAAAGTTTAATTAAGCAATAAATTGATGTTCTCATTAAATCAGTTCAATCTTATAAATATATCACAGCACTGCAAATACACAATTCAATCAATGAGGAACAAACATAAACTAGTTTAACAACACATTTGTGAATACATATATAAATAGACTAAAATAATGAAATAAATAGGAATAAATTAGTAATAAATTAGTTATAAATTAATAATAAATATAATAAATAGATTGTTTAACAGTTTAAGTGTCAGTCTGCAGTTACATGACAGGTACAACTTTGTCAAATTTCATATCTTTGGGGATAAAAAACATATCCAACAGGGCACTTTAGCTACTGTTATACACATTAACATTACAATTATTGAAATTGAACACCGGAGCTGGCCTGTGTGTGTTAGCAATCCTTACATTTTGATCATATTTGGCAATTGAGAGATCACCCTGGTTTGGTATGGCAATAACATCAGACTGATTAACATTGGCTGCAGTATTCAAGTTTGGGACTTGTGCACAAAGCTTAGAACTTGTGTTTGAAGACTCAAAATTGGTGATATCGAGCAGAACATTTTCTGTTTGAGATGCAGTAAGGGAAAGTAGATCAAGTTCTTCATTAAAGCAATCACTATGCCCTGCTCTAGGTGAGTCATTTTCTTCAGAGGAAGCTACATGTATGTTACTAAGGGAAGTGGATATCGAGCGTTTCTGGTCAGTTGTAGTATCTGTCACATAGCTGCGGACTGACGCTTCATTGCGGTGTCCAGAGATTGTCATAATGTGGCGTGTTTCATACCCAGCATTACTGAGAGCAGTAATTGCTGTTGCACGAACGCAGTGGTTTGTATATATTTGTGATAAATCAGCGGCCTTTGACAAAGTAACCATCATCTGACCTAGTTTATTTTTTCCCATAGGCCTATTTTCATACCACACATTGTCCTCCATGTAAAATGAATCTTTAGGCCTTTGAAATAGTGCTGAACAGTCTGGATTTCTTTTTTGTAGGTATAGTTTTAGACTTTTGACAGGACAAAGACTAGTTCCTGTAGCATACATTCTTGCCGTCTTCTCCTCTACTTGACGCTCTTTACCCTGATGATTTTTGGTAGACTCAGAGCGCTGGACAACATATTCACATCCTAAAAAGTAAAAACATACATATCAAAACATCAATTTACAGATTCAACTAAATGTTTTCAAGCGAAAATTCTTGTTTTTACATTCTTCTGTAATAAATTTAAAATCTATAAAATTCAGTTTATTATGGTCCAAGAATTTTATTATCTATTTGAACATTTACAAGTTACTATTTTATTGTGTTTGGGTATAAAAACATCCATCTTGGTCTGGGCTTGAACCCGGGACCATTTGCTTATGAATGCTAAGCAAACAGCTAGCCAGCCACGCCTGATACATTGTAGTAATCAAATCATATGCATCTTAGAGCATACCTCATGTATTAAAAATATGTTTGGGTCTTACCTTTATCATCTTTTTCAAATTTGAACATGTCAGGTGTCATTTCTCTCTGGTTCTCCCGTCCACGACGACAAAATTGTAGACACAACTCAAACCAAACCTTGTTTACCAGACCTGCAAAACAAACGGAATAACGATTATAGCTTTAATCTTTTTTTTAAAATAAACATTGTTTCAATTGCTTTAAGAGATTAAATACAAATGTAGATACTAGCTAACAATAACAGAAATAATAATAAGTCCATTTTTACATTTAGTCAAATTAGTGCAGTAAAAATGTGACTTTATGCCGGACTGAATGATTTTCTATCGGACTTTGTGTGTGACAAGTGAACACATGTAATAACAATGCAGAAGGGTTTATCCAGAGGAAAATGAAAGTCATAAAAACGTGTGTTAATACATTTTTATAAGATAAGTTGTTTTTGTTAAAAATCCTGGTGCTTGACCTCACCCCCTGGATCCGCACCTCATCCCCTGGATCCGCACCTGCACCAGTATCATAGCAGTATGATTTAAGAAATAAATTAAGCATGCAAAACTCACATATTTTTAAAAGAAAAGGTTAATGGAGTTTACCTGTTGGTGTATTCTGATCAAATACCATCGATGAGTACAATTTCTGAATGTCTGTTGGTTCAATGGCCTTTTTGTGGTCAACGTCGCCTTTTCCCTGTTTACTAACAACTTTACACATTGAAACAAACATAGAATTTGACTTTTTGAAGTGTTCATCTTTTATCAAATCTATCGAAGCCACGGTAGCGAGATGCCTTCCATTTCCACTTCTTATTGCAAGCAGTGATGACCGTTTATATGATTCCCCTTTGACATTTCGAAGTTCGGCATAAGCGTCGTCTAATTCTTCCGGTGTGAAGTTCTCAAAGTTAGTTTCTCGCGTATTAGCATCCAAATAGTCCCGGAATATCTTAATCGCATACTTCGTGGCTTGTTTCGTATGAAGAGAATCCTTCGAATCAATAATTTTCTTCAATTCTTCGTCAGAAAGTGTTGGAAATCTGACAGACGTCATTTTGTTTGTAAACAAACGAATGTAGGCGCGTGCGTGAGAATTACACGTCATGATTTTTGCTACTGTCATAGTTACCTGCCGGTCCATATTATTTTGCCGGTCCATATTTTTTATAATATTGACCGGCAGCTGTATTTGGAACATGTAAGTCAGTCAATCTATCGCTGGATATATTGACTGATTGGAATAACAAAGAAACTGTTGAATGAAATTAGGGTGAGGTATAATATTATGTAATATTACATAATAGGGTGCAATACTGGTAGATATCTTATAAATCAGAGACTACATGCTGAGAAAATTTAGACCAATTATTGTTGGACCAGTGCCATAATATACGTCTTTAACTCTTTAATATTAATCACTTTTTCATGTTAAAAAGCCCCGTCACAAATCGTCAAAACAAAAAAACTTTCAGACGGTGTGCACATTGCGGAAATTCCGGAATCGTTTCCTGTATGGGTTTTATCGGCATCCAAATATGTAATCAGTTTTCACAATCTTCATCCCTTTGGATATTTTTTCATTTTTTGAGGATTTCGGAAGGTTTCTTATTCAGAAGTTATTGCATCTCGGGAGGAATTACGAAAATACATTTGTGTTACATTCTTTACAATAATATTCAACTACGAAGGTCCGACATTCAGTCAATTTTAGCCGGACCCAAGCAATTTTTGTCGGTCAGGACCGACGGTTTTCGTGATGCCTGAGACGCCGGGGTTACTTATTTTCTGAATTATGAACTTTACTGTAAATCGAGCTTGTAAAGCAACTAACCATTCTACCCTGCTAAAATATGACAATGTCTACGGTTTCTGACATTTCAGTATCAGAGATTGTCCCTGATAGTAAAGAAACAAAAGAAAAATGACAGACATGTAGTGTCAAACACCTGCAAGAAGAACAGTAAATTTCCAATTTAAACGGGCTACCACATTAAAATGGAAATCAGAATTCTCTCTTTTAGGATTTGACAATGAAAATGGGGGGGCTTTGTTCTAACAACATACTTTCACCACAATCCTTGGACTTTGAATCAAGGTTCTTTGAGCTTTTAATCGATTGCGCAAATTTGTACACCCCAAAAACTGGCCATACCCCATACTTTCGAGTCAATGGGGCAAGTTTACCCGAGAATAAATATTTGAGGGAACACTGAAGAGGAGCGATCTCTGCTTTGATGTCATGTCATTTGAACCAGCGACCTCTAAAAAGGTAAGCAGATACTGCAACCATGTCTCTAAAGAGCTAGCCTAACAGCAATGATATTACAACTTGAAAGCCTCCAAAGTTGAACCGAAGGGAAGTTGGAAGTCACAGAACTTTGTACTATTGTAGGCTTAAAAATAAAATTGGACTGAAATACTTACAGACTAAATAACATATTACCTTAGAAGAATATAATTATGTTAAAAATGTAATGAAATAACTGAACCTATTGACGAAGTAAGCATAAGCTTTAACATTATTATTAAAATTTAATATTGGTTCTATTTTCAAGCAAATTCCTGCAATGTCAAAAAGCACTGATCTATAATTTAGCATTCAGTCAATCAGTGAAACACAAGTCAATTGATGTTGAGTTCATTGGTCATTTGGGCACAAATGTGTGTTATATAGATCTGGAATCAGATTTTATTTGGCGAAGTATAAACTAAGCAATAATACAGAGGATATGTTGCGTACTCAAGGTGTAGAATGAGAAATATCAGGTCAGCGGAAAAAATCTGACATCATTCGTCATACGAGTTCAACAACTTACCTTCAAAGGAGAGAGAATAAATAGGTCGATTATCTAAGTAAGGATAATTCTTTCACCAGTTTCTTCAATTCCAATCTAAAATAAAACTCAACATAAATCCTCTTTTCGGCACATTTTGACGAGTAGATCGTTCGATTTAATTATTATTCGCCATGTTAAATGAAGTCAACCGTAGCTAGACTGTGTTCACATAAGTCGCGGTTTTATTCCGCTGTAATACTCACAAAATGAAAACCAGTCAAGGCGAATGTATAGTGCTCGAAATTATAAACGAGTCAATAGAACTACATCATATAGACTACATAACTGGCAAAAAGCTACGTGACAATTTTTGAATGCGGTATGAAAATAAGATGATAACCCCTATCCCAAGACCAGCACCATTTATTTACCCATAAAGAGTCATAATGTACCTATCAATATGTTGCCCCAGGGAGGCAGTGGTGGGCAGACCCAGCGGAATTAGATAATTTTTCTTTTTTTTTGTGTCTAAACCATAGAGCCAAACATTTTATGTTGGTAAATTGTTTTATTCATAGAATTAAGCTAGGAATTGTGTTTATAAAGTACTGTATTTTGCATCTTCTTAGAGAGGTATTTTATTGTATGTTGAATTCAAAATTGAATTAATGATGGTTGTTGGTTTTATTAAAATGTGTTTAACTAAGGGCAGTGGCTATTCTTACGGGAGACTATTCTTACGGCTCTGTAAGAATAGTAAAACAGCCCCGGAGTAGCTATTCTTACGGCAGTTTTATACGCAGTTATTTAATGAATATATTTACATTCTAAATGAACACACGTATCAAAAAATTGCAGTTTTTTTTGTAATTGGAATTCCTTTGTACTTATCATCAAAGTTATAACTTATATAAAGTCAACCGGCAAACAGGACAGAAATGACTGATGTCTTTGAAATATAATGTGATAATTAATCTTCTTCGATCGTAATGTAGTCATTATTATTGTACTGTAACTTTGAGTAAAGAAATTACAGGTAATTTTCGACCTGTACTTAACAAAAGAATGTTAATTGACATTAGGTGTTAAATTTCTAGTCTGTTCCACGGAGCTGAATAGCAAACAGTATATACGCGCATTCGTCGTATAACACGTGTTTCCAAAAGAGTAAATTAAATTCCTAGATTTTGAGCAACTGTGTAGTTGCATGGTGCATATAAGCTAAACGGAAAATATACGCTTTATCATTATAATAACCACAACGGCTTCCTCCTTAATTTTGTGATTAAGAAAAATCCTCGTCTTCCGAAGACTTGGAAAGTCTTACAGTTGTATTCATGGAGGCAGAGATCGAGTTCCGGTACATTCAAAGTAAGTCACTATTTTTATTATACATCGTAGGAGCTATAATTTAACACCAAATGTTAATTAACATTCTATTGTTAAGGTACAGATCGAACATTACTTAAAGGAAATCGGTACATTTAAATAAAACAGCCGTAAAAATAATCATTCGCAGGCGGTATCGCTATTCTTACGGGAGAGCCGTAAGAATAGCCTGAGAGGCTATTCTTACGGGCCCATAAGAATAGTCACTTCCTTAACTAAGCTTGTACTTCTAGTTATATTTTACAGGGGCGTAACTTCCTAAAGGCCATATAGGCCGCGGCCTACACTTTTTCACAGAAACTCGAAAAAATAAAAATGCCAAAAATGCAATAAAAATCAATGGGGGTATGGGGTATAGGAGTATATTCGCCCTATCTCAATTGAGAGTCTTTGTTGTTCTTGTTTTTTAGTATGAAAACGGCTCAGAATGCACCTGCGGCGATATAGTCATTAAAATAATTCCGGGGCAGCATGCCCCCAAAGTCCCCAAACTAAAGTGGCCTACACATTGATTTCGACTAATCTACGCCCCTGTTTTAGTACTTTAAAAAAAACACAATAGCGATCACGTAAGGCCGTTTGTATAATGACTGACAGGGTTACATCCCCCTGTCCCTTTTTCCCCCCCAAGGAAAAATATCAGAATGGCCCAGTTTTTCCCCAAAGTCTATTTCCCGGGACCTGAAATCAATTGGTGTGTCAAATTTGGATGAACTGCACCGTCTTCTGTACTGAGGACATCTCCCCATAGTTTAATGGCCTGGAAGGACATTTCTGTGGGCCAATTTCACTTTCTGTTGTGCTTCTTCCAGATTGGGGCAGATTTGCAGTATATGATATGGCGTCTGCTCTTCTGCCCCGCACTGGCATCCAACTGTCTCCACAAGACAACAATTTTCTTACTCTTTAGAAAACATAAATTTTATGAGAAAACCCCCCCAGATCTTTTTACTCTTCATCAATGATACAGTTACCTGTGGTTTTCATGCCCCCCCCCCCCCCCGAGGGCTTGTTGAATTCTCTATTCTCTGGTCTTTGTGTCTGGACCTGCTGTATTCATTTAATACCGTGGCAGTATTCAAATTACACAATCTCGTTGGGTTATTTGTACTCGCCCGATCAACTAGCTGCAGCACCTTTCTATATATCTAGATTTCATAATAAAAGAAATAAAGCAAGTAAAAATCCTTCTTGATAGTTTTTCCCCATGTTCATTTTTGGTACAAGTTCTTAAAAGAGGATCTATGAGTGGCTGTTTCCATAGTTCTAATGTTGCAAATTTTCTGTGACTTGTCCTGCCAATATTACGACTTGTGTTTAGCATAGTACAGAGATTTTAACATGATCCTTGTCCTTCTATTAGCATAATTTAATGCTGATATATTGTCTGTAATATTAACCCCAGTTGTATACATATTTTCACAAGCGGAGTGTGCAACAACAAATCTAAAGGACTGATATTGCATGATTTGCTTGTGGACATTCATTATATTCAATGCAAGAACCTTGTAACAGATTTGTGCATAAAGAGTAGGATCAAGTCAATATCTCTCTACTATAGCTAGATACACAAGGACAATATGTGCTGCTTAGAGTGAGACATTCTTCTGTGAAAATCCTTTAATTCACAAGGCAATTACAAATTACACAAGGGCATTCTTGATTTTACCAATATCATCACTAGGTGCCAAGTGCAACCTTGATACAGTACATGGTCATTTTGGAAATTTGCAGACTCATCACATCCGGAATATTAATAACTGGCATGTACTTTGAAAATGCAGAAAATGTGAACTGTGAGTGCTATATGTGAAATATAAACACAATTTCTATTTATGCAGTTATAATATATAGCGTTGATATATCAGTGGTAACACACAGGGCTGTCAATCCAGAGGTCACAGGTTTAATCCCTGGCATGGGAATTGGACATTTCTGAAATTCTATTTGTAGTATTTTCCGATAGACCGAGTGGACTGTAAAGAATCTGGTTAAAGCTGCCAGGAAGCTGTGAATTGGTGCTATACACCGGGCACATAAAAGAGCCAGGCTGTCCATTCGAAATAATGCTCCAGTCAATATTATGCCCACCCAGGGGGGGGGGGATACAGGGGGAATTAGGCAGACGAATCTTCCCGACAGGTTGGAATAAGACTACCTTATTGACTTTCGTCCGGGAATTTTTATTAAAGTACCCAGATGAAAAACTATGTCCCACGGTGGGGATTTAGACCTAAAATAATTGAAAATGTCTAACTCCCCTGGATCCCCCCCCCCGGAATCATAAAATTATCAACAACCCTCGTCAAGATATTAACCTATACCAGGGAGTTTAGATATAGAACAGGTCCTGCCTATACTGAAAATTTGACTCATAAAATTATCAACAACCCTCGTCTAGATATTTACCTATACCAGGGAGTTTAGATATAGAACAGGTCCTGCCTATACTGGAAATTTGACTCATAAAATAATCAACCACCCTCGTCTAGATATTTACCTATACTGGAAATTTGACTCATAAAATTATCAACAACCCTCGTCAAGATATTTACCTATACCAGGGAGTTTAGATATAGAACAGGTCCTGCCTATACTGGAAATTAGACTCATAAAATAATCAACAACCCTCGTCTAGATATTTACCTATACTGGAAATTTGACTCATAAAATAATCAACAAGTTCAAGTAAAAATTTTATTTTAATAAATACATCACAATTGTTGAAATGAAATATATATATATATAGGACAACACACAGACAATGTACTGTAAACTCACATATTTTCGTGGGTATAAAATTTTGTGGATTTAATAAAAATCCATTTTCGTGGAATCCATTTTCGTGAGTCGAAAATTCATGGATTACAAAACATAGAAGGGTAAAACCATGTTACGTATGTGGGAGTTCGATAAACCGTGGGTATTATATTTTGTGGAAGAGTTTAACAATGAAATCAACAAAGCTTCAACTCCCTAAAAAAATAATGATTTTACAGTACATTAAACAAACAAACATGAGACAATTAGCATGCACCCATTTCAGATAAATAGTCATTTATCTTCAAGGACCTGGTGAGTGAGTGGTGACCTAGACATTTGACCTTAAAATCTTAAGGGATCATCTACATGTTATGATAAACAAGTAAATAAAGTTAGAGGATCCTATACCAGACTGATCTTTAGTGATTGACTGAATACCATTTTTTCTACTGACTTGCAAACAGACTTGACACATTCAAAACATATAAATATACCCAAACTTCTTCGATAATAAATACCT
Source organism: Spisula solida (assembly GCA_947247005.1). NCBI lineage: Eukaryota > Metazoa > Mollusca > Bivalvia > Venerida > Mactridae > Spisula > Spisula solida. The sequence goes on from OX365955.1 coordinate 13,387,779, forward strand.
TCCACAGATTTCACTTACAACATCAGAAGGAGCATCAGTGTAGCAATACAACGTGACTTTTGGCTACAGTTACAAGAAGAAACATTGGAAAATAAAATAGCCATATATAAGTATTTTATTTCTTCATCGATTTCTATGAAATATACCCTAAACTAAGGGGGAAATTATTTGCTTTCCATGAAATATAAGATCTTTGTCAGCAGCTTTACCAATTTTTTCATTACCTAGTGAAACCTATACATTCCACAGTTTTACAGGGTAATGGACAAAACAGCACAGCCGCTGAAAAAGATTTTACATTTCATGGAAAGAAAATGACTTTCCCCTTAGCGTGGCGTATATTCCATAGAATTCGATGAAGAAATAAAATACTTATGGCTATTTTATTTTCCAATGTTTACACATTTCTTCTTGTAACTGTAACCAAAAGTCAAGTGGTATTGCTACACTGGAGCATTATCATCAGTATTTTCTGTGAAGGTGATTAGATAAGTAGAAATACTTATGGACAGCCTTTTAATGGAATGCAGTATACTAAATCCTATTTAATACTATACCGGTACATGAAGAACCATCCTCAGAATTTGTAATTCTCTGATTTCAATTAAATAATCATATTTTCGTTGTTAAATGTCACCATCAAAACAATATACAACAATGAAAAGACTACCAATAGATAAATAGGAACAAATTAGGGTAGTACTCAGTATTTAAAGTGAAATCATTAATGACAAAATAATTCATTTAATTACATAATAATACTATAATACCAACATAATGAAAGACAGGGAACTAATAACCTCGCTATAAGCTTTCAAGTCATCATCTGTCATTTGTATTGATTATCAAACTATAAATTAAGCAACAGTATAAAATCCCCCCTGGCGAAATATTTGCAGTTAGCAGTTAACTTGAAAGTGCAAGTGAAAGTTTACTGTATAACTTGCAAGTAAATTATACTATTAACGTATAAATAGTTAACTCATAAAAATCTAAACACCATTATCTTTAGATTGCCAAAATATGCAGTTTCACCTGGTCCCATCTCTGGATGTCTGTCAAGTGTCTATGGGAGTCATTCAAAGAATTAAATGTCTGTCGAGTGTCTATGGGAGTCATTCAAAGACTTGGATGCTTGTCGAGTGGCTATGGGAATCATACAAAGACTTGGATGTCTGTCAAGTGTCTATGGGAGTCATTCAAAGACTTGGATGCCTGTTGAGTGTCTATGGGAGTCATTCGAAGACTTGGATGCCTGTCGAGTGTCTATGGGAGTCATTCGAAGACTTGGATATCTGTCGAGTGTCTATGGGAGTCATTCAAAGAATTGGATGTCTGTCGAGTGTCTATGGGAGTCATTCAAAGAATTGGATGCCTGTCGAGTGTCTATGGGAGTCATTCAAAGACTTGGATGTCTGTCAAGTGTCTATGGGAGTCATTCAAAGAATTGGATGTCTGTCGAGTGTCTATGGGAGTCATTCAAAGACTTGGATGCCTGTCGAGTGTCTATGGGAGTCATTCAAAGAATTGGATGCCTGTCGAGTGTCTATGGGAGTCATTCAAAGACTTGGATGTCTGTCAAGTGTCTATGGGAGTCATTCAAAGACTTGGATGCCTGTCGAGTGTCTATGGGAGTCATTCAAAGAATTGGATGTCTGTCAAGTGTCTATGGGAGTCATTCAAAGACTTGGATGCCTGTCGAGTGTCTATGGGAGTCATTCAAAGAATTGGATGTCTGTCGAGTGTCTATGGGAGTCATTCAAAGACTTGGATGCCTGTCGAGTGTCTATGGGAGTCATTCAAAGAATTGGATGTCTGTCGAGTGTCTATGGGAGTCATACAAAGACTTGGATGCCTGTCAAGTGTCTATGGGAGTCATACGAAGACTTGGATGTTTGTTGAGTGTCTATGGGATTCATACAAAGACTTGGATGCCTGTCAAGTGTCTATGGGAGTCATACGAAGACTTGGATGTTTGTTGAGTCAACAAGTTCGCTCAATAGGCATCCAATTCTTGTGTGACTGAGATGGGATCCTGTGAGTTTGGATAATTTTTAAGCCATATTTCAGAGAAATGGAAAACATATGGTATATCAAGTTAATGAATATTCCTTCACATGTACCAGGAATGAGGATTGCACAATACATGTAGAACGATGGTTTACAGGATATAAAGTTCACTGTTAAACAATTCACAATTTGAATGTCTTTGTGAAATGACTGATACAATAAGCAAGCTTTATGTTTATATTCAAATCAGCTGGCTGGTAGATTTATAAACAAACAACAAAACATACAGTCAAACCTGTGCTTCAAAACACCTACAAAAATAACGACCATCTTTTTGCGAGAATAAGACGCACATTTATCAAACCAGAATTGTTATCAACAATTAGGTATTACAAAGACCACCATTTTTATGTCCCATCCGACCAATTGCAATGTCTGATATTTAATCTGTTAAGAGAGACCATCTGTTAACAAAGACCATTTTTTGCTGTTCCCAGTGTGAACCTAATAGACAGGTTTGACTGTAATGCATAGTGTCAGTGGTCATACGTAGATGCTGGCTGCATAGTCGGTCACTGATTTAAGACCCCAATCTCCCATCTAGAGCTATATGTAACAGACAGATAAGCTGCGTATTGGGGTAATTACCCAATTAATTTTCTTAAACAAGACTGCGTTCAATAAACGCTTATGCCCCCTGTGGAAGCCTTGTCCATAAATAAGTCTAAGTCCAAAATTAGGTCAAGGTGAAGGTCAAAATGGGGTCAGGTGATACAGGTGTGTGGAGCATGTTCATATACAACATCCATGCAAGTTTAGAAGCTTTGTAGCAAGCCATAATGATGCTAGAAGAAACGGTCAATTTGGGTTAACCAGGACGGACGGACGAACGGACGGACAAACGGACGAACGGACCGACGGACAGACGGACGGACAGGTGAATCACTATATGCCTCCCGATCTATCGATACGGGGGCATAAAAAACCCAATAGATTTTGAGAAGAGAGAGTAAGAAAAAGCAAATAGAAAATGATGTTATAGTGAAAAATAGTACATACTAGAAATGTGTCCACAGGACACGGATGCCCCCGCTAAAAGCTGTCCAATCAGATATGACATAGATACAGAATGGGTACAATTTGAATGACTATTTTGAAACTTTATCATTTGACCACTAAGCATGACCTTGACCTTTGAGTTAGTGACCTGTCTCTCCTGTGTGACACATTGTCTTGATGTGTTGAGCAATTGTACCAAATATTATGAATATCCAATAAAAATGACATAGTTACAGAGCGAACACGAATCACTTGCCTATTTGAGGCTTTTAACCTTTGACCTCTAAGTGTGACCTTGACCTTTGGGCTGGGGACCTGGGTCATGCACATGACACATCATCTTGATGTAGTGAACATTTGTAGCAGGTATTATAAATATCCAATTAGGAATGACATAGATACAGAGCGGACACGAATCCCATGCCTATTTGAGCCCTTTAAACCTTTGACCTCTAAGTGTGAACTTGACCTTTGAGCTAGGGACCTGGTTCCTGCGCATGACACATCGTCTTGATGTGGTAAACATATGTACAAAATATTATAAATATCCAATAAGAAATGACATAGTTACAGAGCAGACACAAATCACATGCGTATTTGAGCCTTTTAACCTTTGACCTCTAAGTGTGACCTTGACCTTTGAGCTAGGGACATGGGTCTTGCACATGACACATCGTCTTGATGTGGTAAACATATGTACCAAAAATTATAAATATCCAATAAGAAAGGACAACGTAACAGAGTGGACACGAATCACTTGCCTATTTGAGGCTTTTAACCTTTGACCTCTAAGTGTGACCTTGACCTTTGAGCTAGGGACCTGGGTCTTGCGCATGACACATCGTCTTGATGTGGTGAACATTAGTACCGAATATTATAAATATCCAATAAGAAAAGACAACGTTACAGAGCGGACACGAATCACATGCCTATTTGAGCCCTTTAACCTTTGACCTCTAAGTGTGACATTGACCTTTGAGCTAGGGACCTGGGTTTTGCGCATGACACATCGTCTTGATGTGGTGAACATTTGCACCGAATATTATAAATATCCAATAAGAAATGACAACGTTACAGAGCGGACACGAATCACATGCCTATTTGTGCCCTTTAACCTTTGACCTCTAAGTGTGACCTTGACCTTTGAGCTAGGGACCTGGGTCTTGCGCATGACACATCGTCTTGATGTGGTAAACATTTGTACCGAATATTATAAATATCCAATAAGAAATGACAACGTTACAGAGCGGACACGAATCACATGCTTATTTGAGCCCTTTAACCTTTGACCTCTAAGTGTGACCTTGACCTTTGAGCTAGGGACCTTGGTCTTGCGCATGACACATCGTCTTGATGTGGTAAACATTTGTATCGAATATTATAAATATCCAATAAGAAAAGACAACGTTACAGAGCGGACACGAATCACATGCCTATTTGAGCCCTTTAACCTTTGACCTCTAAGTGTGACCTTGACCTTTGAGCTAGGGACCTGGGTCTTGCGCATGACACATCGTCTTGATGTGGTGAACATTTGTACCTAATATTATGAATATCCAATAAGAAATGACAACGTTACAGAGCCGACACGAATCACATGCCTATTTGAGCCCTTTAACCTTTGACCTCTAAGTGTGACCTTGACCTTTGAGCTAGGGACCTGGGTCTTGCGCATGACACATCGTCTTGATGTGGTGAACATTTGTACTGAATATTATAATATCCAATAAGAAATGACAACGTTACAGAGTAGACAGGATTTCACAATTTTCGAACACACACACACACCCACACACACACGGACAGGGTGAACACTATATGCCCTTCCGCCATTTCATGGTGGGGGCATAAAAAGACCAATTACCCAATTAGTTTGATTAAATACCCAATTAAAATTCGTCAAAACCCAATTAAAATTGAAACTTGGGGGTAAAATACCCAATCGCCTAAAACCTTATCTGTTGCTCTGTGTAACATCTACGAATTCAGAATTTTTTCTCAACCGGGCCGGGCCAGCTATTTTTTCTCAGGAGGGTGTCAGACCAGTTATTTTTTCTCAGGAAACGGTCTGACCAGCAATTATGCTCAGTGGCGGTCCAACCAGCTCTTCTTTAAAAGGTTCTCCAGTGATCAGACTTATGTACTGACAAATCAAGTTTTTTTGCCAAAAAATTCCAGGATTGGGCCAGACCCCCGCTCTTCCCCCTCTGGATCTGTGCAGGTGAAAACTTTAAACATGTAAAACATTAATAATGTTGAATATCTTCCTCAAGTTCTTGCTGTTGCATCAGTTCCCAATACAATCCTTTCTTCTTCTTCAAACTCTCATGGTTACCAAGCTGTAATATACATACATATATATTTTGACACCTGACAGAAATTATCACCATTTGGTAATTATTACAGAACACAAAATGTCCGTCAATCTCCTTGATTTCTTCAAAATTTCGTCATATTTTTCACAATTTTTACAGGCTTTCCTTCAGTTTTTTTCTTTGAATCTTCTCCCATTTTTTTACACACGTCTAATACAAGACCACGACTAATACATGGAGAACTATGGTACATACCCAGTGAATTTTGCGAATTCACAAAATTTGTTAGAATTCACAAAATTTGCTAACATATCCTTTTGCATAAAGTTTTGCGTACAAAATTTTACTCAGAAATAAAAAGAAATATTTCTGTATGCTTTATATCTGTAACTGAAACTTTTTATTTATCGAGGGAGTTGAATTTACATTGATTTTGTTGTTGAACTCAACCACAAAATCTAATATCCCCGATTAATCAACCTTCCAAATGCAGAACAAGGGTTTACCCTTCCATTTTTATAATCCACAAATTTACAACTCCAAGAAAATGCATTTTTATCAAAATCAATGAAATTTAATACCCATGAAAATATGTGATTTAACAGTACATGTACAGTATTTAATGAAGCAACACAGATAGGTGAACCCAGTCTTTCCAGTAAGCCTCATAAATACATAACATAATTTCTAGTCTCTCAATAGGAAAGAAATTGTATAATATAAATAATAATGACTCTTAATAATAACAATTCTTAATTAAATTTCTGAAGAAGAGCATGAGCTCTAAAATTATAACAAAGAGTCGTTTTTCAGGGCTCCCACAAATATTCTGACACAAAATTCCATGACTTTTCCCTGATTTTTCCCTAACCACACATCAGTTTTCCCAGAAAGATTTTTACAGTTTATATTATTTTCTACAAAGGAATTGGCATTTTTTGATAAATAAAGAATTCGCTGACTTTTCCCTGACTTTTGCTCAATTTTCAGATTTCCCTGATTAATTTCAAAATTCCCTGACTTTTCCCTGACCTTGAAAAATTTATGTGGGACTGTGGGAATCCTGTTATTATCTATATTATACAAGTACTAATAAATCCACTTAGTACAAAAACGTCTTAAACTGTAAATGTAACATCCTCTCAATAAGGTAGAAGAAAATGCTGATTGTGTAATTTCCCAGAAAATACACTTATTGTCAAGTTTTATCTGCAGCCTTATAACTAGAGATAACATTGTTGTGTCATCTGCACTTAAACAATACTTTAGTCACCATTTAATTTTCAACAAAATTTAATAAATATGCATACATTGTTCATATTGGATGCATTGTTAAAATCTGGGGTTTCTATTATTAATAATGATAAAAGGTTGGCTGGTTAGAACAAATGATTGAGTTAGGACCCTTTCTATAGTATAGTTAATAGAATACCTTCTTTTCTAAAAAACAAACCGTCGAAACACAATATCAAATGATATATTCTAGCAACTATCGGTTAAAAAGTAAAACCCTGTACAATGAACCTAAAATTGACATATTGGCCACAGCTGACAGTGTTGATAATATATGTCGGGACCTAATCAGAAAGCCATTGTAACTGGGGTATTACACCCACTAATCAGAAAGCCATTGTGACTGGGGTATTACACCCACTAGTCAGAAAGCCATTGTGACTGGGGTATTACACCCAATGGAGTGAAGATTCATAACCATATAGCTGTTTATCACTTTTTGTAATATCTGTGCCCACAGAATTGCTATTAAATCTAACAGTTACTGTTGGAAAATCTAGTTAACCATATTCATTTTGACTCATCTAGGAGGTATTACACATATCCATTCGATTACAGGGTCAATGTTTGTTTGTCTGTGTTGGACAGAGGCAGTATTAAGTATATGTGGCCATCAGGTTCTTCCCTGCTTAATTGGCCAATGACCTATGGCTTCGAGGGAAGAGACAGTTGTGTGATACAAGAAAGCCAAGCTTTTTCCGAACAAACTCCCAGTTCTTTCACATGCCCGGTGTATAGCATTGATACATGCAAGTTTACGTCTGGGTTACAAACAATAAATCTGTGGTTGGTTGGGAAACAATGAAAGGACTAAGTGCCCCAGCTGAGGTGCGAACCAGGGATCTCTAGATCTATAGTCAAAAATTTTACCCCTTGATCTATAGTCAAAAGCGTTACCCCTTGATCTATAGTCAAAAGCGTTACCCCTTGATCTATAGTCAAAAGCGTTACCCCTTGATCTATAGTCAAAAGCGTTACCCCTTGATCTATAGTCAAAAGCGTTACCCCTTGATCTATAGTCAAAAGCTTTACCCTTTGATCTAAAGTCAAAAGCGTTACCCCTTGATCTATAGTCGAAAGTGTTACCCACTCAGCTACCGTGCCTTATAAAGGGTTTATAAAAGCCACTATACATACCTCCACAATTTTACCATGGGCCACTACAGCTATGACATCAGCATCTCGTATCGTACTTAATCTATGAGCTATCACAAGCACTGTCCGACCTAAATACAATATATTATAATAGTTAAGACAGTACGCAAAGTAATAAAACAATAACTCATACAGAAATGTGTAACTAAACACTATGTGCAAAACTGACTGTCATAATTATACATGTACATTTTTTTTTTAGTTATAATCTTCTTACATGAATTTCCTGACAATAAGCACAACAAGACTTGGTACCAACTACTCATTTGAAGTGTATTGAAAAGCAAATCTGACCAATGGTTTAGGAAAACAAGCGCAGACAATCTTTGTAACATACACCCAGACAGACATCTAGCACAAAATCCATATGACCGGTACGGTTATACTGGAAAAAAAACTTTTCTTAGCCATTTTCATGACATGTAATTTCTATGCTCTTCCGAAAATCATATTTTTGCGAAGATTTATGTACGCGAAATATCTAGAATGATGGATTCGCTAACTTTTTGACACATGAAACTATCCACTTATACAATATATCTGACCCACTATATGAGGGAGACATAATAAACTTATTATATGTACACAAAGTATTTGCATTTTATTTTTATGATGGCTTGACCTATCAATGTATCTGAATGATATTTCCAGTACACCATAATTGAAAGAACAAATAATATTTGAAAACATCTTAGATGCAAAACATTGTTAATACAGACACAACAATATGCATCAATTAACCTGACAAATCAAATGAGTCCAATCAAACCAAGACTGGTTCTACATGCATTTCTAAACAGTATATTTAATGCAAGGAAACCAGTCAAGTATTATTTAGTCACATGACTTCATATAGGAATCCCATAATGCATGAAAGGGGTTCTACTGAGGCATAATGCCCAATCCTGAAAATTTGACACAGGTCTGTTTCAAGCTCCATTAGCTCACATACACCAAACTCTGTTTCAAACATTGTTTTATTGTCAAAATACAGCAGATGAAATTTCAAATGACCATAACTCAGTCAATATTTGGTACTTTTTCTTCAAATAACTTTTAATTTTTTGCAGAAAAGTTCCTTCTTTTAGTAAAGCAAATCTGGATTTCCAGATTATTCCGGAATAGTATGACCCCTGGCATGATGAACATAATTCCACTTACCCCTAGATACAGTATCTAACGCTTCCTGTACTATTCTCTCAGACTCAGCATCTAATGCACTGAAATACATTCATAGATGTTTATTATGGTGGCTGATTTATGCCACGTTATATTTTCGCTTTTTCGCCACAACAATGCGAAAATGCAAAGATACGACACAGTCGACTTTTTCGCATGTTACATTTTCGCTTTGTTGTGGCGAAAAAGCAAAAATACGACATGGCATAAATCAGCCACCATAGTTTATAGTTCATAAGAAATTATGCAAACAACAAGAGCCAAAATACACCTGTCTGGGTAAATGAAAATGTAATCATCAAACTTAACCTAGATATTATGCCCATAAACATAGTCACCAATTTTGAAGACGATCAGATGAAAAGTGTTTGAGTTAGAGTAAAGACAAGGCTAATTTCACACAATTTTGATAATTCAAGGGCCATAATCCAAAAAGGCCTGGACCGATAGGGCTCATAATCAAACTTGGCTTAGATATTATGCCCTTAAAATTGCCACCAAGTTTGAAGACGATCAGATGAAAACTGTTTGTATTAGAGTACAGACAAATAACTGGACTGCATGCATGCCAAGGGTTTTCAAATAATATGACTGGTTTTCAACGAGCATATAAATTCTTATTGCAAAATGATGTTTATGAGTTCAAAGCTATGAACTTACCTTGATTTTACAAAACTACAGCGTTGATTCAAATTAGGCGTGATTTTCCGGACAGTTCATACATTATATGAACAGCAGAAAGTTTCTACTCAATTAATTGAAGCATGGATTCAGGAATATTGTTAACTTCAATTAACATACAAGCATATAGATGTACTGTATAAGTGGTTATTTTCGCGTGTCAAAAAGTTCGCGAATCCATCATTCCAGGCATTTCGCGTACATAAATCTTCGCGAAAATACGATTTTTCAAATAGCGTAATAACTACACGTCGTGAAAATCGCTAAGAAATGCTATTTCCTGGTATTACCGTACCGGACAGATTGTCCTTTAATAATAAATTACCTTCATTAACGAGGGGATTAGTTTTGGTTTGACCTCGTATTTTATGCATATTGTGTGTATTTAACATGATATGTGATCAGATACGCTCACAAGAAATAATCTTTATGTATGAAATTAATATTACTGTTACTCATTGATATTGACTCAACTGAATATAACTGAATAAATCGTAAAAAACTTGTCACGTCTTTGTTTTGTGTTGGTGTTTTCTTGTATCATTGTATATAATAATTGTTCACACCTAGAACAAATAAGGCCCCCTTTCACAGTTTATGATAAACTGCCATAGATCAATGTAGACACACGTCTTTCACCCGTCGTTTGTGCATGTGTGATCAACCAGCGTTTGGCATAGTTGATGTTTTCAAGGCAGATCGCTAAAACTTTGAAACTTTTAATGAAAACACACCAGAAACTCGATATAATCCGAAATGCATTCGTGCAGTGTTAACAAAGGGAGATAAATAGGACTGAATTAATCAATCATAATAAAGTATGTTTACACCGGTGACTCACCCGTGTGCGTATGTAAACTAGTCGTGACGGTTGAAATGTCAATACAATATTTATTTCACTGTAATTTTCTAAAGTATTCGTCATTTTACAGCTATGTTTTCTTTATTTTCATATCACACTCCATTAACATTTCCTATATTGGTTTGTATAATACGAACAAGCATCGTAAGTGGTGAAATCATAGTTGATCGTACATAAACACCGTTTAATGATGGCAGATATTTACGCGGGCGGAAAACTTCGCGAAAATGTGCCATTCGCGAAAAACGCGAAGATTTCCACGACGCGAACTTAACCACTTATACAGTATGCCCAGGTACGCCAATACTGCATGTGCTATGCAAATAATTTTGACGATTGCCCCCCCCCCCCTCCAACTGCCTATTGAACTTTTGAATTCTCCAATCATAATATAAGCGTTGACTATTTTGAATCTCTGCTCCAGTAAAGAAGTAAATACATAACTATAGTTCTTAAACCATGTATCCAGCGATACTTGAACTAGTACCTGACTGGACATGTGCAAAGTATTATACCCACACTTTTTTCCAAGGGGAGGGGGTAATTTCTACACCCTTTGACCACCACACATTCCTATGGAATCATATATACCTGGTAGCTTCATCAAGGACGAGTATTGAAGGGTTCTTGATTAAAGCTCTAGCTATAGCAATCCTCTGTTTCTGACCACCTGATACTGTGACCCCTCTCTCACCAAGCACTGTATTATATCCCTCAGGGAATCCTTCAATGAAGTTGTGGGCATTGGCTAGTGTAGCAGCTTCATATACCTTCAATATAAACCTACTACATTATACCTGTCAATATAAGCCTGTTTGGCATACCTGTCAATATAAACCTGCTACATTATACCTGTCAATATAAACCTGCTACATTATACCTGTCAATATAAACCTGCTACATTATACCTGTCAATATAAACCTGCTACATTATACCTGTCAATATAAGCCTGCTACATTATACCTGGCAATATAAACCTGCAACATTATACCTGTCAATATAAACCTGCTACATTATACCTGTCAATATAAACCTGCTACATTATACCTGTCAATATAAACCTGCTACATTATACCTGTCAATATAAACCTGCTACGTTATACCTGTCAATATAAACCTGCTACATTATACCTGTCAATATAAACCTGCTACATTATACCTATCAATATAAACCTGCTACATTATACCTGGCAATATAAACCTGCTACATTATACCTGTCAATATAAACCTGCTACATTATACCTGTCAATATAAACATGCTACATTATACCTGTCAATATAAACCTGCTACATTATACCTGTCAATATAAACCTGCTACATTATACCTGTCAATATAAACCTACTACATTATACCTGTCAATATAAACCTGCTACATTATACCAGTTAACATTGGCCAATGTTATTAACAAGATGGATGTCACTTAAATATAAGTAATTAAAAATTCCTGATGAAGAGCATGAGCTAGAAAATTTGAAAGAAGAGTCAGTGTTATTAAAAAACAAAGGGCCATAACTACCTTAAACTTGATCCGACCAACATGTGCCGACAATAAGCACAACTAGACTGATGCAAGTATTGGTAAGCAAGGAAAATCGTCTTTAATACTCAAAATTAATGTATTTATACAATAAAATCAACATCTGATGCCGTCTCGTTGTGTAGTTGTCAGAGGTTTCCTAAGGACATTTCGTACCCAATCTTATTCGTACCCGCGGTTAACGGATGCTTTGTCATGTTTATTTTACGGTTATATCTCTTATGCTCTTGTACATTGTACATCTGTTATTGTGTGATTATACATGCCCGAGAGGGCTCATGATTGGAAATATAATTTATTCTATTCTAAAAATTTGTTCTATTTTTTTACTTTTTTGACAGCGCATATGAATACATAAATAAAGTGTCTTGCCCTTGCATAGACCACATTTGCGTATTTATTACACAAGCGTATTATCATTTTTATGTAATGGATTTATTACACTCCTGCAACATTGTTTATGTGATAAACAATAATAAACGTTACCTCTACATCTGAAGCTTCTGGTTTACCATAGCGTATGTTCTCTAACACGGAGGTAGCAAACAGTACAGGTTCCTGTGTGTAAATAAACAACAAGAATCATTTACATTCATATACAATCTCATTCAAATCAGATCCTAACATTTGCTACAGTCCTTTACACATAGCCTCTGCAGACTTTCACCACACTTTCAGCTTTGTAAAAGAAGCGATTTGATTGGATGACGTAAAGATCGCATCGACATGACCCCATACTGAGTGTCGTCAGATCCTATATCAGCTTAAAATAGTGAAGCGTAATAAGAGCCTGATTTTAATGAGATTGATTCATATAGCACCTGTGTGCAGAACACAATTCTTAACCCTTTACTCCATAGATATGTCAAATCACACCCCCCTGCCCCAAGTCCATCAACAATTATTTTAATAATGAGTAGTCAGGGGAGACAATCTGGTTATGGAAATGAACTTGACAAAACATCTGATCAAGGGAGATCATTCTTGATATTTGTCCAAAAAAGCTGTACATGAGATGTGAGCAAATTCTAGCTCATTTCTTATCAGAACATTGTAACTTGTATGGAGTAACAGTGCCCCAGCTAGACGTTAATAGCAGGGCGCAACGCCCTGCTGCCCTTTTCCTGCACCCTGCTGTGCCCTTTTGTTGTCAAATCCAAGTAATAAACACGTGACAAGTTGTATATTAATCAGATACGTCAATCATCCATAAAACACTCTTAAATTGATAACATTGGAGGCGGGGCTTGTCATCTGCAACGGCTATCAACCAATGAGATTGTGTCTCACGTTCACGCAAAATCAACGTGTGAATAGCTAATTAGCATTTATCCGAGTGAATTAGATCACAGATTGTCCGTGAATTTGACCAAGTCAAGTAAAAAACTTAGAGGGCACTTGTCAATTTCAACAGAAATGTTTAACATAAGTTACAGTAATGATGAATTCATTCTTAAATTTCGAAGTTTTAATAACTCACATTTTTTCTCAGGATCTTGCGGGGAAATAAACGCGCGCTATTAAATCCCTCTAACTAACCTTTATTTACCAATGTAACCCGTTGACTAGCATGTTTAATCCTCAATAAAAAATATGTCGTGAATCCAAAAAGAATTTTACAGCACAGAGCACTATTAAAGTCCTCGACGCATCGCCATATAAGGCATTAATTCACCAGAGAAACGTGTAAACTCAGTGAGTTACATAGTGACGCCATACGGTGTGTAAAACTCACGCGTGTAGAGACTTGGGCGTAGGCCTACTGTAAAGCATCACAGTGTACACGTTATATTTTTTGATGATGTTAACATTAATCTTAATGAATTAAATCGCGCCTTAGTCTTTGACCATTGGAAAGTTATTGACGTGGATTTTCACGAGATTCACTCATATAATGAAGATCCGACAGGGTTGACAATTCTTGCGTAAGTTCTAAAGTTGGACAATTTCCAATCTCGTTCTTTATGTTAGATTATAATTTTTTACGCGAAAAGTCTTATTTCCGCAAGTCTATACTACCTTGATATCAAATAAAGATCGATGTAGAAAATAGATAGAAATCTATGAAGATTCACGGGCCGGGATTAAAAATTTCGTATTACCCACGTCGATTAATTGCCGTACGCGCAAGTTGGCCGAATTTCGATCTCATTGAGTACGATCTGAAAACTTTTTTGGCATACTTATTTTTTTCCCTTTTTTAAATCGGTGATTCCGTGATATGATACTAATATCGCACGGAAATTACTTTCGTTTTCGGTTAGTGATAAAACTCGCGCACCGTCCGTACCGTTGTGCAAGAGAAATTTGATGAGAAAATCGTATTTTGTATGTTTTACATCGTACAATTAAACAGTTGATGAATGCTGTCAAAAGAATAACCATTTTAAAACTACTACAGTCTAACTTGTATTAAGCGACCACCCTGGGGAAGGTCTGAAAACGGTCGCTTAACGGAATGGTCGTTTAACACAAATGAAAGAAACATCGAGTGTAATTAACGAATTTCCGATTTAAGGCTGTTCGAATACTATTCAACTTCAAATAATAAACATTAGTGTGTAGATACGTTTTATGGTTATTCTATACGTGTATGCATCATCTTCATAAGCATTTAATTTATCATTTTAATAAACTTTCTCATATATTACACAATGCAATTAATGCAAGTCAGTTTTGCTTGCACTCGAAGAAGAAGAAAAAACGAAATAGACTAGATTTTTGCCCAATCTAATTGGACGGTAAAAACAAGCTGATTGCAGGAAAAGATACACAACAATTAATCCGTAATAATGTGTGTAATCTGATTAAAATCACCTGGATGACATGCACACGGACACATTGGTAATTATCAATGCTGTTAATTGAGGTCCAGGTCCAGTTAACAAAAGACAAATTCCGAAGTGTGAACAAACAACGTTTTATAACGAGTTAAAGGTAATTAACAACCTGTCACTATTGATGACCAGTGATTTACAATTTTTTGGTCGCTTAAAGCAATTTTACCAATCAATTATAGTGCTTAAACAGTGGTCGCTGGTCGCGTAAGGCAAAAGTCGCTTAATACAGTTGAAATATAGAGCAAATATGGTCGGGAGGAATTGAAACCGGTCGTTTAAGACAAAGGTCGCTTAATACGCGTGGTCGCTAGTACAAGTTAGACTGTATGATGTTTGTGAATTGAAAGAACAATCAGAGTTGATTATATAAGTGTTGATTATACATACAAGTAGATCAATACTTTGGCATAGGGCATTTGTCTGTTTAAATGTTTTGTGATCATTTAGAAATCTATGCTTCATTTTTATTACAAAATATTTGTTTCCTTTTAATGAAAAGGTATATTTGCTTACTGGAGAAACACCACAAATTTCTGTCAGGAAACACAGGAGATGCCATAAGCAGACACTAAAACTTCAAAATTTTCTTGGGGGAGGACCCCCAATCCCCCCTCGGCAGGGCGGGGGACCCCAAGTGCCCTTTTCACAAAGTTGCACCCTGCCCTTTTCAAATCCTAGCTGGAGCACTGGAGTAAAGATCTATATCAAGGTTATTGATGGGGAGTCAATCCAGGTTTGGGAATAGATTAAATAAACACTTTATTAAGGGAGATTATTCTTGATATTTCTCTCACAAAGCTGCACGTGAGATGTAAACACAGATTTGCTTTTTTATTGGAATAGTGTATGGTACAGGGTTTGAACAGGGTAGGTGATTCATGATACACTGATCAACCGTTCCACGGATGGTTTACAAAGTAAGTACGATGAAGAGTCATGGAAAAAAGAAACACACTCTCCCCGTACCAAGTGAGCTGGAATGTAAAGTCACCCCCAGAATCTGGTCATCAACCCAATCTTCTGCAAAGCCAATCAGATTTATGAAAACTACTGAGTACTTACTCAGTTCATCAACATCAAACATGTATGCCACCTATGGCAGCAAAATAGTAATTTATGTTCATAGTCACAGTCTCTTCGGTCTTACTGTGACTTTGGTCTCTGACTTACTCCCCTCAAAACCAAAAGGGGATATCTACTAGTAATGATTACCCTGCATATGTTTGAGGAACAATGGCCTAACTGTTCATTAATAATAGGAAACCACTTGACTGACCCATCGACAGACAAAGTATTATACACAACTTCTTTGAAAAGGTTCATAAAATATACCCAACTTCTTTGAAAAGGTTCATAAAAGACTTAATCACTAAATAGTGAAATGAAGAATACCAATATACGAAAATGAACTAGTGAATTATGATATGATATTTTTTTGAAAGCTAGAAATGCTCCAATAACCCAACCAGATCTGAACTCCAAATGTTACCTGATTTATGAATCCAATAGCACGACCTCTTAACCAGCTTGGGTCTAGTTCAGTTAGATCAACACCATCGATGGCCACCTTTCCCGAACTAATGTCATAGAATCTTTCTAACAGTGCAGCTATGGTCGACTTTCCTGTAAGTAAATAACTTGATAGCCACTTATATGATTTACAATACTGTGCTTACAGTTCTTTAAGCCTTTACTCCATAAATACGTCAAATCACATCATAACCTATGAAAATCAATTATTTTTCAATATAATTAAGAAGGGGAGGCAATCCAATTACAGAAATTGACTTAACAAGACACAGTATCAAGGGAGATCATTCTTGATATTTGTCAAAAAAAGCTGTACATGAGATGTGTGCACATTCTAGCTCATTTCTTATCAGAACATGTACCTTGTATGGAGGAAAGAGCTTTATCAAGGTTATTGACAGGGGAGACAATCCAGTTTTGGGAATAGACTAAATAAACACTTTATCAAGGGAGATAAAAAGCTGCATTTCTTTGTTCACAATCTTACCTCATCTCTTGTATCAGAATAGTGTATGAAATATGTAGTAAAGGGTTATTGAGAATATTATGATTCTTCAGTCACACGCAGGCCTAGTTTATCAGGAATCACATATCAACTTGTACTCATTTTCTTTTCCACAACAAGCAACTGTCAACCTCTCCACATGTGAAGGAATGGCAGGACCATAGTCAACAACAACTGACAACCTCTCCACATGTGCAGGAAAGGCAGGACCATAGACAACAATCAACTGACAACCTCTCCACACGTGAAGGAAAGGCAGGACCATAGTCAACAACAACTGACAACCTCTCCACACGTGAAGGAAAGGCAGGACCATAGTCAACAACAACTGACAACCTCTCCACATGTGCAGGAAAGGCAGGACCATAGACAACAACAACTGACAACCTCTCCACAAGTGAAGGAAAGGCAGGACCATAGTCAACAACAACTGACAACCTCTCCACACGTAAAGGAATGGCAGCACCATAGTCAACAAACAACTGACAACCTCTCAACACGTGAAGGAAATGCAGCACCATAGTCAACAAGCAACTGACAACCTCTCCACACGTGAAGGAAAGGCAGGACCATAGTCAACAACAACTGACAACTTCTCCACAAGTGAAGGAATGGCAGAACCATAGTCAACAAGCAACTGACAACCTCTTCACACGTGAATGAAAGGCAGGACCATAGTCAACAACAACTGACAACCTCTCCACATGTGAAGGAATGGCAGCACCATAGTCAACAAGCAACTGACAACCTCTCCACACGTGAAGGAAAGGCAGGACCATAGTCAACAAGCAACTGACAATCTTTCCACATGTGAAGGAAAGGCAGGACCATAGTCAACAACAACTGACAACCTCTCCACATGTGCAGGAAAGGCAGGACCAAAGACAACAATCAACTGACAACCTCTCCACATGTGAAGGAAAGGCAGGACCATAGTCAACAACAACTGACAACCTCTCCACATGTGCAGGAAAGGCAGGACCATAGACAACAACAACTGACAACCTCTCCACAAGTGAAGGAAAGGCAGGACCATAGTCAACAACAACTGACAACCTCTCCACACGTGAAGGAATGGCAGCACCATAGTCAACAAGCAACTGACGACCTCTCCACACGTGAAGGAATGGCAGCACCATAGTCAACAAGCAACTGACAACCTCTCCACACGTGAAGGAAAGGCAGGACCATAGTCAACAACAACTGACAACCTCTCCACAAGTGAAGGAATGGCAGCACCATAGTCAACAAGCAACTGACAACCTCTCCACACGTGAAGGAAAGGCAGGACCATAGTCAACAACAACTGACAACCTCTCCACATGTGAAGGAATGGCAGCACCATAGTCAACAAGCAACTGACAACCTCTCCACACGTGCAGGAAAGGCAGGACCATAGTCAACAAGCAACTGACAATCTTTCCACATGTGAAGGAAAGGCAGGACCATAGTCAACAACAACTGACAACCTCTCCACATGTGAAGGAAAGGCTGGACCATAGTCAACAACAACTGACAACCTCTCCACATGTGAAGGAAAGGCAGGACCACAGTCATCAACAACTGACAACCTCTCCACACGTGAAGGAAAGGCAGGACCATAGTCAAC
The DNA here is from genome assembly GCA_947247005.1 of Spisula solida. Lineage (NCBI taxonomy): Eukaryota > Metazoa > Mollusca > Bivalvia > Venerida > Mactridae > Spisula > Spisula solida. The sequence goes on from OX365955.1 coordinate 13,406,359, forward strand.
AACAACTGACAACCTCTCCACATGTGAAGGAAAGGCAGGACCATAGTCAACAACAACTGACAACCTCTCCACATGTGAAGGAAAGGCAGGACCATAGTCAACAAGCAACTGACAATCTTTCCACACGTGAAGGAAAGGCAGGACCATAGTCAACAAGCAACTGACAACCTCTCCACATGTGAAGGAAAGGCAGGACCATAGTCAACAACAACTGACAACCTCTCCACACGTGAAGGAAAGGCAGGACCACAGTCAACAACAACTGACAACCTCTCCACATGTGAAGGAATGGCAGGACCAGTCAACAACAACTGACAACCTCTCCACATGTGAAGGAAAGGCAGGACCATAGTCAACAAGCAACTGACAATCTTTCCACATGTGAAGGAAAGGCAGGACCATAGTCAACAAGCAACTGACAACCTCTCCACATGTGAAGGAAAGGCAGGACCATAGTCAACAACAACTGACAACCTCTCCACACGTGAAGGAAAGGCAGGACCACAGTCAACAACAACTGACAACCTCTCCACATGTGAAGGAAAGGCAGGACCACAGTCAACAACAACTGACAACCTCTCCACATGTGAAGGAATGGCAGGACCATAGTCAACAAGCAACTGACAATGTCTCCACACATGAAGGAATGGCAAGACCATAGTCAACAACAACTGACAACCTCTCCACACGTGAAGGAAAGGCAGGACCATAGTCAACAAGCAACTGACAACCTCTCCACATGTGAAGGAATGGCAGGACCATAGTCAATTTTACAGTGGAGTGTCTAGTGAATCACACTTTGACAAGGTATGACAATTTAGTGCTCTATCCAATATGTTAACTGTACATACTTATAGAATAGGTAAAGCATGCAGGCCGGTCACAGAGGTTCTTGCCTTGTTGAAAAATAGAGAAGTTACCAAAGTAACTTGACTTTTAAAGAAAGAATCTCCTCAAATATACACTAGGCAATATTTGTCCCTGGATACTACCCTGACATGTGAAAACGGATAAAAAAATATATACGATAATTTAGATGGTATATTACCTCCCCCTGATGCTCCCACCAACGCTACTGTTCTACCATGTGGTATCTTCAATGTGAAGTTCTTCAGTACTTCCTATAATAAAATCAAATTATGCAGGCTACTTGATATGGAATCTTTCAATGATACTAACAAATACATAGACAAATAGAGGCATTTGTAAAACATACGCCCCTCCCCCTGCCTATATGCAGCCAACTACATGTACCATGACCTTTGACACTATGACCATGACCTTTGACACTATGACCATGACCTTTGACACTATGACCTTTGACACTATGACCATCTTTGACACTATGACCATGACCTTTGACACTATGACCTTTGACACTATGACCTTTGACACTATGACCTTTGACACTATGACCTTTGACACTATGACCATGACCTTTCCACTGTAAAATGACACAAACATGGTGCAAAAAACTAGATAATATTTATATAACAAACAACAGTTATCAATCAAAATCAATTAGTGAAATGCCTACCTGATCAGGACGTGTTGGGTAACTGAAACATACATTGTCAAATACTATGTCTCCTTGTAGAGTATGGTATGGTATTTTCTTGCCTCCGTGTAGTGGAATGGTATAGGGGTGATTTATATACTAAAAATAGAAAAACAAGAAATCGATCAGTGTAAAAATGTTTAACATATTCTTCCAAGTATTGCTCACACTTTTATCAAAACCCAAAATTGTAACAAAAAAAAATTAGATGCGTATTTTGCACAGCTAAGGACATTTTCCGTGCACTACTTAACTGAATTTGGTATTTATATAATTACGTAAAAACATTTTCTGTGATTTGTAAAAAACTTGTAATTTCGGGTTTCATAGATACTAAGACATTGAAATAAACCTTTAGTACATGTATAGTGCTCTCACGATAATGAGAAAGGCGGGATAATTTGGTATATTCCACAAACTTAAAGGTAGATTAATCAGATGTCCACAATTTATCAGTGATGATTTTAGTACAACACTGACCATATCTGTTTACTTAGTAATTTGTTAAACCAATTTTGTAACAGTTGACCAAACTGATTCATGTTTGTAAACATCACATTATGCACACTATACACATTTTATTCAATCTTTCAGACCAACTTATGAATCAATAGGGAAAACTTCAGACACTGAAAAGCAAACTTACACAGCTGTGTAGATGCACCAAAAATACTTTAACTTTGTACTATACAATATCATAGTAGAAGAATTATGATACTATATACTGCAGTGCATAGACAATCTAAAGCCTCACAGAAACCGACCCAATCATCCACGCAAGTCAGACATAGAACGAACAATCAATAACCCCAAATTAAGGGATATTTCAAGCAAGCCTATATCACTGGCTTAGAATTAGAAGGTCGTAAGTACTACTTACGACCTTATAAGACTCATGCATATTTGAAATCTGCATCTCAATGTGCTTCTTATGAGCCTATTTTCAGACTCGGAAGTGGTCATGTTGACCAAACCGAAGTTTAAAAAGCTTTTTTTTCCATAAGTAAAGAGTACTTTTCAGACAGGTTTTTCTTGTTTTTTCAAAATATTGATTTTGTACTTACGACCTTCTAATTCTAAGCCAGCGATATACTAACCCCTCAATGAATGTCTTACTGTGGAATTTGAATTTCGCACATAATTAACCATAAAGGGAGGTAATTATGAATGATAAGTACACTGAAAGCACATTTCTTACCTCGAACACTCTAGCACCTGCACTCAATCCCCTCACTGCCTGACCAAATAGTACAGAAATCTGTGCTAATGATCTATAATATAGAAGACAGTATAAACGAGTTTCTGCAATATAAAACATGATAAGACTAGAAACGCATGTATTTCTACAAGGTAGTATGAACACTTCAAAGGTCTGTTTGTTTTAATACGATCAAATGCACTGCATCCAGCGGGGATTTCCCATCAGGTTTTTTGATAATCTGATCGAGGAAAAAAAATGACTATGGAATTTGTTTGCTCAACAGAGACTATAGATCTGGCTGCCAGGCAGCACCACATAGAAGACCAGGCGAACAAATACTCAGAAAAGAGTGTTTTCCAATCTAGGAGACGGGTTGCACAGATATTCCCTATAAATAGTTATTATAGTTTTACACTCGTCTTTTATTAGCTATTTATATTTCAATTCAACATATTCACAAGTTGGCGCGCTATGCCGTGCGACGACGTCGCGCTTACGTGCGATGATGTCGCGTTAAATGATGTGATGTCATTTTCGACGTCGCCATATTGTTTTATTTACGTTGGATTAAATAAGATATGTATTTTTGCAATAATTTTCATGATTTGAATCAGGCTTATATGCTGAAACGTTATGAAAGAATATGTTAGGACTCAAAAGTTTCGTAATTCGAATACTTCTAATTTCAACCATTCACTTCTTTCGACTACGCAATTTTCTAAACCGGTAATAACTTTTTCTAAAACGATTAGTACCGACTCGAAACTCTGAAGAACATAGGCACATGCGTGTTACTGGTATGGTTATTTTCAATAGCCCCTATAAAAAGTGCAGTATTTATTCCTTTTTACTTGGTCTATGGATATTTATTTTCATTTTTCCCACTCTCAAGAAGAGTATAAAATGTAACAATCCAAAATGTAACTTGACCTGGATTTTTTTGAGATGTTTCATAAAAATTAGGCCAAAATTGTGACCTCTAGTGATTAAACAAGGTTTTTCTATGATTTGGCCAAGTTTTTGACCACAGATGACCCAATATCGGACTTGACCTAGATTTAGTTGAAATGACTGTTAAGAAAGTTTCATATTTAGGCCAAAATTGTGACCTCTACTGACTACACAAGATTTATCTATGATTTGACCTAGTGACCTACTTATTTACCCCGGATGACCCCAATATCTAACTTAACCTAGATGTTGTTGAGATGATCATTGTGACTACGTTTCATTATCATTAGGCCAAAATTGTGACTTCTAGTGACTACACAAGCATTGCCGACAGACGGACGAAGAGTGACCAAACAAGACTGCGTTCAATAAACGCTTATGCCCCCTGTGGAAGCCTTGTCCATAAATATGTCTAAGTCCAAAATTAGGTCAAGGTGAAGGTCAAAATGGGGTAAGGTGATACAGGCGTGTGGAGAGTGTTCATATACAACATCCATGCAAGTATGAAAGCTTTGTAGCAAGCCATATTAATGCTAGAAGAAACGGTCAATTTGGGTTAACCAAGAATTTGGCCATTCAATAAGTCTAAGTCCAAAATTAGGTCAAGGTGAAGGTCAAAATGGGGTCAGGTTACACAGGCATGTGGAGAGTGTTCATATACAACATCTATGCAAGTATGGAAGCTTTGTAGCAAGCCATAATGATGCTAGAAGAAATGGGTCAATTAAGGTTAACCGGATGGACGGATGATTGAACGGACGGACGAACGGACAGGTGAATCACTACCGTATAGCGGGTAATTTAGTTTTTATTTCTGCATTTTTTTACGGTTTAAGACTGTCCCGTAAAATTAAATTCCGCGAAATTCGCAAAATTTAACTTCCATATTTTGCTTCAATATACTGGTAATATTCCTTTAATCTATATCTTCCTAGTGTTTTGTTACTGGTGTATTTTTCACACGTATAGTGCTCGACTGCCTTTGTTTGCTTGTTTGTTTAACAATTAATGAATGGTTCGTGTTATATCGGTATTGACCCTCAATACACGTTGATGTAAGTTTGACAACAGTTACTGGTTCAATTTGCAACACTGAAGATTGTGTCTAATTGTATCGAGTTATACATGGTATTAACGATATCACAATATGAGTATATTGAGGTATTTTAAGAGAAAGGACCCTATCCCCGATAGGGATAGTGGCTTATCCGAGTTATTAGGGACAGATGCTCTTGAAGAGGTCAACCAAGAGATGCGATTGTTGTTAATCATGCTGTAGTAGCTGTTTACCATTCCAGAAATTTCTTTCGGTTTCTGAAACCCGCAGAAATTAATTCAAGATTTTCTAGTAGGTCGCAGAAATAAAAACCGCAGAATGAAAACCTAATCGCAAAATTTTTTGCCCGCAGAAATTACCCGCTATACCGTATATGCCTCCTGATCTATCTATACAGGGGCATAAAAAGCTCCCCTGTAACTTTAAAAAGGATCTGATTACAGTTGTTTCAAGTTAGAGAGTAGACAATGTTAGTGACACCCCTATTCTATCTGCCACAGGTGATCCATAATATGCCTCCCAATCATGATAGATGTATAAGAAGAATTTAGTTTTCGTTGATGTAACATTGTCTGGGGCGTAGCCAGGCTTGAATGGATGCTTTGCACACAAGCCTAGAAGGATGGTGGGTGCCTCATTTGGTTGAGATTTTTGAATACATAGAAAATTAACTTAAATTGTAGCATCCACACCCGATGTCTTGGAAGGGTTTAACAGGATGGCTATCTATATGGTAGCACATTGAGGTGAGTTGGGGAGGTGTGTACCATCCTGTAGAAGATTTTTTTCAAGTTTTGAATGAAAATGGTAAAATTTCGTGGTAAGAAACCCAAGCTTTTGGATATAAAGTAAAACACTCTAGATTATGAATTATAAGTCAAATTAATGTTATGCCTGTGCATATGTGCGTATGGCTGACTTCGTCCCTGATTGTACTCTTACCTTTCAACAGTTTGTGTGGCTACCAGAAAGGACATGAGATCACCAGCAGTCACTTCACCTTGTGACATGAACTGACCACCAACAAACAGTGTACCAAGAATAACTCCTGTAATGGAAGCATGAAAACATTAAATTTATTTTACTTTAAACTTGAGTTAATATCATTCATAAGACATCTCTCAGAATTCAGAAACTTGAAGTTTATTTATTTTTATCCAGTCACTTCTGGCAAAATCTGCCAGTTAACAGGGTGCCGATTACACTTAGCTTTAATCGGTCACCTGGTCATGTGACTAGTGATAATCTGTCACCATACCACGTGATCTGACAGACTTCTTCTTATATGAGAGTCGCCGGTTAGAATTCCGTACCAGAGGTTGAGGTTTTCCTATCCTAAATGAGCTGGTGGTTGATCGGTTATTTACTTCAACTTACCTGCGTCTACACGACGTCTATCAAGATGTCCGATGTCGTTGTTTATCAGGAAGTCATGGAATGAACGTGAAGTTGCGCGCTAGTTAATGTAAGAGTAACAATAGAGTCCCAAGTTTGATCCCCTTACTGAGCAGATTAAGCCACTGGATAAATCGAATAATAGGTCAATGCTATTCTCTATATCACTGAATGTGATTCAAACACTTGCAATACTTAACTTGAAAGAATGTAACTCAAGAAACATTTGTGCCTAATAATTTGTATATCGGACCAGTAGTTTTTGAGAATTAGACTTTTAAAAACTGTTCACTATACATATCAGGAAAACTGCCCCACTCCTTGTCGACCATGTTTAATGTTTTTAAAAAGACTACTTTTATATAATTCCCTAAAACTAAGTATATTTGAAGAAAAATATCCAACAGGACTTCATCAGTTATTATGAAGATAATATTTGTACAAAAACTGGAGTACCATTTAATGCTATATTAGCCATTCCTTGAAACATGCCTATACCAACACCAAGACGGATATTTAACTGTCGAGCTCTGTCCACTTCCTGAGAAAACAACCTAGAATAAACACAGTAACAATTAGAAATAATTATCAGACCATTAAAATGTCAAGTTAATCCTAGGCTCCTTTAAAACATTTAGTTGCATCTAACCTATCTGGTAAAACATTAAGATTCATCTAACCTATCTTGTAAAACATTTAGATGCATCTAACCTATCTGGTAAAACATGTAGATGCATCTAATCTATGTTGTAAAACATTTAGATGCATCTAACCTATCTGGAAACATTTAGATGCATCTAACCTATCTGGTAAAACATTGAGATGCATCTAGCATATCTGGAAAAACATTTAGATGTATCTAACCTATCTGGAAAAACATTTAGATTCATCTAACCTATCTTGTAAAACATTTAGATGCATCTAACCTATCTGGAAAACATTTAGATGCATCTAACCTATCTGGTAAAACATTGAGATGCATCTAGCATATCTGGAAAAAACATTTAGATGTATCTAACCTATCTGGAAAAACATTTAGATGCATCTAACCTATCTGGTAAATTATTTAGATGCATCTAACCTATCTTGATGTAAATGCATTTTGATGCAACTATCATGTTAAATGTATGTATTATATGTTGAGGTCCGCATGGAAGATTGTGTTTATATGCAAATGTGTTAACCTCGTAAAATAAAGTCATTATTATTATTATTATTACATTTACCAGATTCCATGTATATGCAATATATAAAGAGGATCTATCACAATTTGTCAATTAATATAAACTTAAATTAAACCAGTTCTGGAAATTTTATTAAGCGAGCCCCTGGCAAGCTTAATAATATTTCCTTAACAAGTTTAAATTAAGTTTGTATTAATTGACAAAGCGTGTTACATTCTTTTTTTCATATGACACCAATTACACGAAAATATAGATCTTTCTACTGAAAAACTGACTCCGTTGTATAAACGACGCCAAAAATAACGTCATTTACAGCCTATAATGACGACATTTAGAAGAGAAATAAACGTGACTTGAACGTTACTAGTGTAGTATATTAATATACATACTCGCCATACTAACCCGGATAAATGGAAATTATATTAATTACGTCGGTCACCAATTATTTTCCAAATTCATATGGAGATAGCATAGGTAAAAAGAAGTGTCTATGGAGTAGTGATAATTCAATTCAATTGATTGGAAAAAAAGGAAAAATCATAAAATGAAACATGGTATTGAAATAAAGAAGCAAACATCTTTGTGAATTTTGACTCTAATACTCAAGTGTTTGGCCAATCTGGCTTGCTTCGAACTTTGTGACATCCATCCAGTGGGAGACATAATTTATCACTAAAAATAAACTTAGAATTAAGAAATCATTACTCATGTTCTTTTCCTTCCATTGCAAATGCTCGGACAGTCCTCACATTACCCAGAGCTTCATCAGCTACAGCTGTAGATTTAGATACCTAAAATATAGTACCAGAGCTTCATCAGTTACTGCTGTAGATTTAGATACCTAACATATAGTACCAGAGCTTCATCAGTTACTGCTGTAGATTTAGATACCTAAAATATAGTGTATTTTATCTTACAATTAAATAATGGTACAAGTAAAACAAAATTAAAAGTACATTTGTAAAACCAAAACTTATTTTGTGTGTTAACTGTTTTTTTGGGTCAAACTTTGGGATGGGGCCAAAGCCCAGTTATTTGATTATGACTGTTTGACTTTAAAGAATATTTTTTCAAGGGAAGAGTCATGTGTGACATAAGACCCATCTTATGGATCTATGTTTATGCGCCTGTTGTAATGTTATTACTTATGTGGCTACAATTTAACGATATTAAAGAAAATTTTAGCCCGCAAGAGCCAAACCATTCTCGTTCACCTGAGTATTCTTTGTCCAAAACATAGTCTGGGAACTTGACTAACCACTGATGTATGATGATGGAGCCAAACCTACTTTCATTCTAACTGATATCAACTGGTTTGTCCATTCATTTGATTACTTGTAGTTTAGTAATTAATTACAGGCGATTACAATTACTGTAATGATTATCCGAAGTCTGTACATGACACAATAATGGAAAATGGGTAGTAAAACCAGACAATGTAAAATCTCACCTGAGCTTGTGCAGCCTTGGACAATTTCCGTAGACCAGATCCCATAAAGCTACCAATACTAATAATCACTGGTATAACAATACACATAATTCCTGTCAACTTAGGGGAGATAATCCATAATGCACCAACACACCCTACAGTCTGAAATAACAAAGGGAGATAATCCATAGTGCACCGACACACCCTACAGTCTGAAATAACAAAGGGAGATAATCCATAATGCACCGACACACCCTACAGTCTGAAATAACAAAGGGAGATAATCCATAGTGCACCAACACACCCTACAGTCTGAAATAACAAAGGGAGATAATCCATAATGCACCGACACACCCTACAGTCTGAAATAACAAAGGGAGATAATCCATAGTGCACCGACACACCCTACAGTCTGGAATAACAAAGGGAGATAATCCATAGGGCACCAACACACCCTACAGTCTGAAATAACAAAGGGAGATAATCCATAGTGCACCAACACACCCTACAGTCTGAAATAACAAAGGGAGATAATTCATAGTGCACCAACACACCATACAGTCTGAAGTAACAAAGGGAGATAATTCATAGTGCACCGACACACCCTACAGTCTGAAATAACAAAGGGAGATAATTCATAGTGCACCGACACACCCTACAGTCTGAAATAACAAAGGGAGATAATTCATAGTGCACCAACACACCATACAGTCTGAAGTAACAAAGGGAGATAATTCATAGTGCACCGACACACCCTACAGTCTGAAATAACAAAGGGAGATAATTCATAGTGCACCGACACACCCTACAATAAAGGGGATCATCCAGGGCTCTATCAAGAGACAAACAAGCATCAAGGCAAATATTGTCTAGGATATATCTCTTTTAAAAGACATGCTTATGTTGTTAATTTCTCATTTTTTCACTGAGTGCCTTGGTGTGCCTCTGTGTGAGTATGGGCCAGTCATTCATAAAACATTGACACACCCTACAGTCTGAAATGATGAAGGCACATAGAATTTACCTTATGATAAATCAGAAACTCAGTTGACCAATGCTAGGATTTAATTTTGTTTGTAAAACGTTAATAATACTGCAAATGTTAGTATAATCTAATAGATTCCCTGGTATAAGTCATACAATCGAGCATGAAGGTCCGTACAAACAATGGGGCTTTATCATCACTGCATTGTCTTATAAGGGGATTTCAAGGTGCCTATACAAGTACACAAACTATACAATCATAAGAGTACAAACCTTCAAACTTGTTTTCAGAGCATTACACAAATATACTGAAACTTCTTGACATTAATTTATAATTACAATGACAAGTCATGTATGCACAAATTCATCCATAAAATATTATTTTTATACTTAGTAGACAGTGCTAGAGTCTGTCTAAGACACATCCAACATAATCTTAAACGTAGACAATAAGAAATACTTCAGATTTCACACATTTCAACGAAAATTGTCTGATAAAAAGACAACGAAAACATGTGGAATACTAGGACACTTGTGCATCGTCTCTCAATCTTTGATAAATTTACTGTACATACTTGTGTAACAGCCCTTAGTCCCTGAGATATGCACAGTTTGAAGGAAGACTTGAAATCCTGAATGTCTGACGTCAACCTGAAAATAAAACATGAATATAATTACAGAACAAGAACTGCCACACAAAGTGAAAAATGCTTGTGACTGGTGAGATATTTCACTGTACAATGTAGATAATTGTGATGATTCATAAAGGAAGTTGAAGGAAATTTAATTAAATTTATTTCAAATTTATATTCATGTATTCATAAGACAGCAAACTGCTAACATGCCAGCCCTACAGCAAACTGCTAACATGCCAGCCCTACAGCAAACTGCTAACATGCCAGCCCTACAACAAACTGCTAACATGCCAGCCCTACAGCAAACTGCTAACATGCCAGCCCTACAGCAAACTGCTAACATGCCAGCCCTACAGCAAACTGCTAACATGCCAGCCCTACAGCAAACTGCTAACATGCCAGCCCTACAACAAACTGCTAACATGCCAGCCCTACAGCAAACTGCTAACATGCCAGCCCTACAGCAAACTGCTAACATGCCAGCCCTACAGCAAACTGCTAACATGCCAGCCCTACAGCAAACTGCTAACATGCCAGCCCTACAGCAAACTGCTAACATGCCAGCCCTACAGCAAACTGCTAACATGCCAGCCCTACAGCAAACTGCTAACATGCCAGCCCTACAGCAAACTGCTAACATGCCAGCCCTACAGCAAACTGCTAACATGCCAGCCCTCCGTATTAATGTAGTCACATTCAATTTACTTTCTTTAAAACACATTTTGATACGTAAATCCTACACACATCCTACACTATTGATTATTCTGGTAAGAGATGAACTAGAATGTGTACACATCTCATATGCAGCCTTTTGGGACACAATATCAAGAATGATCTCCCTTGAGAATAAAGTCACTCTCTGTTAATGGATTGCCTCCCCTTATGAAACAATTGATGATGGACATAGGGCAGATTTGATGTATCTTTGGAGTAAAGGTTTTCAGGCTATTCAGTATCACGAGCATGATTATACATGGTTCATACACAATTTTCAAGGACTATTCCAAGGTTTTTACAAGGTAGTATTTGCATTTTAAAGGCATTTTTGTGAACATTTACCAAGGTAAATTGTATGATTTTGACTCTTTGTGCTGAATAAACATGAATATTATTGTCATCATGACTACTTCTTAGCACTAGATGTCTCACTTTGGCACCCGTACATTTACATACTGTGATACATGTACGTTTAATTTGCGAAAAAAGTGTTTCTGTTTTAAAATGTGTCATTTTGACAGCTTCCATAAATTGCTATGTATAGTCCAGGCTGTTTGCCTAAATTCAAGAATTTCAGTTAACTTCAATTACCATTTTGGAAAGTTTTCAAGGCAGCACTTAATTCTAGGACTTTTCAAGGCCTGTATGAACCTTGTGATAGACTTAATCACTTATACAGTTTCTACATACCTATCAACCAATTCGCCAGTCTTGTGCTTGTCAAAAAACTGTATATCTTGTTTAAGGAGAGAATCAAATAGTTTTATTCGTAGTTTAGCTGCCAGATTTTCACCAACATTGGACAACAAACTGATATACGACACAGTCAATGCACCCTGAAATAATCAACAAAAGAAATAATAAGGCAAAAAATAAAATATTGTGTGTTTCTCCCTTCCCTATTCTTACTTATTAGGGTTGAGAAGGTAAAATAAAATAAAATTACATTTTTCAGAAGGTCAAAAAAAATATTTCGGGTAGGGGACTTTTTGCTCGGGTAGGTAGGGAAGGGGACACAAACAATATTATGTTTTTGGCCTAAGAATACCATGACAGCTTTAAGTATAGATCAGCCACAATGATGTGGTATTAATAAACTTGAACAATCCTCAACTGTGTTAAAATAGGTTTAACAAATTACTAGAGTAAACCAATATGATCAATTTATACTAAAACAGTATGCAGTAATTGTGCATTTAATCAATTTAACCATTGGATGGGTTACACTAAATTTTCCCGTATTTCACATTATCATGGGTGTACTTACTTACTTACTTTTTTTGCCAGACAGCTTGTACCATTTTTTGCAAGTTAACTGAATGTGAAATGTTACTTTTACTAGCAAAATGTAAAAACCTAACAACAACAAATTATCTTAGGTTGAATTTTAAGATAGGGGAGTTTCTATTTGTTTCTATCATGTTTCGCATGGTTTTTCAATCATATACAAAACATGTATGGTACTACATACTCTTTCGAAAAAACAACTGACAATATTTCAACATCTGGAAGACATGCTTGTAGCATAACCTGACAGATCCAGTATTTGATTCTTCATTATTAATTTATTAAGACACACAGGGGTTCCATGCCTAGCTTCTGAATCTGGAGGGTCATTTTGATACTTTTTATTAAATTTTACCATTTTTAAATTATAGGCAAAATACCCAGGGTTTGATGAGAAAATGACCCTTTAAACCAAAATCTTGAGGGTCAAAATGTGGCTTTTTGGAAATTTCAAGGGTCAAACCCTATGCCCGATTCAAATGGGACCCCTGACACTATTAAGAATGATCTCCCTTGATAAGGTATTTTGTTTAATCTTTCATGTAATTGGATTGTATCCCCTCTATTCTTCTAATTGGATACAAAAGTGGTGAAGGACATGGAGTAGGGGTCACCGTGTGAAATGATGGAGTAAAGGGTTAAATTGGTTTTGAAATCGATATCAATAAAAGACATAGCCAAACAGTCTAACACTTTAAATTATAAAACGTACCTGAGCAAGGTACAGTCCTAGTAGATTAAACGCCGGTCGTTTGATTTCCTCTAGAAAGTCTCCCGTATTATCTGCAGCAAATCTGGACACAACATTGACAACTTCTCCCAGCATTAATGGTAACTTAATATTTACAACTGCTGCTGCAAAAGCACACTGGAATAAAGAGAAAAAATATTTTGATGACAATGTTCAAGCTACTACCAGTATATTAAATGGATTATAAATCTCATTTAGTAATAATGTCTATATTTTCTGTGGATAACATAATTGGCAAGTCAATTTACATTATGTTCCATATCTAAAGAAGGCTACAAGAATAACACCACTGAACAGATTAACCCAGTACCTCAAAATTAGGTGTTTTTTATGGTTTTATTTCTAAATTACCTTCAATACTATAGTCCAGTCAGGGTAAAACTCCAGTGACGCAGCGGTCGAGTCGACTATAACGGTGTAAAACCAATTATAAAGGCTTATACTGCACAATCAACTATAGTTCCAATGCCAAACTTATATACCTGTTCAGACAATGGTTGTAATCTTTTGTGTACACATAAACTGCAACGTCATTGTCACAATATCCTAACTGGACTGTAAAATAACTCAACAGTCAACAAGTCAAAATTGTGTTAAAGGACACAAAAGTAAATCTGATTACAAACACATGTATGTACAGAGTATTGCCTAGCCTTCAGGTGCATCAAGACAGTACATTTTGGTGTAGAAGTCTAGGATGTACACTTCACAAAATGTATATCAAGTCTTACATGACTTATGAAGCACACGATATTTCTCTCTAAACACTTGTAGCCAATGGAGTTGTACATTTCCAGAAAATCAATGGTTGAAGTGTAGTACACATAACTTTTAATACACCAAAATGTACTGTCTAGACGCACCTTTAGTGTTTCTCTTCTTAGAGATGTTACTGAAAATTCACGCTTGGGCAGCTCAAACTACCAGTACCTTAGCAAATGAGCAAAAACTTCATAATTTTGAACTTCACACAATTGATTCTAAAATGGAGGAGAACAAAAACAAGTGGGAGTGAAAAAACTAATTAGTTTAAATGTTATTGCTTTGATAGCTAATCTAGAATGAAAACCTTCCAACCTAAAACCAATGATACCACAGGTGTTTAAGGTTAAATAGGCTATTATATTGTTACATAGATCCCTCAATGTACTGCCACTCTATGCATGTAGCATGTACAGGGTGTTAAAAAAGTTCAATCTCAATGTTTATGTTTCAATTGTTTCCTTTTATGACATCAGATGATGCTATCCTTGTTCTAATATCACTGGTATTAAATGAAGCTATCAGAGTAAGAAATTGAAATTGTACACTGCGCATATAGCTCAGATAAAATTTAGTAAGAATTTAAATATTGAGAACAAACTTTTTTAACAACCTGTATGTAGCACACATTCTATCAGTAATACTTACAAGAATGGCAATCGACAGAGATATAATATCTGACCATAAAAGTTGAAAGAATTGTTTCCAGTCAAATGTTGCATCATCCAAATCCACAGGTTGTTCTACTCCAACTAATCTTGTGTTTCTATGGTTACTAGATTTACATTCTAACGTCACACCAGTTCCTTTATAAATCACATATCCAACAGTCACTCCAGCCAACACCACATAGTTAGCTTGTCCATCTTTTACACAACTTTTCAATCTTATAAACTGTTTTGAACTCTTAAGTGAGTGCATATATTCAAGTCCAGTTTTAAATGACAATTTGAAACTCCTTGAATACTGAACAAACGATTTTAAATGACACAAAACATCTGCTCTAGAACTCAATGTCCTGAAATAGAAAAAGATCAAATAAGACACATATATCAATAATTATCAAACAATATTTAACAAGAGGGCCCAAAGGGCCCTAGGTCGCTCACCCGTTGTAGTTGTGCATGCACATCCCAATGGTGACCTAGGTAATCATTTACATTTACTGAGTAATATTCAAGAAAATTCAGCCTCTATTGCAAGTTTTCTTATGACTTGACCATGTGACCTAGATTTTGACCCCTGATGGCCCAATATCAAACTTGACCTAGATTTTGTTGAGATGACCATTGTGATCAAGTTTCTTAAAGATTAAGTCAACATTGTGACCTCTAGTGACTTCACAAGGTTTTTCTATGATTTGACCTTGTGACCTAGTTTTTGACCTTGGATGACCAAATATCAAACATGACCTAGATTTTATTGAGTTTATCATTGTGACCAAGTTTCATAAAGATAAAGTCCAAATTGTGACCTCTAGTGACTACACAAGGTTTTTCTATGATTTGACCTTGTGACCTAGTTTTTGACCTTGGATGACCCAATATCAAACATGACCTAGATTTTATTGATATGATCATTGTGACTAAGTTTCATAAAGATAAAGTCCAAATTGTGACCTCTAGTGACTACACAAGGTTTTTCTATTATTTGACCTTGTGACCTAGTTTTGGACCCTGGATGACTAAATATCAAACTTGACCTAGATTTTATTGATATGTTCATTGTGACCAAGTTTCATAAAGATGAGGTCGAAATAATGACCTCTAGTGACTACACAAGGTTTTTCTATTATTTGACCTTGTGACCTAGTTTTTGACCCCGGATGACCCAATATCGAACTTGACCTAGATTTTGTTGGGATGATCATTGTGACCAAGTTTCATAAAGATAAGGTCGAAACTATGACCTCTAGTGACTACACAAGGTTTTTCTATGATTTGGCCTGGTGACCTAGTTTTTGACACTGGATGACCCAATATGGTTCTTGACCTTTATTTTTTTGAGATGATCATTGTGACCAAGTGTCAGAAAGATTAAGTCAAAATTGTGACCTCTAGTGACTACACAAGGTTTTTCTATGATTTGACCTAGTGACCTAGTTTTTGACCCCAGATGACTCAATATCGAACTTGGCCTAGATTTTGTTGAGATGATCATTGTGACCAAGTTTCATAAAGATTAAGTCAAAATTGTGACCTCTAGTGTCTACACAAGCCAATTGTGTACGGACGGACGACGGACGACGGACGAAGAGTGATCACAAAAGCTCACTTTGTCACTTTGTGACAGGTGAGCTAAAAATAAATGTATGTAGTGAAACATGAGGTTTGAGGTGTGCAGATGTATATCATTTTAAATTGTCAAGGAGTTTAGGACTTTGTCAACGGATGAGGGTCTTGACTATTCCCTGTTCGAGAGGTCATTGGTTTGATCCTCGGCCGGAGAACTTGGTCATTTTTGTAACGCTTTTCAGTGTTTTCCTCCCAACTAGAAATGAACAGGTCGGAAACTTAGATGTAGTCTCACGTGTATCGATATGGGAACGTAAAACTAAAAGAACCAAGGAAACTATACTGTATTCGAAGAGCTAGACAGATAAGCTGTCTGCAAGTGGCTGCTTTAAATTCTGACGGTCCAGCCACTACAGACAGACACCAAGTAGACCAAAACACGGTCGGAGTTTGCGCACGGATATTGCGCACACTTTCAGCTCTTAAAAAATATATGAAAACGTCTAACCACCATGAAATTTATAGCCTTTCCACAAAGAATGAACCTTTATCTCGCGATAGACACCGATAATATTTTAAAAAATGCACAGCAACGTGTCCATCCGACAACTTAAACACGGCTACATCGCAATTATGACCTCAATTTCAGCCATCGTTCTTGTTGTTATTGTTTGCGTCAAACGTCATTCGCTTATCGACCAATGATTGGCGCACTCGATTTCTAACAAACGGACACAGTAAAAAAATTAATCGAGTCGAACCTTAAAATGAGCTCCCTTAAAGCTAAAAAACAGAAAATTAAAGAACATTTGTAGTGGAATTAAGATGATTTTGCTAGAAAACGACAAACAAACAAAAAACACGATGAGTGATAGCTTTTAAGGCTCTTTTTAACGATTCGAATAATGTTCCGGTCGAATCTGGTCAGTACGGATAACGGTCTTTAAACTTGCACTGTTTACGTGAGATTTACGGATACGGTGCACGCTGGTTTATTTATTGTTTTTCTGATTATAACGGCCAATATTACCAGGTATTCGACCGGTTTTGTGTTTTTTTTATTGTATTGAACATGTACAGAGCCAAAAAATGCCAGAATTTGGCGTTAAATGCAAATTTCATGAAAATTTAAAATGCACTGGATTTTGGGCACTTATGGTTTCGACGCTTATACAGGCATCCCTTTATAGATTGCAGGGCCTTCGCTGTCGGTCGCAAATGGTGCCATTGGCACAAAAATCAAGAATTTGGGGATCAATTTGGGGAATTTCATGGCGAAAGCTAAATTCTTTACAAAATTTTACCTAATGTCGTAAAAGATCCATTTCACTGCATGCTTATGTCGTAAAATTGTCGTAAAACGGTCTCTTCCAGTCAATTTGTAGATTGTAAACAATTAGCGAGGGTTACACAATTTGACATGTTTATCTGTTTATTGCACCTCTGCAGTCTGTCGGGCGAAGCCAGGTTACCAAGGTGATTACGGTTGAAGCGTGACATTGTTTGATCAATGGGTCTCATTGGCAATTAATGATGTTAGATTGCATTACTGTTGAAATTTTAACACTTGTAAAATTGTTTAAACGAGAAACTTGAAAGTTTGATAAGTCTAGTGATGAATGGAAGAAATAATTACAGCACTCTGTCTAATTGATCTATCAGACTATTTAATGAACTGAACTTTATTTCATGAACTTAGTACATGTAACTTGTAAATGTGCCAGTACAAGTGATCTGGTCATCATTTGTATAACCTCTTGATTTGAAATCAAGATTTCACTGAAGATTAGAGAAACAAAAGGAATGCAATATTTGGTTGTCAGAGGTTTCGTGTATTTACTTGTTCGTGTAACTGATATTAGAGTGCAATCGGTCGGAGGGTTCGTGTAACTGATAATTTAGTGTAGTATAGTATATGTACTGTCGATCATAGGTGTGATAAACTTTATTGTAAAAGGTGTTTTGTTAATAAGACAGACGAATAATGACATTGTAGTTGTCAAAACTACAACATTGTTTTCCTTTCATTGTCATCTGAAAGTTCTTTTCTTGACTTATTATACTGCTTGAGTGTTGTACTATATTGCAAATAATAATGTTGATGGACAGATGGGTGTTTATTCAAACAGTATATCTAAGTCAAACAGAATGTGTGAAGTACAATATGAGCACTGTTCAGTGGACACTTGCAGCATCAGAATAAAATTTTTTACCGTCAACATATTATAATAGGAAATACTACATTGACATGAGCGTGGGGCTTCCTGAAATCTTGACTTATAGGACTACCCAAGATAAAACCCTAGAGTAATGGAAGTATGTTGAAAGTAATTCATGGGAGTACTATTAACTTGACAGACATTTGTTTGTTTTAATTGGGACAACTGAACTTATAATTCGGACAACTCTATTTTGCCATGGTCAGTAGTCCTGGACAACTCTATTTTGAAAAAATTTGTAGAGCCCTGACTGCCCAACTAAACCGACCGAGCACATGAACACATACAAGGCACAATCAACAAATATCCTCTTTTTATGCATGACTATATTACAAGCTTCTTGTGCGGAATATATCCGTTTAAATCCTGAATTTCGTCTATCACACGTCTTATACTAATCTTATGGAAGCTACATATATTTAAACCCGGAGTGTTCAATAATCTATGATTGTTGCAGATTCCGTTATTCTTTACCACATCATTGTGTAGTTGTTTTAGTACATATAGTTAAGTCCTACCAATGCCAATCGCACTTGTGGATAACCGCGCATTTCATAATTTATATTGTTTGTCTTCTTCTAACTGTTATAGTGTTGCCTCTTTAAATAAAGTCTTTATTATAAGTATTATTATTATTATAGTATGCGATAAGCACACTTATCAAATATGCGCCATATTCATACAAATATACAGGGTTCTCGGTAGGATTTTAAAGTAGGAGTCCCAGGACTCGTTCTTAGCAAAAAGTTGGAGTCCTGAGGACTCTATTCGAGTCGTGTAGCGACGAGTGGGGGAGGGTGAGGGAGGGGGTGACCCCCTCCCGCAAGGGGGGTTTGGGGGATTTCCCCCAAGAAAATTTTGATTTCTGGACCCTTAAATCCTGCATTCTGGTGAACTATGGAGCTAATTGTTTCAGTTATTTTGTGACCTCAAAAGATTTTGTTTATGTCAGTGTGAATGAAAAAGTATAGTTTTTGTTGTAGGTTACTGAATGATTCAATGCAATACATTCCGAAAATATAACAGAGATCAGGTGTACAGTACTGCTCAATGAAAATGATTATATTTCATAAGTACAGATAACATACTTGAATTATTGCTATATAGATAATAGTAGCCAAGAAATTATAGTATGAATCACGAGCTTATCCGAAAATATGTATATATCCGAAAAAGTGCAACTCGCATGTCACACAAGTCGTTCTTATCCCGACCATTTGCAGTAATTTATGCACCTAAACGCATTATATTGATTGCTAATGTTTGGAAGTCATTAAATTATTTAAAAACTCGAATAATACCAGCGCCATTTATTGCGTCCGAAAATTTGATCAATTACGCGGTTTTAATGTTCACGAGTGACCAAATCATTCTCTGGAAATTCAGAAAATAAGTCTGCTGTTCGGTAACAATATCTCAAATTTAACACACGCGTATCGAACCCAATTTACGGACAAAATTCCCATGCCGCACGATCAAAGACGGGCAAGGCTTTGAAGTGAACCGCGCGTCGGTAACATCAAAAGTCCTTAGCATAGAGATTGACGCCGCACACGCGTTTGATGAAACTGACGACTTACATTTTGGCATAAGTTTGTTGGATTGTTGTGATATTTTAATCTGGGAATTATTGGCACGGAATATGAATTACAAGGTATATATTCTTTGAAAACTCGATATTTGCGGATACTTTAGTTTTGAACACGAATTTTAATCAACGTGCGTGGTTTTGAGTCTTTTCAATGTTTTTAAATTTAATGTGCGTACACATGTACGATTACCCAAAGTACGACAAATATCACAGTTATGATCAAACTATAATAATCATCGGACGCGGCAATCAAATAAAATCGATAATTGACTCGATAGATCAATTAAAGCGTACGTGTTTACATAACATCTGTCTTTACTCAATATTATCGCGACGCGTCAATCAAAAGTGATTGATGGTGACTCGTGAACGCTGATTGGTTGATGAGGCAATAAACTCCACCTCTCGTCTGTCAATTACTCGAAACGAGTGATGCTTTATTGAATACGGTGTACGCGACGAATTTATGAATCAAGGTCAAACGCGGCCGATAGAAAAACGGCGCGTCCCGAAAACGCGTAGATCGGTAATTTTACGCGTCTAATTAAAAAAGTATGCGTCCAAATACGCTTAATTACGCGTTGCCGAGAACCCTGATATATACCATAAATTGCGATGACCGTACTAAAATATATTGGTATGTACACCCATGTTATTTAACAATCCACTATACAACTTAATTGGATTATCGACACGCTTTTAACTATCCAATATACAAAGTAATGGGATTATCCGTTGTACCAATTTGTTAATTAATTATCGGCATAAACTTCGTATTTTTTATTATGCATGTAGTTTCATATATCTTAGAATTAAGATAATGTATATTAATTGGATGTGATATATATTTGAAATGCATGTCTTATGTCACTTAGTATAAGTAATTTATTATAATCCGTGCATAAACATGATTGTATATGATCAAGCGTCATAATTCTACAATTTACAAATGCATATACATCCACTTTATATGATTTCTGTATTCTGTCTAATACCATTAAAACTTACTTATATAAAGCTATATAATTATTCAAAGTAAGCGGATTCCAGAATTTTTCAAAATGTGACAATAAATACATTCAGTAATTATTAATTTGGATAAAATAATTGCTCCGTATAGAATAGGAGGCAATAACTGTAATATATTATATTTCCGTCTAATCCATGTACTCATAGTACAAAATAACACATTTAAAATATCATATCACAAATAAAACATGCATATGGCCATTCGATATAGAATTATAATTAATTAAGAGACTCAATTTATCTGACACTACAATGTCATTATTCGCCTGTTTTATTAACAAAACACATTTTAAAATACATGTAGTGTTGATCACACCTATGATCGCCAGTATACTATACTACATTGTACACTAAATTATCAGTTTCACGAACCCTCCGACCGATTGCACTATAATATCAGTTACACGAACAAGTAAATACACGAAACCTCTGTAATTCCAATATTTTAGTGCTTAACCATAGTTTCACAGTTTCAAAACACACAGAAAACCGCAATTTATTATTGTAATTTTTAATACATATACATGAGGTTAAATATATATTAGAAATATTGAGAAAAGATTTGGCCCAAGTGGCGCTAAAGTGGCGACAACTTTTTTCATTTAGTGAATGTAGTGGCGAAAGCTAAATATTCTCCAGAGGAAGCCCTGAGATTGCATCGAAATGATTTGACTATCGAAGAGCCAGGGTAACGCACTCGAATGCCTTCTATCATACCTCTGCCTCTTCATCGATTTTAAGTCTGCCATTGTTAGACACCTGCTATTAATAATCAGACATGGAGTAATCGATTAAAGTAATCATAAAGTAATCATGATGATTAATAATCAATTACTTTTTTCAAGTAATCATCATTAATCAGTAATCATGGATTTTTCTGATTAATGATTAATAATTTAATCGATTATTGATGAAAAAAAGGCTGTAATCATGATTACTTTACGATTACTTTATGATTACTTTGTGTTTATATATGAGAATGTTCAGCAGAAAATATGTTTTCAGTAACAAAAACACAATGCTTGTAACTACCAAAACTAAATAGAATTAAATATATTTTTAGTGAATTATCAGTCAATAATTCATTAGTTATTTAATATTAATTAAGTCTATATATACATAACATGTAAAATAAATGTAAGCATGTACTAAGCTGTAAAAAGGCATTTTGTGCAATAAAATGTTTGTATATATAACAGATATCACATCATGTTTATAACATGACAGTGTGTTAGAAGATTAGGGCCTACACTTAATGCTATTGTTTGACAATTCTCACCTATTTAAATGTACCAAATGTACCCCATTTCATACTCAAAGCTGCATGTATTCAGCCTGGGGCAAAGGTTTGTAGTGTTAGTTAAAATAAGTGATATGGGTTAAGTGTCACACTATTGTTTAAGAAACACAACTGACAAGATCTGAACCTACAGTTTATATTTAATTTATAGTTTATCATGTCCATAAATATGTTTGGAAATAACGATCCTGTAAAGAAATCTCTGTATATTTGATGTCAGAATGTATTGACATTGACCCCCTACACTACTGGAAGGATAATAGTGAAATATTTCCAACACTCGCAAGCCTGGCAAGAAAATATCTTGTGGTACCTGCCACCTCTGCTCCTGTTGAGTGGTTGTTCAGGATTGCAGGAAAGTTTTTTAGGCCAGAAAGATGCAGGCTTAGTGACAAAACTTTTGAACGCCTGATGATGATTAAATGTAATAAGCATATTTGAACTTTATTCATGTAAGAGAACCGGGTCATACTAAAAGCAGTCGAAAGCCGTCGAAGGCCGTCGAATGCCGTCGAAGCTGAAAAAAATAGGTTTAAAGGTATCTAAACGTTATATTTAAGTCATTTATGTGTATATATGTATACTTTGTCAATAATTAAAATCGAAATACCTAAAAAAACACGAAAGTTATTACTTTATAGCCCACAAACTATACGATAGCAAATCCAAGGGAGAGAACTTGGGTTGGCTTTAACAAGAGTCGAATCTTGACAAAAGCCGTCGAAGCGAGAAATAACCGTTTTTCGGCTGTTTAACGATATATTATTGTCACACAAGTACAGATATATGTATTCGAAACTAATTTAAATCGAAATACCTAAAATAATATGTAAAATGATGACTTTATTACCCAAAATACTACGACGAAAAATCCACGGGAGAGAACTCTGGTTGGTTTAAACAAGAGTCGCATCTTGATAAAAGCCGTCGAAGCGAGAAATAACCGTTGTTCGGCAGTTAAACGTTATATTATTGTCACACAAGTACAGATATATGTATTTGCAACTAATTTAAATCGAAATACCTAAAACAATATGAAAATTGATGACTTTATGACCCAAAATACTACGAAGAAAAATCCACGGGAGAGAACTCGGGTTGGTTTAAACAAGAGTCGCATCTTGATAAAAGCCGTCGAAGCGAGAAATAGCCGTTGTTCGGCAGTTAAACGTTATATTATTGACACACAAGTACAGATATATGTATTTGCAACTAATTTAAATCGAAATACCTAAAACAATATGAAAATTGATGACTTTATGACCCAAAATACTACGACGAAAAATCCACGGGAGAGAACTCGGGTTGGTTTAAACAAGAGTCGCATCTTGATAAAAGCCGTCGAAGCGAGAAATAACCGTTTTTAAGCAATTAAACGATATATGATTGTCACACATGTCTAGATATATGTTATTACAACTAATTTAAATCGAAATACCTACACACTTTTGT
Source organism: Spisula solida (assembly GCA_947247005.1). Classification (NCBI taxonomy): domain Eukaryota; kingdom Metazoa; phylum Mollusca; class Bivalvia; order Venerida; family Mactridae; genus Spisula; species Spisula solida. The sequence goes on from OX365955.1 coordinate 13,430,095, forward strand.
GAAATGATGACTTTATTACCCAAAATACTACGATCACAAGTCCACGGGAGAGAAATTGGGTTGGCTTTAATAAGAGTCGTATCTTGACTAAGCGCGAAATAACTGTTTTAAAGCTGTTAAACTCTATATTATTGTTATTAATCTCAATTAGTTTGTATATTTTCAGGTAGCGAATACAGATTAAGCTAAGCTGACCGAATTAAAACATGGACGATCTTTGTTATATCTGAATACAATGGTTGACACATATACAAGTTCTAAAAAAATACACAAGAGAGAGAATTATTAATATAATGTATGTTTCTTATGGTTATGTATGCAAATATTACTAATGATGAATAACTCATGGTCACATCAATGTATTCAGATATTTAAGCTCCCAAACCACGGCAAGGTGTCGTCCATATTGGGAGTTTATTTATTTATTTATTTTTGTTTTTTTTTGTTTTTTTTTTTGTTTTTAACTTATAAAAAAAATTATTATTAAGTAAAACCTCAATTCATGAGAAGTACTCATACCAGCCAAAATGAATTTTGTGTCGATGGTTAAGCAAAAATATGTTCAATTGTTCGTTTAACGTTAAAGTTAACCAAGTAGCTAAATCATTTTAATTTGATTGTTGAGCATTCTGATATAATGTTAAGTCCATCATTTATTGAGGTTTTACTTTTCTGTTTTGTTGTTTTGTGAGTGCACCCACTCCGTTTTACATGTAGGGATCCATTCTAACTTTCGGACTTTTTCAATTTCGGAAAATATGTTATTTAAAATACAGAAACTCAATGAAGATCGGGGCGTTCATGTGGCACCCGCTGTCTACCCTGATTTCCATTAAGTATAACCCCTCTTATACAACCAACCCTCAGTGCAAAAAAATGTAGTGCTACCCCTGATCTGGATCCACACATGCATCGCGGGAAGTGTACGCTAAGGGCGTAGACCTGTAATCACAGAGTCGACCACTTCCCGTTATTCAAAACATTTTACTATTTTAGTTTAGAATTATGCATTCTTTTAAACTAATTTATCAAGCACATGTCATTACATATTATTATTTATTTAGCATGTTATTTACTAGTTAGCACCTTACTTATTTTAAATGTACGGATCCATGATCAATTTCTGTCGTTTCCAATTTCGGGCAAATATCGTATTTAAATTACTGACAATTAATGAAGATCGGGGCGTTCATGTTGCACCCCGCTGTCTACCCAGAGTTTCATTAAATATAACCCCTCTTATACAACCCACACCCAGTGCGAAAATATATGTAGTGCTACCCCTGATCTGGATCCACACATGCATCGCGGGAAGCGTACGCTAAGGGCGTAGACCTGTATTCACAGAGTCGACCACTTCCCATTATTCTAAACATTATGACATTAATTATTTAGCACATTAATTACAAGTTAGCACATTAATTACAAGTTTGTACATTACTTATTTTAAATGTAAGGATCCATGATCAATTTCGGTCGTTTTCAATTTCGGGCAAATATTGTATTTAAATTTCAGACAATCAATGAAGATAGGGGATTTCATGATGCACCCCGCTGTCTACCCAGACTTTCATTAAATATAACCCCTCTCATATAACCCACACCCAGTGCGAAAATATATGTAGTGCTACCCCTGATCTGGATCCACACATGCATCGCGGGAAGCGTACGCTAAGGGCGTAGACCTGCATTCACAGATGACATAGCCTATTGTTTTTTCAGCAGGTTAGCAGAACCGAAGTACTACCTCGTATTGGCCTTAGAATACATCACATTATCATGTACAATCTCTACTTTGATAGACAGCCTATTTAACCTCTTCTGAGCAACAGTCTCTGAACAACAATCAAACTTTGAATTTAACTTAGTGCGTTTCCGGGGGTCTGTCTTATTAATGTTGTAATTAACTGTAATAATACTCAGCTAAATTAGCACTCAAAGTAATGGTTCTGTTCTGCTGTGTTCGCATTAATCATGACGAACCAGATGCACATGATAACAATGAATGATTAGGCATCCGCATTCTTGAGTGCTTCGGGACATGTCAAACTCGAGTGAAAAAATTCATAGAACGCTAATTTGTGGTTTTACAGGGCATCATGCGCCGGACCCCAGAATAAGGCTCACACCCAGATCACTGATACAATAACATGGCATACACACTTATTAACACCAAACTACGCCCCTGTCGTACTGTTTTTATTCATACCGATGCATGCATCTACTGTGCTGTTAATAATTATGCCTAACTATTTATTTTATATTCTTTTGGGACGTGTGTGTATGCACTTAACATTAATATTAGACAAATTCTCGTTAATACTATATCCCATAGACGATAAGCTGACTGCGTGTACTGTGTGACCTCTGCATACTGACACTGTCTTCAACAACAACCTCTCTTTAGCAACATTATAATCATGTGACGGTTCAATACAAAATTTAAATATCTGCAGCGACAGTCTATGTATTGATTCAATTATAATCCAGCTTCCGTCGGTATTCGAAACTCATCTACCGCTCCAAGGCGAGTGCCCTAATCACACGGGCACTGTGTACAGGGGCGTAGCTAGAGGTATTTGAATGTGTACGCAAGAAGGCTAGAGTAGTCTCTGTGGTGGTTTTTTTGCATCATCTTTAACATTATTTTTGCGAATTTAAAATATTCCGACCAGTACTAACTTAAGTCCCCCTCCCAATTTCTTCAAATTTGTTGTCAACTTCTCGGATCGCCATTTTACACTGTCTTTAGGCATATGCATTCCAATGTCGCTAGATTTAAGAAAAAAACTAACTAATGTAATATTTAATAAATACTCATGTATATATATATGTGTGTACAGTGCAACCCCTGTAGAGCAACCCCCGATTGGAGCTGCAAATATTGGCGTTTGTTTAGAGGTTGTTTCTACACAGCGGTTAAATAGGCTTAAGGAAATCCTGATATAGTTGTTATAGAGAGCATGTTGCAATACAGAGGGCCGCTCTGGAGAGATTCTACTGTATATTCGATATACGCTGCTGTCCATTTAATTTATATGATCCGTTCTCCGGGAAAACCACGATTTTTTCTCGAAAATAGAACTTTTCTGAAATAGGTCAGGATAAGAGATGAAGTTCTTAAAAATTGAATAAATAGACATACTATTTTTTATCATTTGACAGTCTTTTCTTAACATTCAGACATAACCATTATATAATGTCGTTAAGCCCGGTTTTCCAGGAGAATGGCCCATATATGTATGATTGTATCCTCACCTGTACGCATTTAAAGACATCTCATTATTTGCATGTATGCCTAATGGGTGAGATGAAGGTATAGTATATGTTCGGTATTTAATATTTAGCAGGTAATCATACATAAATTATAATTCCGAAAATGAGCAAAATCGCAATATTCGGAGATAGCTACGTATCCAGGTTAGAAAAGTACTGCAACGCCGACTTGGGGATACCAAAAGACAGCAAGTTCTTCGGTGTTGGCGGTATGAAAGCCAGATGCAGTCCTGAGTGGATGATTCACCGAGTATTCCAATACCAACCTCAAATCGTTTTCATCCATTTGGGTGGAAATGACATCCAGGTCGGTTCGACGCCCGAGAAGATAGTGTCTAACCTGTCCGATGTTGCAAGTAGATTTTCTGACCGGGGTATCTATGTGTACATTTGTACCATATTAACAAGGGGCAATTTTTCAAAATCGCCCGGGTTGACCAGGTCACAATTCAACAAGCAACGGAAACGTATCAACAAGCTATTGTTCGAACGTTTCGGTTATTCCGGAGTATTCCAAATGAAAGATGTCCGCTTTCCATCCGGATATGCGAACGATCTTGTTCATTTTAATGATAAAGGTCAAGCAGAGTTCTTGCGAACTCTGAGAAGATTCATATGCAGTTTGTAATTGCTATGCCAAACGGCCCTTTTCAGGGCCACCATAACTGTAGAACGAAATACTATCATTTGATTGTCACAATCATACCCCAATGTCAATTTATATGACAACGAGCGAGAGTAAATTATTGATTATTTATTAAATACATTCACCACAATACAAATTGACTGATCCTAAATTAAGTAAATACATTAAGTATAGTAACGTTTTGTTACTATACAGACATACATAATTATACACAGACTGTATGTCATAAACCTTATTATACAGTTGACATACACAGCATGTGGTCGCATTATCGGGGATTATAGCTGCAATAAACTAGTCGCATTACGTAATAGCGGTTGGTCGATATATATACAATATGAACACAGTGAGCTCCTTTAAACCGGAAAATCATTATTATTGTACTTTAGTCAGAGTGGTCGAAATATCATAGAAATATTTAACACTTTAACATAAAACACACAAAACCAGATAAATGTTGTAAAAACTATTGACTTAATGTAATAAGTGTGTTATGTTCTGATCTATTGTAAATAGCCCAAGGTATCGGACGGTAATACACGTATTACAGGGTAAAAGGTGTGAATGTGATCAATGACAATTGAAGGACTTCAACTTTTCTAACTCTTCAAACCAAATAGATAATACGTTTTGTTGGACTCCACTCTCCACTCGAATTAGTTATAAATTAAGTCATTATTTCACACATTTCGTTTTATTAGTTGTTTATACATATATCTTGAATCAAATGACCAAAGTATATCGCTAAGTGAAGTTATTTAAATTAATATCGATGAATTGTTTTATTTCATGTTATTTTGCGATTCGACGGCTTTTTTCAAGAATCGACTCTTATTAAAGCCAACCCAAGTTCTCTCCCGTGGATTTGTGACCGTAATATTTTGGGTTATAAAGTCACAACTTTACATAATTTTGTTGATATTTCGATTTTAATTAGTTGTATATACATATATCTGTACTTGTGTGAAAAAAAAACGTTTAATTACCTTAAAACGATTATTTCTCGATTCGACGGCTTTTATCAAGATTCGACTCTTGCTAAAGCCAACCCAAGTTCTCTCCCGTGGATTTTTCGTCGTAGTATTTGGGGTTATAAAGTCATCATTTGACATAATGTTGTTGATTTTTCAAATTAAATTAGTTGCAAATTCATATATCTGGACATGTGTGACAATAATATAACGTTTAATTGCTTTAAAACGATTATAACTCGCTTCGACGGCTTTTACAAGATTCGACTCTTGTTAAAGCCAACCCAAGTTCTCTCCCGTGGATTTTTCGTCGTAGTATTTGGGGTTATAAAGTCATCATTTGACATAATGTTGTTGATTTTTCAAATTAAATTAGTTGCAAATACATATATCTGGACATGTGTGACAATAATATAACGTTTAATTGCTTGAAAACGGTTATTTTTCGCTTCGACGGCTTTTGTCAAGATTCGACTCTTGTTAAAGCCAACCCGAGTTCTCTCCCGTGGATTGGCCATCGTACAGTTTTTGGACTATAAATTCATTATTTTACATTCTTTTTAAGATATTTCGGTTTTTATTATTGACAAATATACTTATATACACATAAATGACCCCAAACGTAACGTATACATGCCTAAAAACCTTTTTTTTTTAACTTCGACGGCCTTCGACTGCATTAGACTGCATTCGACTGCTTTTAGTAGCACCGAAGAGAACCATTTGTCTCTTGAACAATGCACCCACTAGATGAATATATCTTGTGTGTCTAATTGATATATCTGTTTAGTATTAGATAGACACATTGTAACTGTTTAATAAACATGTCATTTAACTTTGTTTTGTTCTGTGTTTTTGAAAAGTAATCGTTAATCATCCGATTACTTCAATCAACGATTAATAATTTAATCGATTAACAACAATTTGTCAGTTAATTGATTATTAATCGATTATCCAAAAATGTCTAAATAATCGATTAATAATCGATTACTTTTCAAAGTAATCGACTCCATGTCTGTTAATAATTGGAAAGCGATTATCGTCAGTAAAAAGTATAGTAAAAAGTAAAAAACATAACTAACCGGCTCCGTGACACTGGAAGCACAGACTTCAGTTTCGCAAGCCTTCCACTTGCTATGCACTGTAATAGTGTCATCATCAACTTTCAGTTACGTTGATCTAAATAACATAAATATTTAGTAAATCAAAGACATGTTTGTTACAGAAAACACAGGTTTAAAACACTGACATTCGTGCTGAAGAATGAGCTAATTGTTGACATTGAGATCATGCGCTTCCGGCGGTGTAAACGTGAGAATAACCGGTGTCTTACACTTAAGAAATGAATTCATTTCTTAAGAAATGAAACTAGCGATAAGAAATGAACCTATAACTCAAAAACCAAACACAAATATGAAGTTTGTATGCTTTAAAATGATAAATAATAGTATTTTGGGTTTATTATCTGAATTTCAGTACAATTGGATCAATAAAACATTACTTATGACCAATTCTGTGATAAAATACATGTATTACCTCCCTTTCAATAAGAAATGAAGATTGTATTACCTCCCTTCCATTAAGAAATGGAATACAAACAGTATACATATTTTTTCAGCGTTAGCTGTCTAGCTTGGATTTTGACCTACTTTAACAACCAATGAAATGTTTATAAATATCTCCGGGTGAATCAAATGCAAACTTTTGATTCCATAGATTATTGTAGATTCTATTCTTTTCACAAAAGGTTGTGCCCGATTTTAAATTATTGCATTTTTCTCTTGTTCTTAACTTATAGTACTTTACTCGCCTGTCTGCTATACCATAACTTTATTTCTGCGGTGTACAAGACAATATTACAGTGTTGAACCTTATGTGACCTCTTGCTACTCCAGTCAGAAGGAGAAGCTAGCAACTATCCCAATATATAGTATACGTCATCAGTACATTCTGCTAGTACAGGTTATCTCATGACCTGTTCTATAAATAGTGTGGATACTCCTTGGTTATTTGAAGGTCGGCCAAGCAATGTAAACCAGGGCTGTTCAGTGCTAAAAGTACCATTGTTTTGAATTGGTTTTAAACTTCTAAACACAAAATAAAATGCAAAACATTAGTTTGTTGGAAAAAAGTTTGGTCATATGAATACTCTGATCGTCGCCCCCACTGAAGTGGAGGCTACTACTGGAATGCTTTTTCATTTTACTGAATATAAAATTAACATTAGTTTGTACATGTATATTGTAAAATAACATTCCTAATTAGCAATATATGTGACCATGTTTTATCCTAATAGAATCTAATATGCTTTCATTAAACTTCTTGACATCAATAAATCATGTACTTCAAAAACCAACATAAAACATAATATTTTATTATTCCGATAAACTTAGGGCATGCACTTTAGTTTTTAATGAGAAGAATACAACAACGTGAAAATGCATGTTTCTAGAGAAAAATGCACAAATGTCATGAACCATTATTTATTTCGTATATTAAGTGTGCAGTCAACTTAATTGTAAATTAATTGAAACAATACATGTAACAATCGCAGACTGTCATTAAACTCAACGCTGTATATCTTTTTTAAAGATATTTCTTGTTTATAAAGGTTTTAAATTATCAAAAATATAATTATGATCTTAATTACCGAAAGTCAATATTATTTGATTGTTAAAACAACTGAAAGCTGATAGTGTATAGTTTTTTCGTAGAGATAGATATTATACGTGAGGGTGTAATTGAAGAGAAATACGGCCGTTCCTTAATTAATTAACAACTTGTAATAATTTTTACTGATACCATATAGTATTTATGAACATGATATGTGTTAGGGGTATATCGTATTTATATATTAAATTTGAATTATGTTATAATAAATGTTGTTCTTGTATTAATATCTTAAATCTAAAACGATCAACCCCAAATTATATGGCATACGGAGAAACAGGATGTAAACCAATAGCACTCGATATAGAAGAAAAAATCGTCACGTATTGGTCACGATTAAATGACTATGATCCAAATAATTCACCAAAAAACCTTTCGTCAATAATCTATAACAGTATGTATGAACTATCCAAACAATACAATCAAGCAACTTTGAAGAAAAAATTTCCTTGGATTTACAATGTTAAACGTATTTTGATTAAATGCGGTCTTATTAATGTTTGGACGTTACAATATTTACAAAATAGTAAATGGTTAAAACTCACTATCAGACAAAAACTATACGATTTATTTCTAAACGAATGGTATACACTTATTGACAATTCTAGTAATAGCACCTTTTACAAAATGCATAAAAAGGAATTCAAATTTGACAACACCCAAAACGTTTTTACATTATTTGACAAAATTTCGTATTAGAAATCACCATCTACCTATAGAAACAGGAAATTGGACAAAAATACCGATAAACCTCAGAATATGTAACAAATGCAATAACAAAATAGCCCACGAATTCCACTATCTACTAGAATGTATCGAGTTTAAAGACGAAATAATTTTTTTTTGAAACCTTATTACTACCGCCGACCTAATACTTTTAAATTAGAACAACTAATGAATACAAACGATCAAACAATTCGACTAAACTTATGCAAGTTTGTAAAAACTATACTTTTAAGTACGCGATGAGCTGTGACTACATTTACGGTAATAATGTTATTGGTTAAACTTCTAATTACCACTCTTAAGCTCAATCACATACTTTTTGCTGTTGTTTATATTTTGACATGCATAATACTATTACATGAAATGTACCATATGTGTGAATGTGCATGTGTGAGTGGGTGTGAGATGTGAGTGAATATTTTTGTGTGTAAAATATATGTGGAATATTTGTAAATCCACATTCTGTTGATCTTTCATTTTCGCATTATTCGAGAAAGGTTAACTTTTGTAATGTGGTTGAATAATTCACCCCGTTCCGTCAAATGTACAAATACATTATTCATGTTATATACATGTACGTATGTTGGTATCGCTATAACATGTTTCCTACCGTAATATTATTTTGTGTACATACATGTTTAATATGTTCTATATATAGGTATTACGTGCATGAAACACATAGTAACTCATTTAAGATGGATGCACAAGCAGCAAAACAAACAATAGATATCTAATCTTCTTAACTGAAACTTAAAAATTTAAGTATCTTTGATAAAATTAAAAATGTGTCATACTAAATTATAAAGAAAAAGATGTAATGAGTAAATAAGTCATCTATATGACTAGATATTTTTCTTTTGTTATTAAGAACTAATCAAAGAAAGAGTGTATTGTTATTCTCTTCTCTCATTAGCTTCTTAAATGTTTCTCTATTAACAGAATCGTCAATAATTCATGTAACATCATATCATATTTGTGACTCTCCACAAATAACCCATTCTCGTTCACCAGAGTATTCTTCGTCCGAAACATAGTCTGGGAACTTGACCACTGATGTATGAGGATAGGCCATTGTATCTAGATACAAATATGGGGTAAGGTAGACAAAATTGCAAAAGTTTTGTTACTGGTGGCAAAAGTACCAGACATGTATGTACTAACAGGAGTTAAAACCCGCAATCATGGAAATGGCGGGAAAGTGAACAAATCAAGAAGGCCGCCAAGATGGCCGCCGTTTCATTATATTGCTATGTATTGACAAAATCTAGGCAATTATTTAGCGTAAAGAGCTCAAGATAATATGTAATTTTGAATAGAATGTATTAACAAATTATATGTCTAACAAATTATATAATACATTTCACTATTATAGACGTATTTTTACCAAAAGGAGGCCCGAAAGGGGTATTTTGAGAAAATATATCATAAAATAAAAACAGGTTTGTATACTTATTCCAGTATTCCATATGGCTGAACAAGACAATTATAAAATGCATTTCAGATTATCAAACAATGCTTTTTTACATAATTTAAATCATTTAAAAGAACTACTTATCAGTCAATTGAGGCCCTAATTTGGATATACTCAATCATGAAAAAGTAGACAAAGTTAGCATTTTCACGGTTCTATCGATAAAACACATAAATGGTATCTGAAATGTATAACAAACGATCTGTAGCTGTGATTTATATTTGTTTAATGTACAAATTCAACAGATAGATACGTTAGTACGAGTTCAATGTGAAAATGAGGCCCCAATAGGGGTAAAACCCAAAGCTTATTCCCGTTATAAGGTACAATAGAAAATACGTCAAATATCTAATGTAATACACGATTACAAGAAATAGCTAAATAACTTTAATAAATACTGATCTGAGTAGCATAAATATATAAAATGTACAACAAATATCCTAATGCTTGATAGAATTTGATAGAACTGAGGCCGTAATAGGGGTAATTAAAAAGGGGAAAATAAAATGAAATCCATTAGTAGAGAAGTATTATTAAAATGTATTTTCTTAAAGTTTTAATCGAATGAACTCGGTAACCCAAGTTCTTACTGTGTTAATTGTTTGTATTTGAGCTATTTCACATTTAAATAGTTAATGTGTAGATGAGGCCCCGCTTGAGGTACTTAAACAACACATGAAATACATTGTAATGTAGTAAATACATAATTTAAAGTCAAAAGTTCTTGCATAATTGCTAAAAATATTGTATGTGTTTCAATATTTACCACGACTCAAGTTTGTATCACATGTGATGATATTCAGAGTACAACTATGAAAACAACATACTTGCAATTGATCTAAGCATACTCAATACGCCATAATGATTATCCTTAGTTTACATTGTATAATAATTATTTAAGTAAAACATGTAAAAGAGCAATGAAATGCATCGAGGCCGCATTCCCCTCTTTTATTCTGAAAGTGACATGCGTTAATTTTGTATTAATATGTATGCCATTCAATGCCCTGGTGGACGTTTTTGTGTGCTGGAGGTCGGTACGGCACAAAGGACAGTTGTGTCCTGCATCATAATACAATATATCTTGACAATAGCCTATGATACAGAGCGTAGAATGGAAGTACCCAACCTTGATAGGTCCTCAACGGAGCCAGGAGTACATGGTAAGGTAACTCTCACGAGTCAGAAATGGCATTTTAAGTAGGTAGTGGTAGGTTCCCCAATGAGTGCACCTGACTGCATTAGGTACTACAAGGACACATAGATGGCTATGTTGAACAGTGTATATATTGCCAGGAATATCTGTATTAGACAGTGTTAACTATCACATGGTCCAATACTAGGTACCCATAGATCTAGGACACTGGCTGAATTATGCAGTTGCATTAACCAAATAGAGCCCGACCGCTGTGCCAAGGAGTGGCATATACCACATGAAATAATGAATGGTTGTTCCAATGTACCCTACATAGACGGGAATGGGTGTGTCAATAAGTGTTAGGTGCCCAGTGGAGCCCGGACATGGTGCATAGAGGAGGTGTCTTAAGTAATCACTAAGCATGGCGTTTTAAGTAACCCACAAAAAGGCCACAGCCGAGATAAGGACTGTTAGGTACTGTTATGAGCACTGACTGGAACATAATGCCAAGCTAGTGATGTTAGATACCACAAGAAGCAAATAATGAATTTTCCGATCACTGTTAGGTACACCATACCGTATGAAATGGCTAGTCCAGGCAATGTTAAAAATCCCACAGAGCGAGTAATGGCTGTCTAAGCTTAACACATATTGCACACACATTGTTATTTGAATCTGTTTCACATGTTAAATTTTGTTCGTGTGTATAGGTTTTGAAACACTCTGTATGTATCATCTGTCCCTCATCTGTTTTAGTATCAGATCCCCGTATCTCACTTGCCCTGTTCACACTGTCCCTCCCCTTCTTCCCCAACTTTACAACTGTCTGTTCAGAGAGTGCCTTCTTACAAATCACACATAATTCATCCATCTAAAATAGAAATGGGACTGTTACATTCAGTATGCAAATTTCAAGTTTACATACTATTAAATGGTTTGTACCTACAGTAGAATTCAAACCGAAAGTCCTGCTTACTTTGGAAATATGAGTAGATTATTTGCAAATATCATGAAAGGGCAAATTACTAGCATTTTTAATATATTCATTAAGCACCCGTTTGTGTCTTAAGTTGTAGTTAGTGTTATTATATACAAATGTATATAGATAAATTTCACTTTACCTTTGTTATTTATTCAGGTGACTGCGATTCTATACATCGATAATCTCCGTGGGAATATGCATGCATGATGCTGACCTCACACCCTTTATTATGGCTTATTATAATCTGCAAGCAAAACGTAATACATATATAGAATAACAAATACATGCATAACTATAATTTGTTCTACAATGTATTTCACTCGTACAAAATGAAGAGATACTTGTTTATTTAATAATACTTAAAACTTAAACATTTTATCTGAAAAGAAATATTCGTAGTATGAAAAAACAATTGCCTTAAATTTTCAGACTGCTACGTATAGATCTATTCCAATTCTATCACTAATTGAATTCATATAATGTATACTTTGACACTATCTACTGTGTTCCTGGGTTCAAGTATAAGTATAAAAAAAATCTATAATAAGACCTAATGGAAGGGAAACTTTGTGAAATATAAAGTACATATATTAGATCTATCATGTCAATCTGCACAGTTTCTAGTCATATTTAAGTGTTCCTATCGATTGAATTTGCTCACAATTTGTATATATACACAATATCATACTAGGAATAAAATGACGTGAAAAAATACACAAGTTGTATCGCTTGTTGAAGAGATAACTTCCAAAACACAACGGCACTTGTGAAAAATTCGTTAAATTGATGGCACGAACACGCTTCCGTACTTATTATTTTTGTTCAGCATGTCACCTTTATTAATTTCCGGTTTTTTTTATTTAAAGCTTCTCTTTGCTATTTTCATATTACCGTGACTATTAAATAGATAAATATAGACAAATTTACCATTCAACCCAAAAATAACCTCAAAAGAAAGAATATTTATGTTGACTCTACTTTCCGCAAAATCATGCATTTGTCAAATTAATTTTCTATGTGTGTGCATGTAGACATTCCCATAATGTCATGCCTTGTGTAAATACATCATATAGCCCGTTTGCGCTGAAAAAAATCGTCTAAAATTTAAATTTCTGAGAATCTATTCATCAGATGTGTGCAAAAATTTACGTACAACCATAATAACATCCTACCTACTCCCATTTTAAATTTCATAATTTTTAATTGCTTATTAAAACTACTTTGTTCTATATTGTATATTGAAATTACATGTATTTGGACACTTTAACGCAGGGAGGTAATCTGGTATTCCATTGATGTTTTTACGGTATTTTTTAACCGTTATAATCAGTGATCAACGGGATTGACATTGGTGTGACGAAGGCGAAATTTTTGAGGCCCGTATCAGTCGGATTAGTTAGGTGTGTCGCTAGTATACAGGTAATGTATAATAATATCATGAAAAAACATTGAAAACCAAAACCTTGTTCACTAAGCTATGTACATACTCATACATGTATATACAAATGTATATCCTAATGTTAATTTAACAACTTAATAAAAGCATTACAGTGTTAATGGACACAATGACAGTTGTCTTATGACTGAACCAGGTCTAAAAAGTGAGTTGTATATACATCTACACAAACCTTGTGTAATGGTTTAAAGAATGCATTATATTAAGCGGTCAAAATCGTTTGAAGACGCTGTAAGATCAGTTTTTTATATTTCGAGAAGGAGGCTGCAAGAGGCAAGCCGTTTTTTCGTTGAGGAAAGTGCACCTGCGGACAGAACATGCATTCGGAATCAGTTGAAAAAATATGCAAATACATGTACTCATTAAGGAAAGTTATACCACCCAAAAGAAGTGGGAGAATGCATGCAAACATGTCCAAGACAAAATTGAAAAGACATATTGGAAAAAAGACAATATAAAGGAGGGAATTGAATAATAGTAATTCATTTTGATGATTTTATGATAGCGATGTTGAAGCATAGATCTATGAATAATACATAGCATAATATAAAGTCGAACTGTACTGTGCAATACTGTTGTTTGGCTAGGCAATATGAAAATTATTATGAAATAATGAAATAAACTTATGATATGTACGTATATGTTTTTTCTTCATGTCTCTGTCTATGTTCATACATAAACTATGACACTGAACAATAAACATGTATAAAACAAACATGTATTACCTTATCCTAAATACCTAAAAAAGTTATAGTACAACCAGTACGACCGACAGCTGTATGGATCGAATCCGCCAGGCCATGACTGATAGACGGCCTATTCAGTAGTAGAAGTATATTTCAATATGTACATATAAAATTATAATTTAAGTATTAGATATTTTCACTATTATATATTTATATGTTACTTGTGTAATATTTTACGTATTCGGTAAATTTATTTGAGTATTATCAGCCATGGGGTTAGTTGCATGTATTTTCATATTTTTAAGCCAATAGACGGGGAAATATGATTCAAACAAACAGTTCTATGTCAGATGCACAGACGGGCCTCGTATATACTATATTAAATAGATTACAAATACGTAAATCTACCGTTAGGCGTGTCACGTGACCATAAAATTGGCTGTTGCATGCATCGAGTCTTCTAACATGAAGTTTCATCGTAAACTACAAATATTTTACATAGAACTTATGAACAAAACTTTTTTTACACATGTCCGATGTTGCTTAGATTTAATTGTATATTAGGTAGATACATTTCATTAACTCGTGCAAAATCTCATACTTGTAGGTGCAGTAAATACTGAGAAATCTTCATTTTAGACGATTTTTTTCAGCGCAAACGGGCTATACTTACTTCAAATGAACCCTTCAATCTTTATTTATGATATAAATCCATCGATTTTTAACCCGGAGATCGATTGTTTATAACTATACCTTCCATTTTATTATGATGTCATCCGTGACGTCATAAAAAATACCGAGTATGGAAAACCGTTTACGACATCGTCGCTGATGTTAAAAAAACGATAATCAAAACTTGTTTTAAACAACTTTCCCCTCACATTAGGGTCAATCCGTATAAAGTCGGACAGAATTCGATGACTCGAACTTGACAGAGTGCTGCACGTCAGTGTATGGTCCGAGAATAATGTTGATTACTTCCCTTTATAGATGCACATCATGGGTTTCGAATTTCGTATACATTTGAACGATAATATCAAAACTATCCCGACAAAGAGAGAACTGTTATCAACAGACGAAACGCCAAATCTCGGACAGTGTAGCTAAAAGTCGGACATGCTGTAGTAGAAACTCGGACGTTAAATTGTAAATAGTCAAAACTCGGACACTATAAGGTTATTATTACATGCGTTTTATCTCACTGAATAGGGTATAAAAGCATGTACGTGCTGGCGTTTAAGCTTTACTCACGAGAGAGGCGACGGCACATAATTATGTATACATGTATAATTGCTAATTGGCTGACGATATAATTTTTGCAGGTGTGAAACAAAAAAAACAACCTTTTACTCACGAGAGAGGCGACGGCACATATACGTGTAATTGGGAAGGTGTGTACCCGAAAATAAACAAAGTATTAACAGGGATTGGTAGACTCCTAAATCACACACAAATTGTTTACAGTACCGTACCATTATTGTTTATCCATTAAAAAGATAAATATTGAATATGCGCCGAAAATATTGCCAACAATCACCAAGAACCTGTCACATGCAAAACCACACCATCGCTTACGTCACACGCTGCTCATAGCGCGACTCCACCCCTTAAATATTGTGAGGCGTTTGTTTGTTAATTTAGCGCTTGATTGACAGCAGATGGGCGGATGTTTACCGACATTCCAGTAGAGACGTCAAAGCTAAGTCGGTCTCTTAGATATACGTCTGCGCGTCTTTGATCTCTCGTATAGGGAAGTTTTTGCACACGTGTCAACTCGACTAGACAGGACGTAAGGACATGCTTATTTATTTGTTTTGTGATGCTGACAGTCTCTTTCTCTGTCGACAAGTCATTAAGGGGAAAGGAATCTGTTCTAGATGTCACATGTGTCGTCCCATCGGGAAAAATAAAAAAATGAAATCTGAGTGTTTAATTTCTGCTTTCAAACACAAAAGATCGCCGGTCTTGTAATATATCTACGTAATATTATTAAAAAACGTTTAAGCCATGCATTCAACATTTGAGAATCGTCTTCTATAATTTGGGCCTAGTGACTTTCTTCATTACCTAACAAACAGGTACAGGGACCGTGCACGGGTATATATATATATACGTTCCTGTAGCATTAACTGTAACGCATGTTTTATACAAGACTTATATAAACGTTAGGTCAGGTGTGGTATTCAATATTGATCTTACTTGACTTAAGGGTAAGGACAACCAACTAGATCACACCATATAAAACTCTTGGTAAGTAACAGGCGATATGATTGGCTATCCTTATTCTCCAATTAAATACGATCAATATTGAATAAGAGCCCTGGCCTACTGGAGCTTTAATTATGGTTGATAGAGTATTATAAGCAATGTAAAAATGTATTGTGTAGAGTCTTTTTACAGGCCTATTTATTGTGTATTTATAAGGTATATGTTGTGTGCGAAGTGACTCCTATTTTGATGGTTGTTCATAGAAGTGTTACACGTTTTAAAGCACTTCACAGTATATTTGAAATTGAAGTATATAATGATACAAAGAAAACACACATTTATCTACTGATATACACAGATATATTATTAAACAGAACAAGTATATCGTTGTCTTGATTAGCACAGCTTTTTGGAAAGCTTCAGTTTTATACGTCCGACTTTTCACTACGTTGCAAATTATAGGGCTAAACTTCGGACACTTCGGTTTTCCTTTTTTTTACATTTATTTTCATAATTTCTTATCAATAACTTTTATTTTTATTGCATTTAAAATTATTTTAATTCCGTGAAGTTCATTTATAAGGACGTTTTAGCATAAATACGGTGATAATCACCGAACGCACCCAGGGATTTCAAATGACGGGCCTTAAGACAATTGGTTGTCTTCGTAAGGATGTGTGTGTGACGTCACTACTTGATGGGTTAAAGTAAACGGTGTTGATGTAAATATATATAATGATACTGTGTTAATTGACAAACCAAGGGAAACGGTTCCTTCCATACAAGTCTTTCGACTACGTAATGGTCGAAATAGTTAGCTGAGCGGGGTTTTTTCCATCAACTGTCCGAGTTTCTACTATGTCCGACTTTATACGGATTGACCCTACAAGGTGCGGGTTTTAATGGTATGTATATGGTATGGTATGGTATGGTATGTATATATAAACGTATACTATCGTCCATTCTCGTTCACCAGAGTACTCTTCGTTCGAAACATACGAACTTGACTAACCACTGATGTATGAGGATGACTATCGTCTAGTATTGAGAAAAATTCTTTTGCAATTTTGTCTAGGTCAAATTTTATTTTGAATGGACTAGGATGCAAATAACCACGCTTGGTTATAACGTTATAACATGCTTATATTTATTGGTAACTAACTCAATGTTGTTTTTTGTGTAATTGTAATTTTATATGTGTAGAACCATATTTATGAGCCTTGATAATGTCGTTACATTTTGTTAACCTCATTTTTTCATGTAAACATGAAATGAGAGAATAAAAGGTATTTGACTTGACTTGACTTGACTACATTATACCCTTAATTACCCGAAATACTATAATTTTTAAGCATACAAACTTAAATTCATATTTGAGTTTGGTTTTTTTGTTATAGGTTCATTTCTTATCGCTAGTTTCATTTCTTAAGAAATGAATTCATTTCTTATGTGTAAGACACTACCGCGTGCTAGTAGTTTCGTACACTGTAAATTTTAGTTATAGGTTCATTTCTTATCGCTAGTTTCATTTCTTAAGAAATGAATTCATTTCTTATGTGTAAGACACTACCGCGTGCTAGTAGTTTCGTACACTGTAAATTTTAGTTGTTTCGCCACTCCCGATCGGTCGTTTCGTATACTGTTGAAAATCGTCGGTTGTTTCGTACACCCTATTGTATTTGTATATATAAGTGGTATATTAATGTAATGAATGTATGTTTGGTACGATAATAAGATATGTTGTTCGCGAGTCTTAATTAATCGAATATATAAAATTCATAGAAATTGATAGAACAAATTAAACAAGGGTTAATTTGTTAATAAATAGAACTATAGATAAATCTAAATAAACAGAAAATGTACATTTAATATTCCTCCTTATCCTTATTTACTTGTCTACATACATGTATGATAATTTTAAAATAACTAATTTGTGAACAAACATTACTGTACAAGTACACATACCTGTATATAAGCAAAGAATACTCGTTTTTTGTCTGTTCTTTGATATTAGATGTTTTAATTATGAGTACTGTTGGAATTCGTGAAAGTTGAACATTTATGTTTTAGTTACGATGAAATTGTTAAAATATAATTCTGTATAAAATGTTCATATTTAATTCGTAGGCACATGGTGTCAACTTATCTCAGAGTATCCCCTATACTTAGGGTACACTCAGATAGTACACTAGGATAATTTGAAACCATGTGCCTGTGATTGGTGTGTTGTATTCATTCTTAATTGAAATAAATTTTAAAAAATGTATATACACATTATTCTGTTTTGTTATATGCTTCTAGCTCCTGAACTTGTATACATACGATTATAAGCATTTGGGACTTCATACAAATAAATATAACTAATAGCCACAATGTATACGTTGTATGGCTCGCAGTATATGACTCCATGGTTACAATACAGTTTTTATTAAAAATCATTGTTATAACTATTTTATAATTCTCAACTAACATTCTATATGGCCTTACTTGATTTATTTCGGAAATCAGATTAAAGTTTGTCATTTAAATGCTCAAAATCATCCTTAATTATGGTAAATAATACCACGCATGTTAATTAAATTAACATGCGTGATAATACCTATAATAAACTTAAATACATCGTGACAATACGTGCGAATAACAACTATATACACACAATTACATGCATAACAGATCAAATATATATTAATAGACCAATTAACACCATAAACAATAGGAGTGTACGAAACAACCGACGATTTTAAACAGTATACGAAACGACCGATCGATAGTGTACGAAACAACTGAAATTTACAGTATAAAACCGGTATGACTAAAATACGAAAGGAGGATTTTTGGCGAAAGGAGGCGAAAGGAGGCGAAATGAGGATTAAAAATTAATATTTGATAATAATAAGTGTTTTAAAATGCAATTTACAGATATTTAAGTATATTTGGGACTAAAACAATGAAATAAGTCTGAATGAACCGTAAATTGATGGTATTTATGGAAAAACGCAAACCAACTTAGTCGTAAATTTATAGCTTCGTTTCGCCGCCATTGACTATGAAATATCGGCGAAAGGAGCTTTTTCATACCATCTTAGTTGTATATATGCTTCTTTTCGCCGACAAATAACAGCGAAAGGAGCTTTATAATACCATTTTAGTTGTATAAATACCTCGTTTCGCCGACCGTTGACTATGAAATATCAGCGAAAGGAGCTTTATCATACCGTCTTAGTTGTATAAACTTCAACTTCAATATTTTATTTGACGTAAACATATAAAATGCTTATTGCCAATGCAATAATTATAATGTGGCAAGTTGAAAATTTTAACAAAAACATATATACATGTACAAAAAGACAAAAGACAAGATGAATATATACAAATATGCAAACAATCATATATGGTAAGCAGTGTATTTTGAGAAAAGTGTGGATATTTAATGCGTACTGTTAATTTAACCAATTAAATTTTTATAAGGTTTCTCTTCTTGTATTAGATAAATATATGTATTTTGCTAGTTTTTTCATGATATGTGTATTCGTAGATTGCATAAGAGAAATAAATTTTGCTATATTAGGCCAGGAACAAAAATATCGAGGTAAACATTGTAATCTTATATCTCGATAATACGGACAAGTAAGTAAGGAGTGGTATTCGTTTTCGATACAATTTAAATTACATTTAGGGCATATTCTATCTTCTCTAGCTATATTTCTGTGTCTGCCCTCTTCGATTAAAAGTTTGTGAGAAGAACATCTAAATCTA
The DNA here is from genome assembly GCA_947247005.1 of Spisula solida. Lineage (NCBI taxonomy): Eukaryota > Metazoa > Mollusca > Bivalvia > Venerida > Mactridae > Spisula > Spisula solida. The sequence continues at coordinate 13,450,081 of OX365955.1, forward strand.
CTTAATGCTTTCCTGTGATTGTCACAGGAAATACACTTAAGATAATCTTCAAACTCAAAGTTAATTTTAAATGTACGATAAGTTTCTAATTTATTTGACAAATTCAATTCATTATACCATTTCTGTAAGTATTGCTCATTCAACCTTCTAACAATCATATTATATTGAAAATATGTTACTACGTCGGCGTTCCATAAGTATGAAAATCCTAAGTTGTCTAATAATGTCTTAACTTCTAAGGACCACTTATTAACATGTCGACCTTGGTTGTCCTTCATATTGTATAGTTTATACATCAATGAATTTTTATTATTAATTAACTTCATCCAGTATTTTAAAATACGCTCATGTCTGACAACTTGTAAAGGTACCCTCCCTAATTCGCCATATACGGCTACGTTACTTGTTGTTTGGCGTATACCAAGAATTTGTTTCAAAAATTTTAAATGAACACGTTCAATATCCGGGGCTTTATGGAATCCCCATACTTCTGATCCATAATACAAAATTGGTGACACCATAGAATCGAATAGTTTCAATTTCTCAGAGACATGTAGGGAAACAACATCAAACAAAGAATTTAATGAAAATAATGCTCTTGCAGCTTTAGCAGATAATACTTTCTGTGATTGATAAAAACTTCCATTTGAGGTTATTGTAACACCTAAATAGTTAAATGATGTAACAACTTGTAGTTTTTCTTCATCATAAAATACATCCATAGGCACATTTCTATTATTAGATTTACAAGCCATGACAACTGTCTTATCCGTATTAACTTTGATATCCATCAATGTACAATAAGAATGTAAGTTGTTCAACAAAGTCTGTAGACCTTTAACAGTATAAGAAAATAAAACCGTGTCGTCCGCAAATAATAATACAAACAATTGCAACTCTTCAATACTAAATGTTTCAACTGTATCATCACGCAATTTAGACTCAATATCATTGATAAAAAATAAAAATAACAATGGAGATAATGGTTCACCCTGTTTGACACCCTTATGACTGTTAAAAAATGCACTAAGAGAACCATTAACTCTAACACAAGACTTAACTGACTCATATATAGCTCTCAACCATGCACAGACATATTCGTATAACTACCTATACCTGCATCGTCACCAACTCGACCATTTATAATTTTTAAATCACTATTTATGCAAATGTCAAGTAATTTATTTCCAGACGAATTAACTATTGTATCCATTGTAAATCTATGTGGTAACAATAATTCGTAATTGTGAATATCTTCGTATTCTACAACATTTAAAAAATTTGTCATATCTATATTACTAAATACATAGTCATGCTTTTCGCCGCACCTAGCGTTAAAATCACCCATCAAGGTCACCGAACCACAGTCTGAATATCTACGCACGCGACTTTCTAACACCTCAAAATAAGATTCCTCGTGCAAATTGAAATAAACAGAGTTACTTGGCGGTATGTAAAGAAAGCACATATACAGGTCATTATCTAGACCGGTGTATTGTTTACAAAATTTAATCCAAATGAAACCGTTTTTATCAATTTCAACAACTTCAATGTATTTTTTGTACTTATGTTTATAAAATAAACATATACCGCCATGTCCTCTACCGTTATTTTTATTTACACTTTCTTTCCTTGGAACACATATACATTCATAACCATCAATGCGAAAATCATAATTTTTACGTTGCCAGGTCTCTGAAAAGAACAGAAAATCAAAATTGCATACAAAATTAATGAACTCTGCATCCGACAAGCAGTTACGAAGTCCTTCAACATTCCAAGCAATAAAGTTCAGAGAACACTTTTCTCCGTTTTCCTATGTATTGGCATTTTGACTGTTAGGCTGAGACCCGGGATTGAATAATACATTGTTAATAAACAGTTTATCGCGAACCAATGAAGCACGCTTTCCATCCCTTCTCGCTTGTACTAACTCGGGGATCAGAGCTCGTCTACGTTCGAGAATTTCCGGTGGTAATTGCTCCGAGACGTTGAAACTAGTGGATCTTAAATCAATACGCCTTAAAGCATCTTTAATTACCATTCTTGAACTAGTATTACTGAACTTAGCAACAATAGGTCGAATTTTGTTGATTTTAAATGGACCTATTCTGTGAGCACGATCTACAGAAATGCACTTTTCAGGATCACTGATTTTTAGCACATGCTTACAAAAAGAAAACACTTTGTCGACACAATTTTCACCGAATGGAGTATTTATACTGTGTGATGTACCAATTGCAGCCGACGGGTTGTTTAAGACGTTGGATGTATCGTCCATTGGTGATGATTGGCTATCATGAGTAGACTCGGGTGGAGGGGTACCAGGTGAGTGCTCAGATCCCTCTGGCACGGATGGAGGGGTACCAGGTGCTTGCTCAGATCCCTCTGGCACGGATGGAGGGGTACCAGATATTTGGCCAGATCCCTCGGGAATACCAAAGAACAGCAAGTTGTCGCTCATAGTTGTCTACATATATAACGTTAGAAGTTTCCACATGTTCAGGTCGATTTTTTTAATAAAAATCACGAAATTTCCTGTACTCCTATTTCGTGATTTTTATTAAAAAAATCGACCTGAACTTGTGGAAACTTCTAACGTTATATATGTAGATTTCATGGGCTATTTTTTATTTTTAGCAGTACAACGTTAATAATTTAACGTCTAACGCTAAAATTTAAAGCCTGATTTGCAAGTTTTAGGGGATTGAATTTTTTTTTTTAAATAATTGTTAAACTCATCGATCGTATTTTCTATTGAGTTGTGTCAATTATATATATGTAGAATATATGCTTTTAATGTGCTTAAAGAAAAAGTGCTATGATGTCTTGTATAATCATTGTATTATATGTTATTACAGAGCTACAGAAGGTTAGAGATATGTCTTAATTATATGTTTTAATGTGCTTAAAGAATGTGCTACGATGTCTTGTATAATTATTGTACATATTATATATTATATCCGTGCTACAGAAGGTGCTATGATTTAAATTAAATTACAGTTTTTCATTGATGTCGCGTTAGGCGTATGTCAGTCTTGTATACTCTTATAATATAATTTGTTTTAATGATATATTAATAAACAGACAGTTCAATAATAAGAATGACAATGCTGTTTTAATTTCATCGGTATAATTATGTGCTTTTCCAGAATTATCATTCTTACACTTACAAATTTCCTTACTTATATCCATGTATATAGATATTATTGAGCATATTATTTATATGTATTGTTTGTATCATCTGTTATTATTGTGATTTAAAATAAAATTAAAAAAAACTAGTTTTATTCAACTGCAGCAATATTCTGTATTCAATTTACCGAACTAACCAATCCAGTTACTCTATAATATCAATTTACCGAAGTTGTCATTTACCGAACTGCCCCTAAATCAAATTTCCTAGCCAACAACGGGTATGGAGAAAAGCAGCGTAGTCAGTGAGGCAACCAGTGTGACACCGGAAGACCGGGTATGTAGATGTAGGCCAGGCTGACGAGAGTCGAACGAGAGCGTCACTAGGCCCCTATCTTGGTACTGAAAGAGGGGACAGGTCCCCAAAGTAGCAGTGTATTTTGTACTGATGTGGTTATTTCCAAAATCAGTATTCGAATATTCTTTATATTTTTTTCATGCCATTAAAATAACTCGTCAAATCGGACGACAATTAGCCGTCATGGCGTAACAAACTTTCTGTTTTCTGTTGCTGAAATTTCAGTGTTGTTAACGCACCGATTGCTGAGCGAAATAAATGCAGATTTTTGATAAAACATTCTACCAATAGAAATGCGTAGTTATGAAAGTCAGCTTCAGATACTTCACGATACTGCTGCGACAACGTAGCTTCGTGTACATGTGATAAAAGCTTTTAAGGGACGAAAATGATCAATCATTTTCAACTGAGGGCCGGAAGACTGGATTGTGGTAAATTTAACAAGAACAGTATGAATTGGTATCTTTGGCGCCGTCAAAGCAGCTTGACGTTTAATCCTACGATCATCGAGAATAGAGTTAATAGATTCTAGTTGTAGGACTGTTATGAGTACACTTTTAATTTGAACATGCAGTAAGTGAGTGTCAAATGGATAGTACATTTTAAAAGACGAAGAAAACCAGTGCTGAAAGCTTCAGGTGTAGTAAGGCTCGCGGAAGAAATGTCATTATGACGTCGTTGACGTCAGACTACATACGATGTCTGTCAGCATGTATAATGTATAAGCAAATATCTCAGTATATCTCAATACATGTAAAGTGCATTCTTTTATGAAAGTTTGCAAATAGATTCATGTAAATTGTGGTGCATTATTGACATTGTATGCGATTTACTAGCATCAGTGATATTACTTTTGTATATACCTTCGTAAATGCATTTTGTAAGCTGTATTGATAACCCGCTTCCACAATATCATCAGCTTATCCAGATACATATATTGGTGGTTTATGATAATGTTTAAAAACAGTAAATTACAGAAATCTAATAATTACATTGACCATCTGAGTATAATTATTCCTCTGTTATTGCGTTTCATAAACGGTTCGATTAGAATTCACTATGTCTGATTACGTTGATCTAATCTCTACCGTTCTTTCTGATTACAAGGTTATCTTTGTTTCATCATTAGCTGAATACGAGGTTATCCAAAATATTGCACCATGTCAAGTTTATACTCGAATATCTCAGCGAAAAAAAGGAACACAAGAGTGGGGTTTTGCATATAGACGGGGAATGGATTAATTTTTGTTACGGGCTAAGTAAAGGGGTTCGGTTTTGTTGAAAATACCTTTTGGAGGGTAGAAGTTTCAAACAACGAAAACTCGCACACATTTTCCGTGCTTTCTCCCTCAATAGAACACGGTTTTACTCAGAATTTTGTTTACTGATACCTCTTTCAACAGCGAATAGATGTGCACACTTCGTTTTGTTCGGAACCTGCAAAATGAATATAAATACAAGCAATACTTACTTCCGCCTCAAAGTCGCGCGACGTTCGATGTGATCTGATTACATGATATCAACCGATTACACTATATCGGGTTAAACGGTGTGATTACCCTCGTGTATTTAAGATAACACGCTCATCGATCGAAACACGTAATAAATTCCTATATCGAGATGTATTGTTTACATTTTAAACTTTAAAGATAAACTCTCTCATAAAAATAGGAACACTGAATTAATGTGTCTATATAACGTTATCTTTCCTAGAAGACTTATTGTACAGTGGTGTACTTATATGTGTTCAATAAATTTTAATTGAACGCGAATGCACATACCCTCTACTAGGGCCGCTAAATGCACACACACCTTGTTTTAAAAGGGGTCCTTGTGCGAGTGGATATGAACAAACTACTAAAAGTTCAACCCCCACCAGGATTATCTATGCGAAGAAGCTATCAATTTGCTTTACAGCGGATTGGTAGTCATCCTTAAGGAGGAATGGGCGCCTTTTATCAAACCACTTATCCCCGAAACACTTCTTAAATGACGAAATGTGATTTTGAAGCTACATAAAAAGCAACAAATGAACTTTATAGTAGATAATATATTGAACAAGCGCTTGTAAATACCTTTCAATAAATAACAGAACTATACACTTATAAATATTTAGATGCATTTAAAGGTGCTGCCTCACAGACTGGGCTAAAACTTTTGTATGACGCAATTGTCCTACCTAACCAAGTATTATGTAATAGGAACCCACTGACGATTGCTTTATGAAAGATTTATGGCAAATAAACAATTTAAACCACTATTGGTATTGCGCACTCCTTTTAAAAAAAGCGCAGAGTTTTTTTCCAACATGCTTAGTGAATTATGTAATTCACACGTGAGCGTATGGTAACATCTACAAGCTACAGCGTAAACAACACTGAGGTATTCGGTTCGTTTTTCAATTTGTTTTCATTGAATGCAAATAAATTTCAGACAATTTAAGTGATAGTAGTGTTAATTCTATAGGGTATTAATACCCTATAGAATTTTGGATGTAAAAATAGTAAATAACTACAAATTGCTGCTGTTGCAAGTTATTTTAAATGTCAGTGTGGTTGTTTATGGCATATACAGACAACTATACCAAAATATATTTGACAATTTTATTTTTGCAATACACCAAAACGTTAGGCAGTCCCTTTAAAGCGCAAATGTATACGCCCCTTGAAGCGCGTCTTGTCGCCTGTTATAACAAATCAGTTTAAACATCCGGGTATATTGGGTTTAAAACAGTTAACATTCATTTCTAACTTTAAGACCGAAAGATGACAGAAGCAGCAAACAGTTGTTGTTTTGCGTTTATGTTGTTTATTATCGTAACAGTTGGCGTGGTTTTACAGTTTATAGGCGCTCTGAATTTCTCTACAAATGACTCGTTCTGTGGTTTTAAAATGGGAAACAACGATACGGAGTTTAAAGACGGTATGTATAAAACAATGTTTGTCTTATAAACAATATTTTCCTTAAATCTGAACTATTTCTACTTTTTATGCTGATAATATTGTATTCTTCCAATGTCGCCAGAAGGTCACGTACAAGGTCAATCGGGACACCTCTGACAATTTCTTACGAATTATCTCTAGGGTGTAAATGTAACGTCGCCATTTTGGAACTAATTTCGCCGTGACGTCATCATGACATCTGGGTGTAAACAAAACAAGCGATTCAATGGTGTACACGCCCACCAAGCAAGCTGTAAGATTCTGCGTGTTGTGCTCAATGGGTGTATATATAGGAATTGACCTGGTCTGGGTTTTTTTTGCAAATTCCAAACTGTCGACAAACGACGCCATATTGGTGTAGAGCTCTACGATCCATTTTCTTAAACTGATCACGCATCGGAGAAAGGATGCTTCTGCTACACCCGAGGGTATTTTATTACGTATAAATACCGTACGGACCGTTCCGATTGCTGCAAGGTTTAATTTATTGTGATAAATGGAAGGTACGAATTATTGTTCAGAAAACGAACGTTGTCGTTTTTTAAGGTAGCTGGTTTATTGCCAACATAACGTCATTTTAAATGTACACGTATGAGCGAAGAAGTATCTTCCGGTGTTGTGAATTTAGGATTTTATCATTATCTTTCAAAATTATGACGTATGCTGCATAGGTTTCAACCAAAGTTTATTGGTACAGTGAGCGCGACGTCTTGACGGCGTTTGAATTATCCTGACGTCATGGGCCGATCAAGGCATGGATTGGCTGACGTCACGTCAGACTAATTTAAATATTTATTGCACACGCTTGGAGTGTCAAACGATATTCACGACACGGCTAATTAAGGGCACTGCTATGTCACAGGTTATGTTAACTGAACCTTTAGAGAAGCACATACGTAATCTATGATCTACTGGTATTCAAAGTCAGAGTAACCAGAGAATATCATTCTGATCACCTCGGCCTTTATGCATTGCAATAGACCTCTGACATAACAAGGCGCCATATTGAAACTATTTTCAGTCACATGATTAGAAAACGGCAGCCCCCAGTCTTCAGTACACATTATGTCAATACATGTTTACACAAATATATAGATCTATATAGATATATTATACCAGTAAATACGCACTACAAAATTACACGGAACGATTAATCACATGTGTGCCAGGCGATAAGTTAACTCGAAATGATCCGAAAGTCAAGTAGTATATATTGTAAACAAACCCGCTTAAATATGGGTCATGTTTGTTGATGTTTTCGACACGTGCTTGGGAAATATAAATTATGAATAATATTTAAAGATATGGGTTTATCTTTTATGATATGTCTTCGTATGATCATAAAAATAAGAAAACTGTTCGGGAAAGATAAAATAACCATCTTATTGACTGATACATAATTTGTTACTTTTACGCGTAGGTAGCGACTTTTAACACACGGCCTGTTGGCTTTGGTGTATTACTACAGTTAGACACGAGGTTATTTGCCGGAGAAAAACGGAAATGGCCGAGTTTTCACGATTGAAGAGAATATGTACTTTAAGGGATGATAAGACAATGTAATATACATATACCGGCTATTGATGATTACCACACATTTTTATGAAACTATTAAACGAAATGCTCAAGGTGAGCTATTGTATGGTGGCATATTTCTGCCACCAGATAACTACTTAATTATTTAGATAAATAAGTGGTTAACGCGTTAGGTAACTAGATAACAACTTAATTATCTCGATAATTATGTGGTAAACGCGTTAGGTAACTAGATAATATTTCAAGTAAAATAAATATCTGAACAGGGAGAAAATGCATGATAGTGCCAGTAACTGCCACTACTTAAACCGTTTCAACATATAACTGCTAAGTTATTATCGTGTTACGTATCTAGTTAGCATGATAATTATCTAGAAAAATAAGTGGTTATCTTATTAACGCGTTAAGTATCTAGTTAACCAGATAAATATCCAAATAATTATGTGGTTATCTAGATAAATAACGCGTTAACCTGATAATTATCTAGATAGTTAAGTAGTTATCTTATCAACGCGTTACGTATCTAGTTAGCATGATAATTATCTAGATATTTATCTGGTTAACTAGATAAATAACGCGTTAACCACTTATTTAGAAATAGACGTTCATTCGGAAAACCTCGCGCATGTCTTTTGTTTGGAATATAGGAATGTTCAGTCGCTCAAACACGAAACACAGTACATTTAATAAAGAAGTGTTGATGGCTGCCTTTCCCCAAAATATTCATAAATTATTGTGAGAATAGTGTTATGACCGATACCAGTATACACTTATTTCATGTCTGTTTGGTTAACAGTCAAAACTATTGTCCCGAGGTATCGGGGAGGACTTTTGAACTGTTGCACGAGGCCGATAGGCCGAGGGCAACAGTTCAAAATGTCTTCCCCGATACCAAGGGACAATAGTTTTGACTGTTAACCCAAAACAGACATGAAATAACTGTTTTATTACCCACCCTTGTTACCCTGATAAAACAACATGATTGGATATACCCAACATGATTGAAAAATGTACGTATGTTTACATTTTCATCGCATTTTCGACCAATTCTTCAAAATCCACGGGTTTAACCACCTTCTGATGCTGTTTGAAGATAAACTTGTACATTCCTTCCATGAAACTAAAACTATTTATCCGTATTTTTGTGAATGTGATACACAATACGTTAAAAAGTTAGAAAAATCTGTGTTGGATTTATTTGACAGTCTATAAAACATATATATTGTTGTTTATTTTGGGTTAAGATCTTTTGTTTATATAGCACATTCATTTCACTATCAGACTTAGTTTAGAGTAAGTTATTTACATTTGCCGTTTCTACGTGATAACTATTTAAAGTAACCCATGTGTGAAAAATGGATAAAAACCAACATGATTGAGGATAAAGATCAACATGATTTAATCTTTTAAAGTGGATACTGACCAACATTGAATTTTCATTGATGCACTGCAGTGCGAATTTAATATATAGCTTCACTATTGGAAGAATAATGGGATGACCCCAACACGTATGTAGGAGTAGATAACTCTATGAAGTATTTATCGGAAAATATGTCCCTTTTTTCAACTTCGTGCAAATTTGTAAGTTTACGTTCAAGGTATTAACCTATAATATCTAAGTGCATGTTCATATTGCTGTGATACTTTGCATACTTGTCAACCGTCTTGACCACAACATCTGCACTCAATCAAGCATGTTGTTAAATGTTATGCCCCATTTGGACTAATGTACTTAGTTGCTGCCCTACATGCCAGAGGGCATAACGGGCAGTAAGTAAGTACTTAGAAATACAAAAGTTTACAGTTTATGTACACAATTTTAACCTCTTTGATACTTTGCTCACCATCATGACGCCAAGACGTCCACATGAATAGGCAACTCTATCAAATATATGTTGAAATTGTGTCCCCTTTTTTAAATTAGAAATGCAATTTGGCACCATTCAAGACATGCTCACAGCGTTTAGCCTGGTCCCCATAATTCACTGTTCCTATTCCCGGTGAATGTTGCACATTTAGATACATGTGTTAAATTTACCTGTCTTGACCTATTATGAATTTTACCAACATATAGCAGAAAAAAGTATTTAACTAGAAATATGTCCACAGGACACGGATGCCCCCGCTAAAAGCTGTCATCAGACACCTAAGTATAAAGCTATGCAAATGGAATAACTTGAAACAAGTTTGTAATTGCTTAAATGTAACATTTAACAGCAGACAAGAGCTGGGTCTGTAATGCACCTATCAATGTTTTCCCAAGGGGGGGGGGGGGGGGGGTGGCGGGCATACACGGGACTTTTGACAGAAGGCTGTTCCCGATAGGTGGGAATTTGACAGACAGAATGGTGCCGAGTCCAGGGAAATTTTGACACTGGCCGAAATTTTGATCACGGGGGGTATGTAAAGCATCTCCCAGTGAGGGGATTTTGACAAATTGCCCTTGCTCTAGGGCGGGAATTTAGACTTTGAAACAGTATAAGTGTGACCTTTACATTTGAGTCAGGGTGTAAATGCGAATGTAACCAAGTAATTTTAAAATCCAGAACGAAATAACAAAAAAACAAAGCAGACCAGAAGCGTATACTTGTGCCTTTTAACTTTAAATCTCTTAGTATGACCTTGACCTTTGCGTTAGGGACCTGGGGCGGTATTCACAAAGAATCTTAAGGATAAGGTTTCCCTTAAGTAGCAAGGTTTTCCTTAAATCAGCCAGTTTTTTCCTCAACCCCCAAGGAAAACCTTAAGTGGTATTCACGAAACATCTTACCTTAAGGTTTTCCTTATCTCGGCCGATTTTGGTCATAAAAGTTAAGGAAGCTTCGAGCTTCCTTAAACTAGATAAGGAAAAAATAAAATGGCGACCTACGTGTGGATTTAGCGATTTTGACGAATAAACACCCCAATAACCATGAAAATACGGAAATTGGGCGTAAAAAGTAAATTCAACGATTAGCGGTACGCATTTTTTCGTCCAATATAAATGTTTAATACAGTGGTTAACCGATCAAAAGGGGAATAACTGCCGTTGACTGTTGGTAAACAGATGACACTGAAATTAACGCGTCGGCGGAAACTTGATTATTCTAGTCTCTATGAGCATATTAATTGTTAAATGAAGAGTTTGGACGATGTAGATCAATGCTTTGTCAGCATAAACACACACCGGACGACAAGATTGAGCGTTTGGACAGCTTGAAGGGACCGTAGCCAAAGTGTCATGTATTTTCGCGAACCTCGTCAAAGTTGAAATCACAAAACACTTTACCAGCGATGCAGGTTGTTTACTGTGGCTGAATCAACTGGTTTGACGACTACTTTACTTTGGACAGGTATGTGAAGATAAACTATGATCATGGCCTACATAGAAACCGCAGCAGTTATCTGGTCACTCGGGGATAGTTTAGCATCTTGTGTTTTGAAGTTCCAAGTTACTTTCGGAAGTTTCCTGAATCAGTGAATGTTTCCTGTACTGTATAGATTCAGTGAGACTAAAACCGTCCAGAAACGAAACACAATGGTCACATGCTTACTGGATTTGTGTCTGCAATGATTAGTGTGGAACTTTTGTAATAACTTAAACAGGCAGCTAGCTTTACTGGAAATTCCATCATTGTTTAACGTGTTGTGCCTTGTGGACTTGACAGCGGTATGACGAAACAACCACAGATTGCCGAAAATATACGATCAACTGGTCAATCTCGGTCATGTAAAATGACTTCTACCAATTCACAGATGTCAGAGGAGTTCCACTTCACATATTCTAAGTGGATAAGTGGCCCAAAAGGCAAGAAATGGTTTCATCAAGACAGAAGAAAACATTCAGAAGATGTGAACATTTCTTGGAACTTCTTGTGTGAAATTCAAACTGAAAGCAGTCAGAGAACTCATAAACAGTTACAAAAGGGAGACAAATTATTCTTCACCATTTATTTTGTAATTGATTCAGATCTTACCATAATTAAACAATAAAAAAGTAATTAATATAAAAGTGTCATTAACTCTATTTAGTAGAGCATATTTGTTGGTTTTGGTGTAAGATGGGAATTTTATATTTCAAAGTTATCACAGAAATCAAGATTTTCATTCATGAGTGTCACAGCAACAAATGCATATTTTGATTGCATGTGATCATGAACCAAACTGTTTTTCTGTTAATTTATTCTTCCAATTCTCTTAAAATGGTACTGTGATTGGTTGAAATTTTAATTAAATGAATCACATTGAAATTAAAAAGTTATATTAAATGTGAAAAATATGGAACATGATCTAAAACTGTGTAAGTAAAACAGTGGCTTTTTTCACTAATAAAATTTATGCATCTCTATTATCCACATATACTAACCCGGATACAAGGAAAGTCATAAGAGAAAAATTGTCTGTTCTTGTTATGTTAAGATGTAGTTGTATTAATTATTTCAATTGCATACAAAGTGTAGACGCATTTATGGTCCAGTGGTGGTGAGCTGGATTTGTAACCCGGTAATCTGGGTTCAATTCCAGTCCAGCAGGTAATACATGTGCATGAAAATTTGACAACTGTGTTGATTTTCCTCCACATGTGGAGAAATTGCTGTTTCCTTGTTTGTACTGGCTGAGAGACAGTCCAGGAAAACTGGTATTAAAAGTGAATCTGCCACTGTATATAGCTGAAATATTGTTGAGCAATAGTCTTTAACACAGATATACAGACACTTATCTGTTGTAAACTTATAGATAAACAGCTGCAAATTGTCTAGAATGCTGTATACTGTGATAGCTCTTGTTAAATTTTGACTTATTATTTGCTTTTGTCTTATTTAACTTGGTTTGTATACAGTTTTATTTTAAAATCTGTGCAATATTTAAAGTTATGGCAGTAATGACAGGTTTAATCAGCATTTTATATAACTTCTCCAACACAGTTTTCTCTATTTAGATAAAGGCTTGAATTTTTATTACCTAGCTGCAGGTAGTAATTTATAAGAAAAACAATTATGTTAGTTTATGTCTTTTTTGAATGTTATTTCAGTTTTCGCACAAAATGTATTAATTATTAAATATCCATTGTGTGCCCATTCATGGCGATTGGTGTTATAGATTCGCTTTTGTCCATCTTGAGACATACATCTTAGATGATTCTCAGAAATGTCCACTTGTCAAGTTTCACTGTCAAGATTGCTGTTTAACAACAGACTGTTTGCTCTTGATTAAGATAATTGCTATTTTAGATGCGGGTTGTGTGAAAGTCTTAACATGGTCTTATCAAATGTTTGACGTCGCGGTAGCGTAATAAAGCCATTATTTATTTTTGATATAAAGCTTTGACGCGACGTCATTCAAAGTATAGGCGACGTCGTCAAAGTTGCGCAATTATTATAGTGAAAGTAAGTAGCTATTTTATGTTTCGGCCGGAAAAGGGCTAACATGTGATAAAAAGAACATTACATTTGTGACTTTCCACATTGAATTTATTAAACTCGTTGAATAAAATCAATATAATGCTCGGCAGAGCCTCGCATTTTATTATTTTATTCAACTCGTTTAATAAATTCAATATGAAAAGACACTCATGTAATATCCTCTATTTACTTAATTCATCAAAAAGTCATGTGATAACAGTCACATTGTGCATGATAGATTTAATGTTTAGATGTGACCAGTAATCTAGCAGAGTTATGACCCTTTGATTATATAAAGTCAGCTATTTGTGCAAGAACTTAGTACACAAGCATGCAGTTGTGGATAAAAATATTACCATATTCAGTGAATTACATTATGGCCCCTAAATCAAAAAGGTTGTGCATTAGTTAAGGTTGAACAAAGTTACAATATTTCAACAATGTTTGCTGGTTGTCTGGGTTACTTTTTTCCCATGTAACAAAGAAGTTAGGGCTTTGTGAAAAATCACTTTTTGGAAACACATCATGTCATGTCCTGTTTCTAATTTGAATTTGCTTTTTTGTAAGCTCTTGTTATTATGTCTCTCATATAATAAATGATTAAAATTCAGTTCATGTCATTGTTTATAATACACTATAAAGTGTAACACATGTTTTTGTGGTATAGAAAATAAAGACAAACCTCATATACATTTTCATTTATTGTTTTCCAGTTGCAGATTGACATACTTGTACTATTGTAATATTGGTACATGTATGTCAGAAAGTAGTGAGACAAAAGAAATAAATATGATCCAAGAAACATTTAATTGAATAATGGTTGATTTCAAGTGTTTTGAAAATCCATCCAAGTTAATCCATCCAAATTTCAATGATGACATTTTAACTTTAGCATTTGCATTAAAATGGCCCACTTGGATAACCGAAGCACATATATTAATTATATTTAACCTCGTTGAACAAAGTCATGATTTGAACAAAAATCTACATGTATTTTTATGCCCCCCTATCGATAGATGGGGAGGCATATAGTGATTCACCTGTCCGTCCATTCGTCCGTTCGTTCGTCCATTCGTCCGTCCGTCCTGGTTAACCCAAATTGACCGTTTCTTCTAGCATTAATATGGCTTGCTACAAAGGTTTCATACTTGCATGGATGTTGTGTATGGACAATCTCCACACGCCTGTACCACCTAACCCCATTTTGACCTTCACCTTGACCTAATTTTGGACTTAGACTTATTTATGGACAAGGCTTCCACAGGGGGCATAAGCGTTTAGTGAACGCAGTCTTGTTAAAATTGACATGGCTTTAGCAGGGTTATGACTATATACTCAGACTGCAATACATGTAATGATAATCATAGCTTGCATATATTGTGGGATTCGAACCTATGCTGCAAGCTGCCATCACCAAGCATTATGAAGAATACAAGGATTAAACCACTCGCCTTTGTCAATAAAAAGGCAAGGATTACACCAATCGCCTATCATGACTATAACAGGCAAGGATTACACCACTTGCCTATCATGGCTATGTCAATAAAAAGGCAAGGATTACACCACTCACCAATGTCAATAAAAAGACAAGGATCACAAAATATACAACCATATACTTGGAACCTAAACGAACATCACCATCTAAACGATTTGTAACATGCACAAATTCTGAAATTTTCTCAAGGGGGTCTGACTAATTGTTTTTTCTTGGTCCCTATGAACATACACTTAGCCCCGTCCCGTCGAACTTGTGTATTATAACCAGTTCAGTCGACCCACAAATGGCACAATATGTGTATGTACGAAGAATATAGATCTATACATGCACATACATGTATATCGTGACTGTATACGCACTTGAATGCATTATGATATTTGAACCTGTCAGGGGCGTATAACCAGGCTTGAGTTGATGCTACGCATGGTTTAGGGCCCTCATGGAGATTTGGCCATATTTTACTTTTCTGAATTAGCGACACCCACATCTGATGATACTTTAAGTTTTATTTAAATAATATCATCGGTAATGTTCTGATGGGAGGACCATTGTATTGTGTGCAGACAGATTTTGATTGTACATGTGTGACTGGTAAACATATTAGCCTCGGAAAAGTTGAATTATCCTGCAGCTTGCTTAACAACTGACAAATGTGTGTTTTCAGCACAAATATCTTCACATCTACTTATTTACTTTTTATTGGTGTGTTGATCGATCCATAACAATACTTAACATTGGCATTGAATTATGCACTTGTCAACGTTTTTCCCAGAGGGGGGGGGGTTATATAGGGGAATTCCTTGGAGTACGTGTCCCCGTTCATAAAATACGGGCAAAGTCTAATTCCCGCTACATGTGAAGACAGGGTTTATCAAATTCCCGTGCATCGGGAAAGTCTCTATGTCTAATTCCCCGTGCAAACCCCCCCCCCCTTCTATGGGAAACATTGATAAGTGCATTGGCTTGTTTAAAATGGACAGAGATTGGATCTACATGTAGGCCTACTAGAATTCTAGCTGTCATGATACATAGAACAAAAGTCTTTTATTCAATAGATCGGAATTTAGTATGAAAAAAGAAGTTTTCAAATAGATCTAGTAGTAATTTACTGTAAATTTAATAACATTCACAGGGTAGAAATCTACCGTACTTTAGTCCTACAGATTAACCAAACACTGCGCTATCCGAACATTGGTCAAGATACTCTGCGCACGTAATTCTACGCGAAAACTTCACAATATGAGTGTGAAAACTGCCGTATGTATTCACAATTAATCATATGATAATCTTTATAGCATTGATCACCCAAAAATAGCTGCCCGTAGCGACAAAAAGGTTAAAAACGTCCGTAATAACAACAGACTGTTTGACAATTAACGAAAGTGCGCGTCAATTTCTACTTCCGTTACTATTTTAAGAACGGGAAATACCTAGTTTGCCTGGCAACGAGTTTAAGGATACCCTTAAGGGAAAATTATAATTTGCATATATATTAGGAATTCCTTAGGTAAGTATTTCCTTAAATGAAGATAAGGAATTCATTAAGGTTAAGAAATTCCTTATCCTTATCTGAGGAAAATAATTTAAGGATAAGGAAAACCTTAAGGAAAACCTTAAGATTCTTTGTGAATACCGCCCCTTGGTTTTGCGCATGTCACCTCGTCTTGGTGATGTGAACATTTGTGGCAAGTAATATTAATATAAAATAAGAAATGACATAGTTACAGAGCTGACATGAATCACATGCCTATTTGAGCCTTTTTACCTTCGATCTCTAAGTGTGACCTTTACCTTTGAGCAAGGGACCTAGGTCTTGCGCATAACACGCCGTTTCGATGTGGTGAACATTTGTACCAAGTGTTATAAATATCCAATAAGAAATGACATAGTTACAGAGCGGACATGAATCACATGCCTATTTGAGAATTTTAACTTTTGATCTCTAAGTGTGACCTTGCCCTTTAAGTAAGGGACCTGGGGCGGTATTCACAAAGAATCTTAAGGTTTTCCTTAAGGTTTTCCTTATCCTTAAATTATTTTCCTCAGATAAGGAATTTCTTAACCTTAATGAATTCCTTATCTTCATTTAAGGAAATACTTACCTAAGGAATTCCTTATATATATGCAAATTATTATTTTCCCTTAAGGGTATCCTTAAACTCGTTGCCAGGCAAACTAGGTATTTCCCGTTCTTAAAATAGTAACGGAAGTTGAAATTGACGCACACTTTCGTTAATTGTCAAACAGTCTGTTGTTATTACGGACGTTTTTTAACCCTTTTGTCGCTACGGGCAGCTATTTTTGGGTGATCAATGCTATAAAGATTATCATAATTATTATGATTAATTGTGAATACATGCGGCAGTTTTCACACTCATATTGTGAAGTTTTCGCGTAGAATTACGTGCGCAGAGTAACTTGACCAATGTTCGGATAGCACTGTGTTTGGTTAATCTGTAGGACTAAAGTACGGTAGATTTCTACCCTGTGAATGTTATTAATTTTACAGTAAATTACTACTAGGTCTATTTGAAAACTTCTTTTTTGCATACTGAATTCCGATCTATTGAATAAAAGACTTTTGTTCTATGTATCATGACAGCTAGAATTCTAGTAGGCCTACATGTAGATCCAATCTCTGTCCATTTTAAACAAGCCAGTGCACTTATCAATGTTTCCCCTAGAAGGGGGGGGGGGTTGCACGGGGAATTAGACATAGAGACTTTCCCGATGCACGGGAATTTGATAAACCCTGTCGTCACATGTAGCGGGAATTAGACTTGGCCCGTATCTTATGGACGGGGACACGTACTCCAACGAATTCCCCAATATAACCCCCCCTCTGGGAGAAAACGTTGACAAGTGCATAATTCAATGCCAATGGTGCAAATGTTAAGCATTGTTATGGATCGATCAACACACCAATAAAAAGTAAATAAGTAGATGTGAAGATATTTGTGCTGAAAACACACATTTGTCAGTTGTTGAGCAAGCTGCAGGATAATTCAACTTTTCCAAGGCTAATATGCTTACCAGTCACACATGTACAATCAAAATCTGTCTGCACACAATAAAATCGTCCTCCCATCAGAACATTACCTATGATATTATTTAAATAAAACTTAAAGTATCATGATGTGGGTGTCGCTAATTCAGACACCTACGTGAATACATGCCACAAGGGCTATTTTCCATTCGCTCAATGCAATACCCGTATATAATGAACACACAAAGCATCATAATTTTGTCGGACTACATGCGCTCCAACAGTCAGGGGCATAGCCAGCGATACGGACGTGCGCACATGCGTAACATTAATTTGAAAAGTAAAATATGGCCAAATCTCCATGAGGGTCCTAAACCATGCGTAGCATCAACTCAAGCCTGGTTATACGCCCCTGACAGGTTCAAATATCATAATGCATTCAAGTGCGTATACAGTCACGATATACATGTATGTGCATGTATAGATCTATATTCTTCGTACATACACATATTGTGCCATTTGTGGGTCGACTGAACTGGTTATAATACACAAGTTCGACGGGACGGGGCTAAGTGTATGTTCATAGGGACCAAGAAAAACAATTAGTCAGACCCCCTTGAGAAAATTTCAGAATTTGTGCATGTTACAAATCGTTTAGATTGTGATGTTCGTTTAGGTTCCAAGTATATGGTTGTATATGTTGTGATCCTTGCCTTTTTATTGACATTGGTGAGTGGTGTAATCCTTGCCTTTTTATTGACATAGCCATGATAGGCAAGTGGTGTAATCCTTGCCTTTTATAGTCATGATAGGCGATTGGTGTAATCCTTGCCTTTTTATTGACAAAGGCGAGTGGTTTAATCCTTGCATTCTTCATAATGCTTGGTGATGGCAGCTTGCAGCATAGGTTCGAATCCCACAATATATGCAAGCTATGATTATCATTACATGTATTGCAGTCTGGGTATATAGTCATAACCCTGCTAAAGCCATGTCAATTTTAAAAATACATGTAGATTTTTGTTCAAATCATGACTTTGTTCAACGAGATTAAATATAATGAATATATGTGCTTCAGTTATCCAAGTGGGCCATTTTAATGCAAATGCTAAAGTTAAAATGTCATCATTGAAATTTGGATGGATTAACTTGGATTGATTTTCAAAACACTTGAAATCAACCATTATTCAATAAAATGTTTCTTGGATCATATTTATTTCTTTTGTCTCACTACTTTCTGACATACATGTACCAATATTACAATAGTACAAGTATGTCAATCTGCAACTGGAAAACAATAAATGAAAATGTATATGAGGTTTGTCTTTATTTTCTTTACCACAAAAACATGTGTTACACTTAATAGTGTATTATAAACAATGACATGAACTGAATTTTAATCATTTATTATATGAGAGACATAATAACAAGAGCTTACAAAAAAGCAAATTCAAATTAGAAACAGGACATGACATGATGTGTTTCCAAAAAGTGATTTTTCACAAAGCCCTTACTTCTTTGTTACATGGGAAAAAAGTAACCCAGACAACCAGCAAACATTGTGGAACTATTGTAACTTTGTTCAACCTTAACTAATGCACAACCTTTTTGATTTAGGGGCCATAATGTAATTCACTGAATCTGGTAATATTTTTATCCACAACTGCATGCTTGTGTACTAAGTTCTTGCACAAATAGCTGATTTTATATAATCAAAGGGTCATAACTCTGCTAGATTACTGGTCACATCTAAACATTAAATCTATCATGCACAATGTGACTGTTATCACATGACTTTTTGATGAATTAAGTAAGACCATGTTAAGACTTTCACACAACAAGCATCTAAAATAGCAATTATCTTAATCAAGAGCAAACAGTCTGTTGTTAAACAGCAATCTTGACAGTGAAACTTGACAAGTGGACATTTCTGAGAATCATCTAAGATGTATGTCTCAAGATGGACAAAAGCAAATCTATAACACCAATCGCCATGAATGGGCACACAATGGATATTTAATAATTAATACATTTTGTGCGAAAACTGAAATAACATTAAAAAAAGACATAAACTAACATGATTGTTTTTCTTATATATTACTACCTGCAGCTAGATAATAAAAATTCAAGCCTTTATCTAAATAGAGAAAACTGTGTTGGAGAAGTTATATAAAATGCTGATCAAACTTGTCATCACTGCTATAACTTTAAATATTGCACAGATTTTAAAATAAAACTGTATACAAACCAAGTTAAATAAGACAAAAGCAAATAATAAGTCAAAATTTAACAAGAGCTATCACAGTATACATCATTCTAGACAATTTGCAGCCGTTTATCTATAAGTTTACAACAGATAAGTGTCTGTATATCTGTGTTAAAGACTATTGCTCAACAATATTTCAGCTATATACAGTGGCAGATTCACTTTTAATACAAACTTTCCTGGACTGTCTCTCAGCCAGTACAAACATTAACAAGGAAACAGCAATTTCTCCACATGTGGAGGAAAATCAACACTGTTGTCAAATTTTCATGCACGTGTATTACCTGCTGGACTGGAATTGAACCCAGATTACCGGGTTACAAATCCAGCTCACCACCACTGGACCATAAATGCAGCCACACTTTGTATGCAATTGAAATAATTAATACAACTACATCTTAACATAACAAGAACAGACAATTTTTCTCTTATGACTTTCCTTGTATCCGGGTTAGTATATGTGGATAATAGAGATGCATAAATTTTATAAGTGAAAAAAGCCAATTATTCATGGTTTCAAAATAGCATGTGTATTTTCACTGTTTTACTTACACAGTTTTAGATCATGTTCCATATTTTTCACATTTAATATAACTTTTTAATTTCAATGTGATTCATTTAATTAAAATTTCAACCAATCACAGTACCATTTTAAGAGAATTGGAAGAATAAATCAACAGAAAAACAGTTTGGTTCATGATCACATGCAATTAAAATATGCATTTGTTGCTGTGACACTCATGAATGAAAATCTTGATGTCTATGATAACTTTGAGAAATAAAATTCCAATCTTACAATACACCAAAACCAACTAATATGCACTACTAAATAGAGTTAATGACACTTTTATATTAATTACTATTTTATTGTTTAATTATAGTAAGATCTGAATCAATAACAAAATAAATGGTGAAGAATACTTTGTCTCCCTTTCGTACAATTTCCGTATTTTCATGGTTATTGGGGTGTTTATTCGTCAAAATCGCTCAAATTCACACGTAGGTCACCATTTTATTTTTTCCTTATCTAGTTTAAGGAAGCTCGAAGCTTCCTTACAGTAGAGGTCACAATTTTTACCTTACCTTAATGAAACTTTGTCACAATGATCATATCAAC
The DNA here is from genome assembly GCA_947247005.1 of Spisula solida. NCBI lineage: Eukaryota > Metazoa > Mollusca > Bivalvia > Venerida > Mactridae > Spisula > Spisula solida. The sequence goes on from OX365955.1 coordinate 13,471,300, forward strand.
AAAATCTAGGTCAAGTTAGGTCTATGTGATGTCAATTACAAGGTCGCTTTATAAGACAATATGACAACCTTGTACATGCAATAGAGGCTACCATTAAGGGGTCTTCATGAACTACTAGGACAGGTGAGTGACCTATGGCCCTTTGGGCCCTCTTGTATATGTGTATTCATTGACTGATTATCTTTGTTGTTACTGTAATATTTCAGCAATTAATATTGGTTGAATTATTAAATATTTCAGATCAGTTTTCATATGTAATATGAAATGGTACCTCTGTATTTTAATTACCATTACCCTTTTAGAACATTTCTCTTGCGTTTGATTGTTAGAAAGTTATATAGGTATGCATTTATGTAATACTGAAACACTTGCAAACTGTTGATTTAAAAAAATAGAAAACAAATTCACATCAACTGGATCATTATTAGTGTTGCCCCTACCCTCGGACACACACTTTTCATGTGGGTGTGTTTTATGGACTATAAGATATCTCACCCGAGGGGTCGGGTTTTAACCAGAGACGAGGCTTGCCGAGTTTCTGGTTAAAATTCTGACCCCGAAGGTGTAATATCCTTATCTTACATCGACTGTCTTATGATGATTATTTTTCTCCGACGTAACTTGAGAAAATGGGACTTAATACATTATTTCGTTTTTCATGGCGTCAACATGACGTCATCATAATTTAACATTTACTGTACATTCTTACTCATAAAAATCATTAATGATAACGAAAATAAAGCAGTAACGTTTATGACCAAAATCGGCCGAGATAAGGAAAACCTTAAGGTAAGATGTTTCGTGAATACCACTTAAGGTTTTCCTTGGGGGTTGAGGAAAAAACTGGCTGATTTAAGGAAAACCTTGCTACTTAAGGGAAACCTTATCCTTAAGATTCTTTGTGAATACCGCCCCTGGGTTTTGTGCATGACACATCGTCTTGATGTGGTGAACATTTGTACCCATTTTTTGGTAGGCGTAAGCCTCTCTATACTACCATTGCCCATTTCTTAATGCAACCTGGACCGCCTTTAGGCTGCTATGTGAATCCGCATTCAAGTAGTTCCAGAAACTGTCAACATTCCCAATACTGCAACATCTGTTTCTTAAAAATTTTAAACTTATTTAATTCAATTAGCAACAATTGTTTATTCTACGATCAACAATTATTGTGAAACTGTTCGTTGAATCGATATTTTTGCAGATAATCACTCAGCCGGGGAGAATATGGTAGGCTAGCAAATGCCAGTTTAGGCCTCTATTTTTGGAGCAACCCTGCCATTCATTTTAACAAGCTGAGTCATACCTTAAAATGTTCGTAAATGATGGTGCTTTACAATCATGGTAATTTTTAACCATTCCAATGACGGCGTTTTGAGAAATCCAAGATGGCGTCCAAGATGGCCGCCAAAAAAGAAACTATCACCTTTTGTCCATTTACAGCCTTTGGGACATTGAATGTGACATTTATTATGGGAATAAGTCATTTTTACAATAGAATGTATGTTGTTCTTATCATATTAGGTCATTTTGGTAAAACATTGTGATGATTTAATTTTTTTCATCATATTTATCGTCCAAATAAGGTAAAAAATTGGGGGTAGGGGTAAGATTTATAACTACCCAGGAATATTTTAACCATATATATCATATTTTTGGTGTTAAGTGTATGCTATATAGTTGGGGAAAAGAAAATATTAACAAATGTATAAAATCAAAGTACTTAAATGATGTCAATAGACTATCAAAGTGGGTGGGGTACGATTTTCTTAAAATCTGCAAAAATTATTAATATTTCAACTTTGATACATATTTGAGACAATATACCGTACAAAATTTAGTTTCGTTCATCCTACTATTAGGAAAGTTGGCACATTTGTTATTTATGCATCTTTCAATTAAAAATTGAAGCATTTTCTCAAAACTTTCCTTGATTTGGCTCCCAAAGGTGTGGGGGTAGGGGTAATGTTTGTTATAATGAAAGCAGTTCCAGAGATGACATCCATTGAACTTGTTTATTAATTATATGAAATGATGAAGTTGAATATTAGGAAAAGTGGACTTGTTACAATATTTGTAACAATGTACCTTCACACCGTACAACCCGCTGTGTGTAAGGCAGTTCTGTATGTTGAAGGCAGAGACACACGCGTTTTGCGCCACGAGAGTGGGGTAAGTATTTGTTATTTAATATGTGCTTTGCGTTGCTTTTGAGAGTGATCACTTACATATATCGATGACGTGATGAATGAACAATAAGTATATACAATTTATGTGCCCACAACTCCCATATTAATCGAGTAAACAGGTTTTATGTATGCGATGTTTGTCAAAATTTCGAAACTTTCGCCTTTGACATTACATTCTCAACTTAATTCGTGGTTTGGAACAATTCTAAAACATTGAATACAAACTTCAATCCTTCCTCAATATATCTGTCGTTTCCGTTTTGGAAAATGTACATTTTCTGTGAAGATACAGAGGTTTAAATTAAACGAGGTACAAATAAATGCTAACGAAATAGGCAGTTCTGTTTTTCAAATGATAACGACAAAGGCAGTGCGTTAAATATTAATGCTAACGCAGAGGCAGAGATAAGAGACTTATGCTAACGACTAAGGCAGAAATTCTATTGACTTTACAGGGCCATAAAACCCCTTTGTACGATGTGTATGTTATAAATATAACCCAGGTTCATGTTAGGCTGTATTCCAAAGTCCATTTCACCAAGAATCACGAGCACGACGAGTGTTTAGTGGTTATTTTCGTCCAGTTGATTAACGGAATGTATTACATACCTGATGATCGCTGACGCTGGCAATTGTCGGTTGTGAGTGGTATTTTATGCCTGTTTATGACGAGTGCATGGCTTTTTGGGGCCTACGCTCTCCGGGCACTGTCTTAGAGTTTAGAAACGAGTGGTTTTCGTAGTATTCTATCGATAATATAAGTACAATGTTAACAAAATGACGGTGAAATCTGCAGTTTTTGGGAGGCGCAATAAGTCATACAAGTTGCGTCAATGCCCCAGAGTGGGCCTTGCAAATGATTCGGAAGAAGAAGAAGAGTTGAATTTTATAGTCTCCTAATCATTGAAGTCATATAATGGCCGGAAATCAAAGGTTGTTGCTCTGTCGAGGAGGTTGTACTTTACATCTTATTCGTGCTGGAGCTTTAATTCTCTTAAACTTAGTGCATGTCCATGCACGTTTACATATTCAATAAATGTAGATCTATGACAGTAAGGTATAAATACAGCACTTGTTTATCAGCAGTTTACATAAACTGTAAGTCATCGACACTGTATTTTTACGTGTCACTCTAACTGCTTTATGTAATATAGATACTTTTTGGTTGTTCGAGAATCGACCAACTATAGTTATATACCCACGTTTCTACAATCGACTATACTTTAGTTGATGAAACTACTTTTCTTCTTACACCACCGCTAGGTAGCGCCACCTTTGCAATAGTAAACCGGTCAACAGGTATTGCATAACTACCGACACGGATGTAAACCGTCATGCAAAATAGTTCCATCAATTGCAGCATATAAATACTCCAAAGCTATTTCATATTTCTAAATCTATAGGACAGTTGGATATCCCAATAAATAATTTAAACCTATTTCCAGTATTTCTTTGTATTTACAAAGCAATTACCACTTCTGATAACTGCCTTTCGTACCTTTATCGTCGGCATAAACTGTTACGTAATCATATACTGTGGTACAGACCCAGTATTTCTAATTATATCGAGGTCATAGTTCCATGCGTAATCAATCTAGCTACTCTCAACGAGCGGTACGCGGAATATCCATAACTCCGAGCATCACTCTATATAAATTGTTACACATACACGTAGCTGATTAGGTAAGATTAATTATACGGTAGTATCCGATGTTACACGTAACTGGATCATTCGAACTAATACATTTAACATAAACCGGCATATATTCGATCAGCATCCAAACTGCTGAACAATACTAGAAATTATTTGGCCGCAGAAAACTATTTGACTTGTACTTCCTGCATTCATTCATTCCAATCATGAAAGCTCGGACATTTCCGTTTGTCTCCGGTAAATAATTCAATGCATACAGGCCGATGTGATCAGAATGGTATTCATTCGAACAACTGATGCCTTTCAGCGCTTTGATTTTATATGAAATGTTATTGATAACAACTACATTTGTACATCGTAAATCTAATTATACATGTACATAAAGAATTTACGCGTACTTGCGTCTCGTCTTATTGGTATTATGCTAGGTCTGGTTGCATAATTATCTGTTGTCCGGAAGACGTAAGATGATGTCATTAAGACCAAACAACTTTTTTTTCTTTTACATTTAAATCCACCTCGGATACGTATGATCATTTTCGTTTCTTTTCGTATTAACCACTATTGGCGTGCAAATTGGACATATATTCTAAAAACATGTACTATAATTAAGATATTGCAATAAAAAGGAGTTCAACATATGTTGTGTCTTCAGACGAAACTTTAATTGGCTCTTCGCCCAATCTTAAAGTGATTAAAACGACGATATGTAGTGTGATATCACGGTTTTCTTTTGTTATAGTTACAATTAGCAAAGATCGGATTTCTGATCGTTTTGCTGCTGTTTAGAAGCACGAACAAAAGAGGTTTAATCTAAATAGACAATTCAGCTTACATGATCATACGGAACATTGCTGTAACTTATCGGGTGTTATCGGCAAAGTAGCCTCCCTTGAAAACGTCTAATCGATCACATCGATAACGTTTTACGATACACTGATTTACTATAGATTTATATAGGAGCCGTATGGTTTAACACTAATAACTTGTTTATAACATTAGATGACAAAATTTTATAACCTCGTGAAGTAATCTTCATTCTCTGCACTTTATTTAAGAAATAAAAATCTGTTCGCGTTAATTGTCGGTGAATAAAACACGGGCAGGAGTTCGGATGCGGAAAAATTAAATCACGAGTGCGTAGCACGAGTGATTTAATTTTCCGCATCCGAACGAGTGCCCGTGTTTTATTCACCGCCAATATACAAGAACAGAGTTTTTATTTCGATTCTAAATACGATAATATCCCGCACTATTTAACTGCGCGCATTCCATTTTCACCCATTTGACATTGAACATAATTCTACGCTGAAATTGAGTGGCTTATTAGCTGGTACAATTACCTCCCTCGTTAATGAAAACGACCTTCGTAATTTTCTGAAGGAAATACCACATTTTAAACATTGAAACAATTTTAATAATACGAGTATATGGCATCTATTTCATAAAATGAAAAATATAAATGAATTGATTATCAGAAGCTTTAATAAAACTTGGTTTCTAGAGTATATTGGAGTTTCTAAAAATAGATGCGTCATAGCTGTAACACTGGATTCTCGTGCAACTCGCCTTGTCATCGTGACTCATAGAAAATTTTACTATAAAGTTTACGTTCATTCATTCATAAATATGTCACGTGATACTGGGCGTAAATAGAAACAGCCAATTTGATAGGTATGTTTTATGGGGGTAATAAAACATTGTTAGGTCCGCTCTATATTTAATGTATTAATCCGCAGATCGTGTTAGAATTCAATATAATTTTTATTAATATGGTACGTTAACTTTTTGCTTCCATTTTCGTTTGAAGTTAGTGACTACCATTCCTATATAACTCTATATGCAAACTGTCAAAATACTCAAAACCGCGTTTTTGACAGGCTATAAAGTTGCTTTTTACTTAAGTGACATTTTTTTATAACCTCGTGAAGTATTCTATGATGTCTAAGCATTATCACAATATATTTTTTAAGAAATTTGCAAGTGTACAAATTGCTTCCAATTTAGTTTGAAAATGAAGAAATGCGCGTTCAATTACGCGTTTCCATAATCATTAAGTATAATATATACCGTGAAACATCGGCTATTTCCGTTTTTCTCCGATCTATAAAGGCCGAAGAGATCACAATGGGTAGCCACTGTCAAATTAGTCGTTTATTATACGTGGGTTGTTTTGGGGTTTCGTATTGTGTAGTATTTTTGAGAAAAGGAAAAAAAAGCCTTTTAGATTTTACAGCCCTAGGAGTTCAATTTTCAACTCAAATCTTTATTTACTCATTGTCTTCTTATTTAACGCATGTTTTCAATACGTTTTGTGTGCGTTGATACATACGTTTTTAATTATTCTTTTGATCGTGGAGGTGGGAAGTAATTAAATCAAATGAATAAGACGTAATTATTGACTTTACTTTTTATTTAAATTAAAAAGTGATAAGGGGGAAACTGGTGTAATTATCACGTTCCATACATTTAACACGTGGCTAATTGATTCGTTGGTTTTGATGGTGTTTAATTGAAGTCGGCATATCTTTTACCATGTAAAAAGTTTAAAACTGATAATTTCAAGAGAGGGACCACGGACGTATTACATAATAATATATCACCTTTAATGTTTTAAATACGAATAAAGTTTATTTGTTGTTGTTTAAAAACGATATTACAGAAAAATAAAACTACATTATGCATTATTTAAACCTATCAATAAGGCTATTTCAGTCATAATACTAGCTACATTTGGTTCTAGACAAAACTACATCACAATATACCTGTACTTTCCCATTTCATGACTAATTATGAGTATATTAATAAGAGTATATTATATCTGTTTGAAAATAAACAAAAACACATACAAACTTTTATTAAAACGGCCTTCATGAATTGTTATGTTTAAAAAATGGTTTTATTCAAAGGTATCACGTTACCATGGCTGTTTTCAAAATTCATATATTTTCCCATATGTGCGAGACTTTAAGTTTTTCATAAATATAACTTTTCCCTATGTATAGCCTTTTTATTTAAACAATGTTTAAAAAAACATTAATAATATATTTATACTATTTCAATGAAAGTTTGTATGTGTTTCTACTTTTTAAACTTATAAAGCTAAGTCAGTATTCATATTTGTGACCGGGAAATAAAAAGCCGCAGAAGTGTAATCCCTTAATTGTTTTATTGCCCCTTATCAGTCTAATCCTGTCTGATCACTGTCTATCGATCTAGGTAAACAATAGGGTCATACATTCTATCGCTTTATATATATATGTATGTATAATTAGGGCCTATTATCCACTCATGCGTGAAAAACACCATCGATATTTGGATAAAATTAGAAAAAACCTGTAAAAATATCTTCCATGAAGGCAGATAGGAGATTGTATAAAATGTTGTATATTAGTATTGTACTAAGGCGGTTTAACTTTTTAAATATTTGTTTGACTTATTATGAATACAACTATTCTGTTATGATTTGCCTATTTTCATTATATCGCAATAATTGTAGAATTGATTGCAGCAGTTTATTGAACTTATTTATTAACACAACATTCTGTGTAAAACATTGCAAAATCTTTACGATAAAAGTTACGTAATCAAACTGAATTAAATAGACAAGAACGCATATACACACGAGGAATTTAAAACACGCCCCACACACCTCAAATTAATTATTTGATTCATGATGCCAATCACTCAATCTGGACTGTACTTGTTTTTTTGTACGTGCGAATATAACATAATTTACAAAAAAACAAGCATAATTTATATCGGGATTAAGAAAATATTTGATAATAAGCGAAGTCATCTTGTTGTTACTAAGATACTACCACACGCATACCAGAATTTACCAGAATTCAACATCAGCAATTCAAATTGAAATGTATACATGATCACGAGACGAATAGACAGTTACAATCATAAATCTGAAAATATGAAAAATCGACTGCTTATCTTTTTATCTGATCAGTAGCCTCTCAGGCTACGATTTATGTAGCTTACCGTTATCATTCGTGACTATCGGAAAATTTACGACCACTAACGGAAATAGCCGATATCGATCTGAATCGATTGGATTAAGATAAGCGAAATTGTTGTGTATGGGGAATGTTTATCGATTTTTGTGGTGTAAAGGGAAACAACTCGTACAAACACACAGGTACAAAAATCACTATCCACAGAGTTGTCTTTTCCTTAAGAATTAGCTTAAAAGTTCCACATGATATATTAAACCTCTGTATCTTCACAGAAAATGTACATTTTCCAAAACGGAAACGACAGATATATTGAGGAAGGATTGAAGTTTGTATTCAATGTTTTAGAATTGTTCCAAACCACGAATTAAGTTGAGAATGTAATGTCAAAGGCAAAAATTTCGAAATTTTGGCAAACATCGCATACCTAAAACCTGTTAACTCGATTAATATGGCATTTGTGGGCACATAAATTGTATATACTTATTGTTCATTCATCACGTCATCGATATATGTAAGTGATCACTCTCAAAAGCAACGCAAAGCACATATAAAATAACAAATACTTACCCCACTCTAGTGGCGCAAACTGCGTGTGTCTCTGCCTTCAACATACAGAACTGCCTTACGCACAGCGGGTTGTACGGTGTGACCTTTGTCAACATTGATGTAAAGGTCGTATTAGAGGTCAAAAAGTATAATTTTGAAGGAATTATTGGAACTTACATTATACATGTATGTAAATGTATGAGCATAAACAAGTAAAATGTACAGGAATAAATGATATATTTTATGTTGATATCAGTTTTTTAACACAGTTCAAATACACCTTGTTTCTTTGATAAAATAAAACATTTTGTAACCATGGCAACTGTCATAATGGTTTCCAATATTGTGGCCCCATCATCTTCATGTATATAAAATAGAATTTAGGAAAATACCAAAAAATTATCTGGTAAATAAATTTTCAAAACTTACGAAGGCTGGGCTAAATATGTCTGTAGCTGAAAAATATCCTTTTGTGAAAGCATGTGCTAGTGTAAAAAGGTATTTCATGTATCAAATTGAACAAGAATACAAAATGGTTGAGTTCTTGAAGATATTCTTTCGGATGAAAATAATGAATATATATAGACCCTAATCTGGCTTTAGCTAACCCTGATAAGTCATCCATAGACCCTAATATGACTGAGGCATGCACTGATGAGTCCCATATAGGGTCTAAGACACTTGCGTCAAACACTGGTCAGTCCCCGAAAGACCTTGGATGACCGCATAAGCCATTCAACACCGTTGAGTCCTTCATAGACCCTTATAGTATGACTGCTGCCAACACTCATGAGTCCCCCATAGGGCATAAGACAACTGTTCGTAACACTAGTGAGTCCTCCATAAGGTATTGGATGACTGATCCCAGCGCTGATGAGTCCCACCATAAGGCCTTCATTGAATATTCCAACACTAGTGAGTCCACAGACAGCCTTGGATTACTGCTCCCAACACTGGTGAGTCCCCTTAGGGCCTATGATGACAGCGTCCAACACTGGTGAGTCTTTCTTAGGGCTTAGGATGACAGCGTCCAACACTGGTGAGTCCCCTTAGGGCCTATGATGACAGTGTCCAACACTGGTGAGTCTTCCTTAGGGCTTAGGATGACAGCTCCCAACACTGGTAGGTCCCCATATGGAGTTCTGGTAGTTGCCAACACTGATAGGTTCCCATAGGCCATAGAATGACTGTTTCCAACACTGGTGAGTCCCAAATAGGGTATAGGATGACTGATGGATCCCCATAGAGCCTATGATGATACAGTTCCATACACTGGTTAGTTCCTAATAGCGCCTAGGATGGCAGTTCCCAACATTGGTGTGTCCCCCGTAGGGCCTATGATGACAGTTCCAAACACTGGTGTTTCCTCAATAGGGCTAACGGGTGATAGTTCCCAACACTAGTGAGTCCTCAATAGGGCTTAGGATGACAGTTCCCAATTTCGGTGATTCTTCCGTAGGGCCTATGATAACAGTTCCCGACACTGTTGAGTCCCTTTTAGGGTATACGATGACTGTTCCAAACTCTGGTGAGGCCACCAAAGTACCAAGGATGACAGTACCCAACACTAGTGAGTCCTCCATATGGCTTAGGGTAACAGTTCCCAACAATGACCAGTCCTCCATCGGGCCTATGGCGACAGTTTCCAACACTGATGAGTCCCTTTTAGGGCATACGAAGAATGTTCCCAACACTAGTAAGTCCCCCATAGTACTTAGGATGACAGTTCCCAACAATGGCAAGTCCTCAATAGGGCTTAGGGTGACAGTTCCCAACATTGGCAAATCTTCCATAGGGCCTAGGATGACAGTTCATAACTCTGTTCAGTCCTCTATAGGGACTAGGACGACAGTTTCCAACACCGATGAGTCCCTGTTAGGGCATACGATGAATGTTCCCAACACAAGTGAGTCCCTCATGGTACATAGGATGACAGTTCCCAACATTTGCCAGCCCTCAATAGGGCTTAGGGTGACAGTTCCCAACATTGGCAAATCCTCCATAGGGCTTATGATGAAAGTTCCTAACTCTGTTAAGTCCCCTATAGGGACTAGGATGACAGTTCCCAACTCTATTGAGTCCTCCATAGTGCCTAGGATGACGATTCTCTGGTTAGTCCCCTATAGGCATACGATGACTGTTACTAACACTGGTGAGTCCCTCATAGATCAAATGATGACAGTACCCAACATTGGTGAGTCCCTCATTTAATATACCATGGCTGTTTCCAACTGATGAGTCTCCATAGAGCATCGGATGAGTATTTCTCACACATGTGAGTCCTTCATAACGTAATATAATCTTATAGTTCCAACAAAATTGAATGTGTTTAGAAGTTTGGCCTTTAAAATGACATGGACCTTGACCTTGAAATGGTCATTATTTGATATCAGTTTGGAGTCAATTCAGTAAATGCTTACAAACATTTATTTTTAGCATTGGTAATACCAACTGTCACAACCGATGATACATAAAATAAATTTTGTAATAAAAATTATTAATGATATAGAGTCATCAATTTAATACATCATTGGATATCATGTACTTTATTAAAATTAGCTGTTTTCGCAGAACTATAATGTTCTAAATGATACATATAACTCATACTGAAGGAGTGCACATTAAACAACTCTTTCATCAACTTTATAACAATAGGAAAGATGGAAATGTATATTATGATGAGGAAAATAAACAGGAAATACCATTTTTAAACCTTTTTTCGTAATTTGACCTTGAAATGACCTTGGCACTTGGCATTGGTCTTACAGTGGTCACTGTTGTAATCAAATTTGATGGACACTAGTTAATGAACATTTAAATCCAAATATGCACCATTATATGAATCTACCACATTGATTTTTGGTGGTTATATGAAATGACGGCTTTCTTGGACGCCATCTTGGATTTTCACCTTTCCCCTCATTATGTGTTGTTTTTTCTGTTAATCAGAATATGACTACCTTTCTGTAAAACACCAAAAAGTTTCTATTACAATTTGTTTTACCTTTATTACTAATTTAACTGGACTAGTATACAGAGTGCATTGTGTGACATAAGTGACTCATTTTCGGTATTTTCCTAAATTCTATTTTATATACATGATGACGATGGCGGCCATATTGGAAACCATTAGTTGCCATGGTTACAAAATGTTTTCTTTTATCAAAGGCACAAGGTGAATTTATACTTAGTAATGATATCAACATAAAATATATCATTTATTCCAGTACATTTTACTTGTTTATGCTCATACAAGGAACTTACATAATACGCACATGTTAAATGTAAGCGAGGTCTCAAAATATTTCTTTAGAATTCGCCTTTTTGACCTCTAATATGACCTTTACATCACAGTTGACAAAGGTACATTGTTACAAATATTGTAACAAGTCCACTTTTCCTTGTATTCAACTTCATCTTTTCATATAATTAATAAACAAGTTCAATCGGAACTGCTTTCATCAGAACAAACATTACCCCTACCCCCACACTTTTTGGGGGCTAAAGCAAGGAAAATTTCGAGAAAATGCTTCAATATCTAATTGAAAGATGCATAAATAACAAATGTGCCAACTTTCCTAATAGTGGGATGGAAGAAACTGAATTTTGTATGGTATAGTGTCTCAAATATGTATCAAAGTTGAAATATTGATACTTTTCGCAGATTTTAAGAAAATCGTACCCCACCCACTTTGAAAGTCTATAGTCATTATATAAGTGCTTTGATTTTATACATTTGTTAATATTTTCATTTCCCTAACTATATAGCATACACTCAACACCAGAAATGTGATATATATGGTAAAAATATTCCTGGGTAGTTATAAATCTTACACTACCCCCAATTTTTTACCTTATTTGGACGATAAATATGATGAAAAAAATTAAATCATCACAATGTTTCACCAAAATGACCTAATATGACAAGAAAAACATACATTCTATTGTAAAAATGACTTATTCCCATAATAAATGTCATATCCATTGTCCCAGAGGCTGTAAATGGACAAAAGGTGATAGTTTCTTTTTGGGCGGCCATCTTGGACGCCATCTTGGATTTCTAAAAACGCCGTCATGGGAATGCTAAAAAATTACCATGATCGTAAAGCACAATCATTTACAAACATTTTAAGGTATGACTCAGCTTGTTAAAATGAATGGTAGGGTTCTTCCCTTTTTACCTGAAATTGTCAGCCTACCAATATGAAAATGACGTGTTCATCAAATGTCCCAGCCGTATAGCTATTTTTAGAAACTTCAGACCAGGGCCACGTGATGGTTTTATCAATGAATCGTATATCGTCATGTTATGCAATCATATGGTGTGGCTATACTAGCCGCTTTCTAGAGATGTCTCACGCTGTGATGGAAGTGATTACAAGACGGTACTGTAGAATCTGATAAATAGGCGCGTAGTATTATTTTAAAGCCACTTTTGATATACGCATTCAATACACGTATGACATATACATCAATATGCCCCTTTTTACAATTATATAGATACCCAACATGCCTATATAGTCACATATGCCTATTTAGACATTCAAGACAAGATCGGCAGTAAGAAAACGAACATTAAACGTGTAAAGTCGTTTAAGCTTTAGTAGCAGCAACCAGATCGCCTCCCATCAGCACTCTTAGTGCTTTGATTATTAAATGTCATAAAAGCATGTGCTATAGACTAGGTGTGAAATCCCTTACATCGGGTATGCTCATAAACCTGCTACCATAATTCATGAGCACACTTCTTTAATGTACAATTATTTGTACCTTGATAATCCCATTGGCAAGATTTCAATTGGTAATGTTGGCTTTTATCCACAATCATGTTGGCCAGTATCCTAATAAATTTAACAATCACGGCGGTCAGTATCCAAAAAATACTATACATGTTTGAATTTTTGTTGGTGAGCGTTAATTTATCTAAGATTTTAAAAAATTGAAACGTCCAAATCATAGTTTATACAACTGCCAATACTTCCCAAATGATATTCATTACATAAAGTCAAATAAATGAGTTTTACAACGTTTTTAAGTACAAAACTCATTCTCAAATGTAAAATCCACACATTCTTTAAGGCTTTACATAGTGAAAAATATTACCTATGTGCAAATTGTTTAGTGCAAATAGTACATTTTCTTCATATGTTGATTATGTAATATTGAAATAAACAATCTGGATAGTTTATATGGAAAATATTGCAAAAACAATGCACTTATCACATTGTTCATGTCGGCCATTTTTCAATCATGTTGCGAATATCCAATCATGTTGTTTTATCAGGGTAACAAGGGTGTTACCTAATACTCTATATAACTACAGTAAAGTTCTACTTATACAACAAACAAAAAGGATATTTCTAAGACATTTTGTCATACTAATAGCTGATATTTTTTGTTATAAATTCAAGACTGTCATTATCCCCATGATTTTATTATCAAACAAATAAAATCGGCATGTAATAAAGCAAAAAGGGACAAAACATTGTTCAAGAGTTATATTAAAAATACGCTATAGATCTAGCAGGGTGTTTTTGCAGGAATTTATATTGCGCATCGTAGTGCGCAGGTAACAGTTCATCCAGGGGTGTAACAGTCAAAACTGTTGCCCTCCTGGCAATGAACTGTTTCATACCTGAATATAAAAATAAACATTAAGACATGAAACAGGCAAAAATAACGCATTACTCGTTATATAGAGTGCTAGGTAATAATATCAGTTGTGAACTTTAACTTTAGTGTATTTTATCATCACGTTTAATTTGATATGTTTAAGTACATATGTTGATTCAAGGAATTCAAGAGAGGAGATGTAACATGATACTCTAGCCTGTCATATATAAATACTCTACTCTGTCTCTTTTTATGTTAGCTCGTTCTTAGTGATTTACAATAAATAGTTAGAATGCATTGCTTGTCATTCATATACTCCTGGATAGAACAGTTAATATTACTGTCCCCAAATTTGCATCGTAGACCCGTCGCACGTCCGTCGTACGACAAGTGTGTAAGGTGTTTAACGTTAATTTACATATCAGAGTACAACTGATACATTTATACAACAATACAGAATGATAAAACAAAGCCTATAGTCTATTTTGATATACTGTTATATTTACAACACCCCAACCTAAGATAAGAAAAGCTAAGATGAGAAAAGCTGTCTGCATTTTGATAAACACAGTGAAATATGAAACCTGACTCTTAATTCTGGTAATTTGTTGTTGAACAACACATTGTTCATGGAAACAATTGTACTGACGTTACGCACAATGTTGTAACATGACGTTGACGTTAATTTACGTCACACACATGACTACACGTTGTAGAATTATGATACGGACACAAAGCTCGTACGAGTCCACAATTTTTTTAATCCTAACGGTTTTTGTACATTCGTAGCGTGTGGTCACAGCTCGTGTGTACCCCGTACGATTTTAAAGAATGCAGTCGTGCGATATCCGTACGGGCATCGTTTTATATTTAAGGTATAAGAAAGAAATATCTTGACGGACACGTCTCCATAAAATTTTAGATCCGAGGATAATAAGAGAATACGACAGTAATAATACGATAGTACGATGATGATAATACGAGAATACGATGGTACGATGGTAATTATAGGAGAAAATGACAGTTCGATAGAGATAATGCGACGATGCGATAATGATAACGCGATACTATATCGCATTGTCATTATCGAACTGTCATATTCTCGCGTTATCACTATCCTATTCTCGTATTTTAATCATCGTACTATCGTATTATTGTTATCGTGCCATCGTATTCTCGCATTATCATCCATATTTTACTGTCGAGTTGCAGTATCAACAGAATAGCAATGAATGTTGTAGTGTTTACAACAATGTAATGTGTAATAACATGTACATTCGAAATAAAGATATTTAAATTTTGTGTACAAATGTTATGTTATGCTCGCTCTGTCTGATACATTTCCCCCCGCTATTATTTTCCCGTGAAGTGACTGGATGGTAGTTATTTCGCAATGTCTATTTATAGATAAGTGGTTAACGCGTTATTTATCTAGTTAGTAACTTAACTACATATCTTTCTAGATATTTATCTGGTTAACTAGTTACTTAACGCGTTAATAAGATAATCACATAATTATCTAGATATTTATCTGATTAACTAGTTACTTATCTAGTTAGCGACATAGCTATGTAGCTATTTATCTGGTTAACTAGATACATGTACCTAACGCGTTTATAACATAACAACTTAATTTTCTAGATAATTAAGTGGTTAACGCGTTATGTAACTAGATAACCACTTAATTATCTAGTTAAGTATCATGCTAACTAGATACATAACACGTTGTCAAGTTAACACTTTGCTAAAGAGGTAGGAACTGGCAGTTGGTGGCAGTATTATGTGTTTTTTTCTAGATAAGATACTGTTTATGAATTAACTTATTATCTAGTTACCTAACGTGTTAACCACTTAATTTTTTACATACGTATGCTGCTATCTGGTGGCAGAAATATGCCACCATACTATTGTGATCACCCTTTTGTTCGTCGTCCGTCGTGCGCCGTGCGCCGTCAACCGTCCGCCGTGCACCGCCAACAATTGGACTGTTAACAATCTAGAGGTCATAGTTTTCACTTAATCTTTTTTAAACTTGGTCACAATGTTTGTCTCTATGAAATCTAGGTCAAGTTCGTAACTGGGTCATATGGGGTCAAAAACTAGGTCACTAGGTCACATCAAAGAAAAACCTTGCTAACACTCTAGAGGTATCATTATTTACATACACTTAATGAAAAATTGTCACAATGTATGTCTCTATAAAATCTAGGTCAAGTTCGTAATTGGATCATCTGGGGTCAAAGACTAGGTCACTAGGTCACATAAAAAACCTTATTAACACTCTAGAGGTCACATTTTTGACAAACTCTTAATGAAACTTCGTCAAAATTTATGTCTCTATGAAATCTAGGTCAAATTGAGTCATCTGGGGTCAAAAACTAGGTCACCAGGTCAAATCGAAGAAAAACCTTGTTAATACTCTAGAGGTCATATTTATGATGTAATTAGAATGAAACTTGGTCACAATATGTGTTTTTATGAAATTTAGGTCAAGTTCGCAACTTGGTCATCTTGGGTTAAAAACTAGGTCACAAGGTCACATTGAAGAAAAACCTTGTTAACACTCTAGAGGTGACCTGCTTTACCTAATCTATATGAAACTTGGTCACAATGTTTGTCTGTATAAAATCTAGGTCAAGTTTGTAAATGGGTCATTTGTGGTCAAAAACTAGGTCACAAGGTCACATTAAAGAAAAACCTTGTTTACACTCTAGAGGTAAATTTTTTTATGTGATATTAATAACACTTGACCACAATGTGTGGCTTTATGAAATCTAGGTCCAGGTCGCAACTAGGTCATCTGGGGCCAAAAACTAGGTCACCAGGTCACTGATTCTGCCTTAACTGCTAGTCATCAGGTGAGCGCTATAGGGTCAATGACCCTCTTGTTTTACCTACAACAGATCGAGCTGCTGTGTCCACGTTTCGAGTTCTCGCATGGGTTGCATTCGGCACAGAATTTATGGCTTTTGTTCTGGTTAGTGCGAGAATCAAATGTTGCGCAGAGACTTGCTGTGTGCCAATCTGTGGTCGGGATTGGACAGCCTTCTATGAATGTGGAAATTGTTGGTTCGTCTTTAGTTTGGTATCAGGTACGTAAACTATTACGCCAGTCTGTTTTATAAGAAAACAAGACTGCGTTCAATAAACGCTTATGCCCCCTGTGTAAGCCTTGTCCATAAATAAGTCTAAGTCCAAAATTAGGTCAAGGTGAAGGTCAAAATGGGGTTAGGTGATACTGGCGTGTGGAGAGTGTTCATACACAACATCCATGCAAGTATGAAAGCTTTGTAGCAAGCCATATTAATGCTAGAAGAAACGGTCAATTTGGGTTAACCAGGACGGACGAACGGACGAACGGACGGACGAACGGACGGACAGGCGAATCACCATATGCCTCCCCATCTATCGATAGGGGGGCATAAAAAGGCGTTTTCATCGAAAGAGTGTTATGTCTTGTACATTGATCGCTGGAGATAACTCTACCTTTGTATATAAACAAAAAATGACATTATCATCAATGCACGGTCGATTGATTTTCTTGTTAAATAATTTATGCATTAAAAGTGGTTATGCACAAGATACAGTACAAATGGACGTTGGAAATGTAGTATTTTATTGTCATTTCTATTTGCAAGCAAAGGGTAGTGTTATTGTCTGACCAGATTAAACTGAGACTCCTTGCATAATTCGGTCAAGTCCGGAAAATTCCGAAGTTACAAAAACATATATTTACATTTATCGATATATGTGACTTTATTGAGTTGCTACTAGATAACAATCTGTGATGGCTCAGTGGTTAAGTGTGCGGTGTGAAGACCACAAGGTATCGGGTTCGAGGCTAACTAAAACTATTTTTTATTTAACATTTTTATCTTTTTATGCAAGTATGCTAGTTGTGAATTATAATCCTCCCTATGTTCACATATCCATTACACAATTCAGTCATACATTAAATTTATAATGGTAATCTATACCTATATTAACAAATAAGTTGTTGAAGCCTTTTTCACAGTGTACTTTGAATAAAACAATATACAATTGAAAATTTTACAAAAACCGAAAACAAAGACAAAATAATATAAGAACGTACGGGGAAAAGTTTTAAACATAAACCCCTTGATTCAAGGATAGAGAGTTGAAATAAAAATATTAATGACAAAAGTTTTGCAGTTAGTTTCGAACCAGCAACCTCTTGCGTTAAAGGCGCCAACGTTTCCACTGCGCTACAATTCATGCTTTATTTTTCTTTCGATTTTGTTACAAATACAGAGATTAGTGCACATGTAGTAAATAAACATACGAATCGAAAACAGCCGATTACAGCCGGGGGTATACGGACTTTGATCAGAGTGTCAGTTTAATCTGGTCAGACAATATTAGTAAACCACAATAAACTGATACTCGTCAGATTTGAACAAGCATAATTATGCTCAGAGTCTCATTTGTATGTGGTCATATAATATCATCGGCGCACTATACTTGAAAAGCCCATTATTAATTCTTATAACCACAAACGTGTGCGAGTACAATACAATATCCTACAACAGATGAACTATATTGTTTTGACAAGTGGAACTTCTTTTGTTTTATTAAGTATCTGGAAATATATGTTTTAAACAAAACTTATGTAAATGGACTCTCTAATTTCTTTTCAGCCGTTCTCAATATGACTGGGATGATTATATTCCATATATTTTCGACAAGCTGTGTTTTTTCCATCCTAGCCTATCATTATGTATTGGCAAATTTTATTATTGGAACATTGAAGGTAGGGTACTGTTTTATTCTATACATATTGGGTAATGATAGCAGACGCTTAAAACGGGACCTTTTCATACTATACTCAACACAAAAGGACGTTTATATTATTCATATATTGATATTTCAACGTTCATCGTGACATTTTAACTGCCCATCCTGTTGAAGAATTCCAGGGAAAACAACTCAGAATCACTGAACGGAAAGGGGAATAACTGATTTTGTTAAAACAAGATTATGCGTATTCGAACTTTCCGTTCAAGGGCTGTTGACCTGTTTTAATGTTGTAAGCATTAATACTCGTATTGTTGTTAAGAAAAACCAGTTTGATACTGAAAATGTATAACGCTGATCAATGCAGTTTGAGTCAAACATTGATATGTTTCAAATTAAACTTTGAATTTAAATAAGAGCTGATTTACTGTTTCGTTTCTTGAACGAAATTTGTCGGCTGTAGTCAACTGCATACTATACCACTAATTTCATCAATGCGCAGCACCTTTAGACGAATACAGAGTCAACTAAAGTTGCGTCAATGAAAATCGTACTTAAAATAATGTAAAGTTTCTTTTTTCTTTAGAACATAATACAGTTATTAACTTATTTCTTAATGAAATATTTCAAAATGACGCCATGTTTCAGTCAGTTGTTAAATGAAAACAAGACTTACCTATGCAAGAACCAATATGCTCTAATAACCTCCTGTTTAGAGAAAAATCCCTGTTTGCGTTTAGGCAGTTTCAAGATGGCGCAGATGAAACAAGCTGAATAAAAGCGAACTAGCGATAGTTTGACCATAGTTCAACCATCTGAAGGTTTTCGCGGATTCTAGTTGAACTATGGTAACTACAGTTAAGCCAAGACCCAGCCATAGGGTTCCTCCGTCTCTGCCCAACCCCTCCACCTTTATCTCTGGACAGCCACGTCATCCGGATGTTATTATAATAAATAAAGGTCGAGGACTAAGTTAATTTGTTCTGACTTTATGCAAAATAAATGTTTTATTTTACAGGTTATATTGTACATAGTGTTCCTCTATAAGTGTGGATGCCCGGATTCCAGCAAGTTTTTAGGATCCAATAAGGAAGTGGCGGACTATGATATAAATACGACTAGAACCACAACAACGTATGAAGACGGCCGGGTTGAGAAATCCGACTCTCATAGGTTGGAAAGGCGTTATTAAAATACACCAAATAAGGTGGCTTTCAATTGGTCTTAAATTGTATTTCTTATTTGCATAGCCAAACCAATACGAAGAATGGTTCAAACCTTGAAAGTACAATCATGGCGAGAAATCAAACTCTTCTAGTGCACGTGAACAAAAACACAGATCCAACGTGTCATTGACCTTCTAAGAACTGTGTACCATCATATCAAAATATATTTTGTTGTTCCCCTAATTATATTTATGTCTCCTTGCCCATTTCGTGTATATGTGCAGTGTGTATGCGGCTCGTCTTGTTAGACCTGTTTACTCTTATTATTTCACCGGGCATTTTCAAAAAAAGTGATTTTATCTATTATGATGCAGTGATGTTTGACAACATGCGGAACATTCGTGAAGCTATATTTCTAAGAAAAGACAATTTTGTCGATATCGATTTATACCTTGTGTCTGTTTACTAGTTGCTTCCCTTTACACCAAAAACACCGCTTAACCGGTCAGTATTAAATTATCAGTAATCAGTATTGATTTGAATATCAATAACTTAGCGTGAAAGAGATATGTAGCCAAGTAGCGCTTTGGGAAGAGAGAACATCCTGGAGAACTATAGTTTTCTCGTAAGGATGAAGGGTTATGGTTTTAACATATACACCTTTTTTAAAATTTACTATTACATATTAATTTTTTAATGATATTATTTTAATAAGTAATAAATAAAATATTTAATGATATGAATATTTACAAAACAAGCAGTACACTGGGTAGTTTGATTCCGATTTAATTAACTCGAAGTTGATTTTTATACTCGCGCAGAAGACAATCTATTATGGGACTTTAATAAGAAATAAAGCTAATTTACTGAATATGGTCGGTTTAAATGTTATTATTTATAAAGTTATGTTTTATTGTGAATATTATTACATGTATATTTAAATTAAATTTGTTATATATATTCCCTCCGCATTATGAGACATGGTAATATTCGTACATATTGTATTGATTTGATTTTATAGAATTGTCTTTCAGCCTTTTGTTACGTGCATGATACAAACATCTATTATAAAGTACGAATTTTTATTATTGGTGTTGGGATCTAAAAAAAATATAGAAAATTCCTCATTGGCCTGTGATACATATATTATCAATATTATATTATATATTATACTTCATAAATTGTTTTCCTAATTTAGGATTCCATTAACATGTCTGTTTTATACATTGTATTTCGTTACTTTTTATCAATTAAAGTATACTACGTTCATAGTTTCTTTTTACTCAATATAACTTTGCCTTGTCCGTATTTTGCTTTTATCGAAACATTTCTTTGAAAATTTCGATTTAAGTCCTGCTGATAGCATTCGACTTTTATACTTGGCTAACCAATTGATCGGACGCCAGTGTAAAGATAGTTCCACCCATTTGTTCGTCGGAGGTTATAAAGCAAATCCATTGTATTATGCAAAATGTGCAATGTTTCTATTGTGTTAACAACACAAATTACATCCTTTCACTGGCCAACTTAATTCTCGGTTTACGTTTGTAAACACTTGCATCTGGGGTGGTATTCACACAGCATTTTAAGGGAAAACAGTTTTCTTAAAATGTCCTTAAGTGTATCAGCTAAACAGTTAAGTCAAGAATATAATTTTTTCTATAGTTTAGAAACATTATGCGTGTAAAGAGCTACAATAACCACAGAGAAAACATCGGGGTTTTCTTCGTTTCTTGGTAAATATATGCAGCTCAAATTTTTAACTTAAATAAAAATATTTAAGTTTTCCCATAAAATTTGTGAATACCAGCCCTGGTCAATTCAACAACTACTGCATAGCAAGAGTGATAAACCAGTACCATACTATTAACCATTTCGTTGCCAAACAGTCCTAGTATTACATACCAACATGCTGAATAATTTTACCAGAACAAATTGTTCTTTAAATTTTGGTGAGTGGGGAGCGGAGGCCTAAAGGTAGGTCGCGCGTTTCGGGATCGAGAGGTCCCGGGTTTTAACCTCCGTCTGGACCACTGCTTAATTTCTCTGAGCAAGAATAACCAACATGCTCCACTCGACCAAGGTGTAAATTGGTACCTGTGAGGGCTGTGTCTGAACATGTTCGATAGTCCTGGGCGCCGCAGATATATGTTGGCTGAACACCTACCAGGAGAGAAATAATCTCCCCAAGGAGACTCGAACGCAGGACTCCATAGGTAGCCCAATGACCAGGGGGAGTTAAAATATCGAAGGGTGGCTGAACGGCTGAACTGCTGAAAGCAGCCCTCGAAAATTGATAACTTAACTTTTTTAAGTGCATGTACAAGTAGTATTTAAAGTTTTCCCCCGATGTAATACTTTCTACCTAAAATGTCACATCAACACGTTAACAGGGAAAGCAGCACTCAACAAAAACAGCATAGCACAAAGAAGCTTAAAAATGAACAGGTAAATGGAATGGGGTGGTTGCAGAGTAAGAAGATAGGCAGAGTTAAAGTCAACAAACAATAACGAATCACAAGGACATCCCTCAAAAGACAAGACATGGGGATAACTGTTTTGTAATTTTCCTTTTAGAAAATATAAGGTGAGTAATAACATAAATAAACTGTAAGACTTCCGCTTTCGGACAAAAAATGCCAAGTGTCACAGTGAGTTTAAATCGGTTATAAAAAAGATAATATCAAGTCGGACAGGGAAGGCAGCACTCAACTTAACCAGCCGAGCGCAGAAACCCTAAAAACATACAAGACACAATGCCCAAAACTATGGAAGCCCTGGAGGGCACTTTTGACTTATGACTTGTGACTTATGACTTGTGACTTGTGACTTATAACTTGTGACTTAGGAGTTGTGACCAAACAAACTATAAATATATTTGCATGCTTTATTTTCCCCTTACGTGTAACAATAACGTGGATAAAAACGGATGATACGTGAATCGGATTTTTATATTTTTAGCAAGACAGGTAAGTCAGTTTTAGTTGTTTGATTAAATAACAATTGTTAACGGATTTACAATCATTCTAATACATAAGAGTTAGGTTTAAAAATCTTCTTTATCGATATGTTATTGCATACAAAGTTAGAATATATTTCCAACTTTTTGATTATAATTTTAGCGACACAATCCTGACGAATCTTTTGGTTAAGGGGAGGGAATAGAATGCCCAGTGTATTTAAAATGTATGTTTGTTTTTGCATTTTTATCCGGTCATATTGTCGCACATACCGTCTTCTATAAATGGTCACTTTGTCAAATGCCCTAGAATCAGATCCCCTTGGCCATATACATATAATATCGTTGTTTACTGACGTGCAAGCGTCAAAAATAGCATTTTTTAGATTTGCAAACGCACCGGTAGGGATACCACGCACCGGTGGAAATTCTCCGGAGAATATCAGCTAAAAAGTAACAACGGTTGAGACACACAGGCCTATTTGACACCGGTTGAGACACACTTTTATATAGATTTTATTGATTTACCGTGTCTTTGTAGATCCATATACATGTTGTATAGTTACAAGAATTGTATCATTTGGTACTTGTGACATCGTTTGCACGTTCGTTAGAATCTTTCGTCGGGAATATTATTAATAATTCCGTTTCAGATGATTTTGATTTACACTTGTTCGTTCAAATTAACACTGTATAGTAAGGGATGAAAATAACACAAGTGTGGTCTCGTGAGTATCAGTGCCAAACATGACAATGATCGGGCGCGGTTGGGGTGCGTGTTCTTTACGTCATGTTCAATTGTTAAGGCTATGCTTTGAAATTCATATAAGTCGCGCCTGACAGTAAATGTTACGACACAGACGGAAGGAGACAGTTTCTATAATCACCTCCTACTTTGAGGCTGGGATTCAAATGGGAGTTATGTATACAAAATGTACATTTACAGAAACGACACTAATTTCACTAGATATTGTTTCCAGAAACAACTGTCCAACCGGTATATTATTCTTAGTTGCAATTGATAATGAATCGCAAACCATCATTTTAGGGGATTCCACATGACGACGATCTCAGCTAAGGTATATCCCACTAAAGTTTTTGGAAAAACACCTGGTGAAGAAGATGACGGTCAAACAGAAATAAACATCACGGACCTGTCCATAATTAAGGTGAGTTATTTAACCTCCAGTTGACCATCCAAATACATATGGTCTTTGATAATCCCTTACTGGATAGGATTATATATATATCTTTTCTAGTCTACCTGCAGTATCTAAATAATTTGCCGAGGTCATCCTATAGCACATATAATGTTCTTAACCTTGTAATGTTGTCTTTATCAGTATGTTTTTACTGCAATATTGCTGTCCAGCTTTCAAGAGCAGGTAATACATCAAGTAAAATATTTTCAGTGCTTTGATAACAGCACATTTATGCATTGTAATAGTATATTATTTTCTGAAAATGGCTGTTCATGGTAGAAACCGAGATAAAACGGAAGAATTATGCAGTCAAGAAAAACTAGATCTATCGCCATTTCGAAGACTATTATATCATCGTCTGCAAAAACGCCATTGCCACTCTAGCCAAACAAGTTTAGTTGTGAGTTTTTGAACGGAATCCTGTAGAAAACTCGAGCAAAAGCTCGGCGCATATTAATGCGTCTATGAGTAGACTTACAGCAAAGCTGATGTCAGTTACACGCTTATGCAAACTCGTAAAGCGATTGTATGATGAGTTTAGTTCATTGTCTTTTTACAGGAACCACTATTTCGACAACGTGGAGAGGGAGCGGGGAAAACGTAAGCACAAACTTGGAAACGTCGCAAAACCAGAGGATCCTGTATGGCATCCAACCTCAGGAGAACATCATAAAGCTCATGAAGCTAAAATTTTACCACATGTTCACTTGTAATTGCTCAGACATTGTAAATAATCGAGTGAGTGGATGACCCTGCCAATGCCTTTTAAATGTGTAACCAATACATACTTTACCAACACTATTTTGCAATGAAACTCTCAGTTAATTTATACCTGTAGTAGTATTTTATATTATTCCATTTTCATAGCGTTCTTCAACTTGCTATCAAAGGCATATATTAAGTGTACATTGGACGCAAAGCATTGTTTATAGCATGCATGCATCAAGAACATTATCATGTCAACATATTTTGTTGAGAGTGAAACATGGAATGGTGGATTGTCCTGTATAAAGCAAAAAATGAGTGTTAATGTCAAATTTCAAACAAATAATGTCTTAATTTGCATGTTTCATTCATTGTTTGTGTTATTGCAATGTTTGGTGTATCAGTACAGTCAAGCACGTTCGTAAAGATCACCAAATCAAATAGCTCAAAATGGCCTTCAATGACCGGTAGTCATGCTTGCAGATTAAATGTAATTGACACTGGTCTGAGGGAAGATACTTTTTAAAGTATTTGAAAACAGGTGCTCTAAGGGTGGACTTTGTTTGTAGATGGTCTTTAAGTCCGGTTTGATAGTACTTGAAAAAACTCATGTATATTCAGTGCCTTTAGAGGTTGAATGCATTATCTCTATGTAATGTCTCCGATATTATTAAGTGTACTATGCATACATAGATTATCTGCTTGTGATGATATCAAATCACATAAATAATGTACATACTAAGTTATCCAGGGTTCATGTCCTTAAGTGCCTAAAGGCTATGAGAAAACTAATATTTTGGAATCTGACTTTCTCGTAAAAAAAAACCAACCCTGGACAAGCTACTATAACTTAATTAGCCAATAATGCATGGTCGTAGGAGCGTCTGCAACATGGGTGGGCAAATATTTGGGAGGGGCAAATATTGTTTTCAGTTGGAGGGAATTCATCGACATTTAAAGATATTTAATACCATACAATAAATGTTGTGTGTGTAATAAGTGCAGAAGGTATATCTGCTGTGTTGCCGGTTTATAGTAAAAATAGTATATTACTAGGGGGTCCGGGGCATGCTCCCCCGAAAAATGCTCATTTTATACTTTGTCACCATGCACAAAAAACTAATAACCTATTACAAGACTATTTCAGGCTGAACATTATGAATGTGGGCTGAATTATTGGGGCAAACAATATGTTGCCCCCTGTACTGACATTTGGGGCATGGCCCACAGCTCATACGCCCATGTAATGATGTTTAGTAGTAACATGGTATTTAGGCATGTGTTGTACATGGTAAGGGAATGGCCATATAGGCAAATGTAGCTATATGTACTGGCAGAACAAGCTATTAGTATTTCAGTATATTGGCTGAAATCTTTGATGTATCACAAATAAATCTCATACATTTTCATAACAATTGTTTACTACATGGGTGAAAGATAACACATTAGGTGATAACATGTTAATGACATAGATATAGACTTTATCAAAAAATACTTTACTTAGCATGTTAATAACATAGATATAGACTTTATCTAAACATAATGTACTCAATATCAATAGTGAAAACTTTCACCCATGTAATAGCATGCCTATTTACAATGTATGTATTGCATCAATAAAAACAGGTACACAATAAATTTGTTAAAAATTGTATTGGTTGTTTATTACTTTTGATTTAAGAACATGCTGAGATTAAGGTAATCAGAGAATAATTTCAATAATCACAGATTAAACAAGAAATATCACTGAATGTGATGAATACACCCATATACTGCTTGACATAGTCACTTCAATGTGCTCTGACAATATGCTCAACTAGACTTCATAATGATAAGTAATGCTAAGTTTCATTGGCATCCAACCAATGGTTGCAGAGGACAAGCAAATACATGTGCAACGTGTGCTGACAATATGCACAACTAGACTTGGTACTGATAAGTCATACACAGTTGCATTAAAATCCGACAAATTGCTTTGAAGAAATATAATACAGAGAAAATTTTCACGGACCGACCTACGAACAGACCAACCAGCCAACCTTAAGCATGGCTCTAATATAGCCCCCATATATACTTTGTATATCTTAGGGTATACAAATAAATCCGTAAAGCAACAGAAAAACATCAAACATTAAGACGACATAGGATTCCAAAGGTAAACCAGTTACCAGTACCTTTGTAACACGTTAACTAATGTTAACATGAATTTAAAGTACAATGTAAGTGAAAACAAGGTGACCGATCAATAATGCCAAAATGTCAAACAATGTGAAATCAGGAAAAAAGGCTATAGTTACATAATGAACATTGAAAAAAAACTGATTAATTTTTAATTACCCAATAGACATAATCCATGCAAGGACTGATTACGCTGATTACAGAATGTGTCCAAAAATTATTACGCTCGTAGACATTTTCATCAAGTTTGGTGTGGATTGGATCAGAAAAGTGTTACAGAGCAGACTATGTCCATTTTGAACAGTTCCAATAATTCAAGGTGAATAACCCATTTAATCTTCATTATTTAGTAAGTAATACTATCATAAACAACTATTTCCATATTACATTTGTAATCTTTGAGTCGAAATCATATAAAACAGTATGGTATGTACAACAAACACAGTAAAACTTATAACCAGATTTTGTAAATGGATAAAGCTGTATTCTGTGTTCTATGCCAGTAAGAAGTCCCTCATAGAGGACAATTGGGATGTCTCAAATGAAAGAGGCTTGTGGTGGGAAACCCAATGTTAATTGATTAGGGAGCCATTTTCTGAAATTGAGACGATACACCATCCTCTGAATGGCTGGTATCACAGGCTCGTCTTCTGCTATATATCATTCACGTAACAAACGACAGAAACGGGCTTCATTCTGTGCTCCGATATCTTCCAGTGCCTTTTGTCTTCCCAGTACATTCATCAATCACACGCCTGCGAACTTTTAGTACTTTGCTTGGGTGGTTTAAAACCAAATGGTCGACCGTCTCCTGGATGGCGGCTTGAAACGTGCAGTAGTATTTGTCCAGTTCTCTGCAATATGAAAAATAGGAATCACTATTTTTGCAATAGTAACGCAAGCGATTTTTGAACGTGTTAAAACTCTCCAACAACCCATATATAGCCTGACACAGTAATGTCAAGTTCATACGTGTTGGTCTTGACACATAGTTACAGAGAAATAACGTGGGAAATGTTTGTGACGGACGAGCACGACCCAAATAAAGCCTGAATAACTGTTCTTAAACATTGGCTGATAATTTTCATCCCTTACTAAACAGTTTTAATTTGAACGAACAAGTGTAAATCAAAATCATCTGAAACGGAATAATTAATAATATTCCCGACGAAAGATTCTAACGAATGTGCAAACGATGTTATAAGTACCAAAGGATACAATTCTGGTAACTATATACAACATGTATATGGATCTACAAAGACACGGCAAATAAATAAAATCTAATATGTCGCCATTGAACTGCTAACGATATAAAAGTGTGTCTCAACCGGTACCAAATCGGCCTGTGTGTCTCAACCGTTGCTACTTTTTAGCTGATATTCTCCGGAGAATTTCCACCAGTGCGTGGTATCCCTACCGGTGCGTTTGTAAATCTAAAGAATGCTATTTTTGACGCTTGCACGTCAGTAAACAACGAAATTATATGTATATGGCCAAGGGGATCTGATTCTAGGGCATTTGACAAAGTGACCATTTATAGAAGACAATATGACCGGATAAAAATGCAGTTCTCGATTCATTTTTCAACTTCGTGAAATTTCCAGGTTCAATCACGGTTTTATTGAATAATATTACAATACCAGGCATGGCACCTATATCGATGAACGCGGCAATTCTAGCTGCATCGTATCCAACAAAAAACTAAACATAAAAGCATTACAAAAGACTATAAGAAGTGAAGAAACAAGCGCCTACCTTTTCGCTGTCAAACAGTCCGCCATCTTGGTGTGTCTCGACCGGTGCACGGAAAATCCCGTCCGGCGCAGTTACACGACAGTGGATATATGAAATATATGTTGTGGAATCCTGAAAATATCTCTTGTGGAATATTGCATAATAAGCTGAGAACAACTACTGTAATGGACAGAAATGCATATACATGTACGCACAAGTTGAGCATACATATTATTGTCTCGTTATGAACCTACATATACTATGGTTGATATAGTCGACAAAGAAAAACAAACCGATCTGGACTGAGTGACACACAATAAGAATGTTTATTTTATAGGATCCCTAAGACCCTGTACCATGATAGAGTTCGACACCAAAACCTTGATGATATACATATACTCCAATTGATTTTGAGATGTTGGAAGGGCGTGTGTTTAATTCCAAACAGAAGTTCACCAATTTACAGCATATGCCATGATTTAAAATATTTGTATAACTAAGTATGGCATGTTGTTAGTCGGTATTGTTATGCCGAGCCACTTTAGTATACTAATTCCATGTGTATGTTGCTCTATTAATTTTGACATGTATGTCTAATGCTTCATTTATTCGTATAGTAAAGCACTAATATGGTTATAACGTCTGGTTTATTTCTGCATTTCAATTAAGATTTTGACTTGTGACTTGTGACTTGTGACTTGTGACTTGTAACTTGTGACTTGAGACTTGTGACTTGTGACTTAAGATTTGTGACTTGTGACTTGTGACTTGAGACTTGTGACTTGTGACTTGTGACTTGAGACTTGTGACTTGTGACTAGTGACTTATGACTTGAGACTTGTGACTTGAGACTTATAACTTGTGACTTGAGACTTGTGACGTGTAAAATGTAAAACCTTTGATAAAATTATAGACAGCAAACTATATCATAATAAGCGTTATTATAATCAATGTTGTAATTTAATATGAGTTTGTTATCCTTCGTTTGTTATCAGTATCCATTGAAGCCAAACTCTTGGAATGATATTTAATCATGAAATTGACAGTGTTTTTGATATTTGCTTTATATTGTATACAGAGTTAACACAAATGCAGTATTATGTTGTACATGATGAACGGTAGACAAAAACACATTTGCAAATGACAACTTTGAGTCTGTTGCATTACATGTACATGTATTTCAAAACATGACAAAATGGCGTATTATTTCTAAACATGTCTGTCCGACATTACATCTATGAAATTAAACGTATACGGATACTATACAGCTATCCTGAAAAGCTTAGTTCGTAGGCGCCATAAATGTAAATGTATTGATATCCACTACTTGGAATTGTCCGCAAAACCTTATAATGTTCTACTTCACCATTATGTTACATAACACAATCACATTCAAAATATATTCTAGCCCATAGTGTCACACAATTGCCAAGTTTACATTTGAGCCGGTTGCTTTGCTGGGTTTAAAGACTATATAGGTAAATAGGTTTGCACCGCCACATCATTTGTCGAACCAAACGCACCGAACAAACACACACAGCACGGATATTCCAGTTCCTTCACCTGGAAAATGTAGAAGAACATATAATTCTTATTACTTAAACAAAACTTAAAATTAATTCATTGCACCATGTATGATCCGAACTATCTGTCTCAAATGAGACGCAAAAATAATAGCGAAAAGGAAGCAAACCATTATAATTCTGTATGCACATGTACACGTATAATACACAACTATGCCATGTGACATTATGCTATTACATGAACGGTATTCTAGTTAATGGTGTTAACAATTCAGAATAACGGTTCGATGCCTTCAACAATGACGATTTCATTCAAACAAAACTAATGCCGACTTACCTGACTCACTATAGACTATTATCAGGTAATTCCGATTCTGACAGCATCCTTCACCATCCACGCTGCCCAAGGAAGTGCGCGCAGATTTATTTATAGAATGTAAGTCACAAGTCATAAGTCATAGGTCATAAGTCACAAGTCACAAGTCATACGTCACAGGTTCTAAGTCACAAGTCATAAGTCACAAGTCCCAACACCTAAGTCAAAAGTGCCCTCCAGGGCTTCCATACAAAACATAACATAATAAGGTGCGCGCTTAACCTCGCACTTACCCTACAGTCAACCTTGTGGAACAGGACAGTGTAAATTTAAATCGAAGTTTCCAGCTATGTAATACCCCCTACCAAAGGCCACAGCAACTAGTTATATAAGTATGTAAAACATGAACCATATATTGACAGAACATATAGTATCACAGAGAGTACCAAATGCCATGTGAGAAGTAAGAGCAGCAAGGGAGTAAAACATGTATGGGTACGACAAGACAATATTATAGACAGACATCAACATCTGTCATCATAAAAGGCTTTCGGTAAGGCACGTTCAGTGTCTGTTGGTCGCACAATGAAATCATTATGTATTGGCAAATTTTATTATTGGAACATTGAAGGTAGGTGATACTGTTTAATCTTGGGTTTTCAACTGAGAGGAATAATAAAATCGGGGTTACTAGTCGTACCAAAAGCGTCGGATAGTACCTAGATGATGCAGGACATTGGAAATACTGTAGATTGAAAGTTCTTGTCACAGGTGGTTTCTAAAAGTTTTACTCAGGAGTTAAGTTAAGAATCCTTTGTTAACCATAATTACAAAGTCTACATTTGATAATAATAACTGAAATAGCCACTAGGACAAAGAAGTGATAAAAACAACCCCTTAGACAAAAGGTGGTGGCTTTATTTATGTAACTACCTAAGTTCAACACTATCTGTATCTTATAATATGGATTCAATAATAATGAATTGTTGTGCTTAATTAGAAAATGTTCAAAATATTGACATTAAAATGAAAATATTATACTTTAATTAATATAATTGAAATCAGCATTTCAATACCAACATTTTGGTACTAAATTTGATATGATTATATTTTCAATAAACAAATAATGTGTTTGATAATTATGCAATAATATTGCTAATTATGTAACTAAAAATTATGCAAAAATATTAATCATAATAATTCCTCCGGAGTCCTTTGGCTTTGGACCCCAGAGCCAAAAAAATAAAAATATAACAATTCCTCCGGAGAACAGCGGCTAAGATCTCGGTACTTCTGGAAAACTGCTAGCGAGTATTCCCCATACTTGTGACAAGACAGAGCTCAACGGTCAACCCAATATCGGAAGAATGTCAGTGGAGTCAAGACAGAGAATGTCAACTCATCACATTCGGCGATACCCGTTTGGTGCTCAACCGTCTGCAGTCAGTCACGATATGCTGCATAAACCAGAATGGCAGAAGTTTCAACCATCATTATTGTGTGGACAGTGTGGTGAGTCGTTTACCTATCATCATCGTTGCAAGGCAATGAATCGGCAATGTTACAAGTGTAGGCGTTATGGGCACTACGCTGATTTCTGTAGGTCCATCAACAAGATCCATTCTATCAAAGAAGCAAGGTGTGACAAAATTTCAACTAGAATAAAATCTGTGTGTCAATTAAATGAAATCGCTGATGATAGAAATTACATCTGTTCTGTAATGCCATTTTCAACTGTTGGAAATGAAGAATTAGTATCTGTGATCCAGTACAATTCATGTCATCAGAAGGGTACTAATAGAAAATATGCTGCAGTTCAGAGAGAAAATGCAAATCTTAAAAAGAAGAATAAAGAGATGGCAGCCCTAATCAGCAATTTAGGACAGAAAGTTTTTGAAAGGGAAGGTAAATGTGATTATGAATCAATACTCAATCCAGTAAATACAAATGAAGTGGAATCAAAATAAATCCAGTGGTATGAGGATGAAATTCAGCGACTTAAACATCATGGTACCATGTTCATAGAAGGGAATATAGAAGACATCCAGAAGTTATCAACATTCATCAGCGTTCAGCTCAGGGAATATTGTATGTATGTATGTACCCATTTTATTGTGAATGTTGTGGTAGTTCCATATACCATGATCTTGACGATTGTGTTGCAACCATACTTAGAAGTGTGTGTGAATTTTGTAATGGAAGACACTTTACTTGTCTCTGCAATCAGAGGAATGATGATTTCTGTCCATAGACAAAATTGTTGTTTCATTATGTATTTGTATTTCAACTTTCGGGTCGAAAGCTAAGGTAGTTGAGGGGAACTATTATGATTACAATTTCACCATATTTTGTATGGCTTTAAAAAATGTTGATTTTCTATTCAAATTCAGATTACCAATTATTATTATGCATTCATTCCATGTCTTAACTGATTATTATCCTATTTTAGTAATTTAGCCTCAGTGTGTCTTCATATTTCTTCATGCATTTTCATAGGACTTCTTTCTAGGTATATTATCTTGCATTGTTCTTAGTGAATCAGGTGATTAAGTCAATCTAGTTTGTGATTGTTTGTTATTATTTCTTAAATGGTTATCATACTTTTCTTTCAAGTTATAATTGAATTATCATAGGTGTGAAAAACTTTAAATATCCAGTCTGATATGTTTGGTTTAAGTAACTCGATTGGCTTCTCAGATTGCGTGAATTACTCTGTCTGCTAGAGTTAAGGGTTACCTTATAAAAATGGACTTAACTTTAGGACAGAACATAAAATAATAGATAAATAGACTTACATAATACAGTATCTTTATGAAGTATAGACTTTGTGCATTTGATTTTATTTGATAACTTTGTGACTCAGTGAAATAATTAATATCTTTGTGATATATCTGATCTCTATGAACATCAATTGTGTGATTGTTAAGACTCATTAAAATTAGTAAACTACAGCCGGCTTTGTGATCTCGGAACATTTATTGTACTTACAACTGCGGACGTACAGTTAAACGTCCAGCAATACACACGATTGGTTGATCAACACCAGAACAGCAGCGTACACCCCTGTACTGTTCACTTGAATTTGTGAAAGTAGTGGACAACTCAATAGCGGTCCAACCATCTTCATAAAACCTACATGCGTGAATTCTACTGTCTATCAATATAGAACTTTTCTAAGATTATATATAATATATTAGTAGTTTGCAAATAATTATAATTAACTTATATTAATACATGTAATTAATAATTATCGACTTTGTTATTTGTTAAATCGATGTATCACCATGTATGTTTGTAAAAGTTTAATTCATAGAGGTTGCGAAAGACGACGTGTAATGTATACGTCTACGTGAATACTATGTTTTGGGTACATGTATTTCGTTATCCAGGAATGTGTAGTTTCTTCATGTAACGAACGTGTGACAAACGAAACTATAATATGTATTATGTCACACAGGTATGCGTATTCATGGGAAACCCAAGATTTCACCGCCCGTGATATAAACACTCATTATCGATTCACGAAGAAATCATGTTACAAATGTCATGTGATTTTACACACACGCGTTGTTTTGCAAGCCAATTTTAATTGCAACGTGTGCGTACACATGTACAGGTAGCTACACGTACAAGTAGTCGCAAACGTTGGCATCGCAACCTCTCACTGATATCACTACTTACACGTGTTAACAACATGAACATTCCTTGTTTTTCAGGTCATACTGTACATAGTGTTCCTCTGTGCGTTTGGATGTCCAGATTTCAGCAAGTTTTTAGGTTCCAATAAGCAAGTGGCGGACTATAATATAAAAACGACTAGAACCACAAGAACGTATGGAGACGGTCGAAAAGAAATACAAGACACGCATGCGTTGGCCAGGCGTTATTTAAATACACGATCGGTTTAGTGCGCATGCGTCAGGTCATGTGTCTTAGTACGTTAATTTTGTGTCTTATAATTGTAAAAAAATGTGTCAAAATAATCAATAATTGAACAACTTGATAAGTATTGTGCCATTAAGGACATGGAGTATGATCTATAGTGGATGGGTACATGCTTTTTTCAAATGCATTTTATTCTTCAAATTTATATTTGATGGGATCAGTAACATAGCATTATGATGCACTACATTTAACCTTGAAGTTAAACAAAAAATAAATATAAATAAAGTGAAATTATTGAAGCATGACATCGTTTCCACTGTAAATCTTGCTCGTTCGCAAACACACAAGCTGCCCTAGGGTATTTGCTTAAATGTATATCATTCTTACAATATAACTCTAGGGAACAAACTCTTACTTGGTTTCAGACTGAACAATGTATACTTACAAAGATACTCAAGAAACATTGCCATAGTTCTACTTTCGGTTTGCAAGGTCATTGCTTTTTTGCATGATGCAAGTTCATGAATATGTTTCATAATTGTTTGTTCCTTATAATATTGACTATGTCCCCGACAATAAACTTTGACTCTTAATGTCATGTTGACTTTGTTTGTGAACGAGCAAGATTTGCAATGAAAATGCAGTCATGCTTCAATAAGTTCACTTTATTATTATTTATCTTTGGTTTAACTTCAATGATATATGTAGTGCATCTTAACACAATGCTTATTTTATCCAACAACTTTAATTTGAAGACAAAAACGCCTTTTAACGAAAATTTCACTATCTCACTAGAGATTAGGCTCTACCCCCTTAATGGATCGGTACCGACCATGGAGAGATGATAACGATTGTAGCTATCAGAGATTACAACATAGTTATTGTTATTGCTAATTATTCTAAACGATATCAAATATTTGATACTAGTTCCTAAACGATTGTATTATATCAAGCTTACGGAAACGTCTTACGAAGAAAGGAATCAGTTGACGCCAGTGTCCCGGACGTAAGGACGTTCATCGACATGGCCACATTATAAGATCCCGGGATATCAAATTTATACACGTTGTTGTATTTTCACACTCACGCCACACTTTATGGAAGACATGACTTGTGTAATAAAAGCGCAACATCAATGATGTAATATTGAAGCCAAAAACATAATAACACAATGTAATTTTATAACAATACATTGTAAAATGCATACAGTATACACAACACATTTATAGGTTAAAAAGTAACAAATACAGAGTATCTCAAAAACGGCTACTCTTAAAGTAGCCCCAATCATATGTTTTGTCTTATCTGGGTACTAAAAAACTGCCAGTAACAACAAATTGTAAATTCTAACACGATCTGCGGATTAATCGTTTAAATATAGAGCGGACCTAACAATGTTTTATTACCCCCATAAAACATACCTATCAAATTGGCTGTTTCTATTTACGCCCAGTATCATGTGACATATTTATGAATGAATGAACGTAAACTTTATAGTAAATTTTTCTACGAGTTACGATGACAAGGCGAGTTGCACGAGAATCGAGTGTTACAGCTATGACGCATCTATTTTTAGAAACTCCAATATACTCTAGAAACCAAGTTTTATTAAAGCACTGATAATCAATTCATTTATATTTTTCATTTTATGAAATAGATACCATATACTCGTGTTATTAAAATTGTTTCAATGTTTAAAATGTGGTATTTCCTTCAGAAAATTACGATGGTCGTTTTCATTAACGAGGGAGGTAATTGTACCAGCTAATAAGCCACTCAATTTCAGCGTGGAATTATGTTCAATGTCAAATGGGTGAAAATGGAATGCGCGCAGTTAAATAGTGCGGGATATTCGAAATAAAAACTCTGTTCTTGTATATTGTCGGTGAATAAAACACGGGCACTCGTTCGGATGCGGAAAATTAAATCACTCGTGCTACGCACTCGTGATTTAATTTTTCCGCATCCGAACTCCTGCCCGTGTTTTATTCACCGACAATAAACGCGAACAGATTTTTATTTCTTAAATATATGATGCATCAAAACATTAAAAAAGATATCTAACAAAAAGATTATATTAAGTCAGACAGGGAAGGCAGCACTCAAAACAAAGACATGTTATCTAACTTATACAATCAATGATTGTGGTGGAGGAATGGGAGGAGGCGGTAAAACAACAATTTAGAGTTGAAACGAAAATAGCATGGTTTCGTTATCAATAATTAAGTGCGCATGCGTGAAGTTTTCCCCAGTAGGGATTAATGACCGGGCAAGCCGTACCGTTTTCATAGGTACGTGAAAGGTATGAAGAAAGGCCCCTTTCGTCCATAAAACATTCTATTTAACATAAAATATATTTATGGCCATCAAGCGGTCTTATTATGAGAATTGATAGTTTGTGAAGTTTGTAAGACAAAATAAATAACCAACCAATAAATGTCGTTAAAGGGCTTTTAGTTTTTTTGTCTTTTCTGGGTACTAAAAACCGCCACAAAATAAAGACACAAGAAATGTGTCTTTATGAACGCCGAGGATTTTAGTACCCAACTACGATACAATAATTATTCTAACACGATCTGCGGATTAATCCATATACGCTTAGAGGAAAGCAAGCTGTATATTATTCTTTAATGATAGCCTATCTTGGGCAGACCATATCAATAATGTGATAAAGAAATGTAATTCCTATTTGCACCTCTTATCTAGAATTAAATATTTTCTTTCCATTGAAACTCGGAAGCGCTTTTATAACGCATATATTCTTCCACATTTTGACTTTTGCTGTGTTGTATGGGGAAATTGTACCAGCAGTCTTGAAGATAAACTTATAAAATTTCAGAAAAGAGCAGCTAGAGTAATTCTTGATTGTGATTATTCAACTCCTTCAAGTATTCTATTTACAAAACTCAAATGGATGACATTTCATGAACGTGTTATTTATCAGAAAGCTATTCAAATGTACAAAACTCTCAGAGGTGATGCACCAGACTATCTTAAATCTGCATTTAAATTTACTGCAGATATTCATTCACGACTGTTACGCTCATCTTCTACATACCAATTATATAGTCCTAAACCCAATTCCGAGTTATTTCGCCACACTTTTGCTTTCTCTGGTACCTCAATATGGAATTCTATTCCTCATAATATAAAAAATACTTCATCTATTCAACAGTTTAAAACATTATATTTACGCTGGGTGAAGCCGTCTTATTTTGAAACACCCCATGTTACTGCTACTTAAATATCTAATGACTGGCTAGTCATAATCATTACTTCAAAACATGTATAGCCATATATATAATGTCTGCAGAATGGCATGCAGTGTGTTTTATGTTTCAATTCCGTATCATGCTTTTATAAATGTCATTGTTTTAATTTACATGTTGTTATATGATATGCTGGCTCTTATGATTGTCCCTATATCTAATTAAGCTTTATAGTGATTAATTATAAATTTAATTGATTAGCATTTTGATTTATACCTTCCTTTTATTGTAGATTCCAAACATATCGGTTTCGCACATCCTTTCACTGAAACTCTTTTATGAAATTCTCCAATTATATATAAAATTATGATATTGTGGACGTCATATGGGCCAAATTGCCATTATGCTTTTTTCATTTTATGTACTAGTGTTCGTGTTCATCTGTTTATTGTTGAGGATCTCATGGAAGATTGCCATTTAATTTAATTGTCAAATGAGTTTCCTCGTAAAATAAAGTCTTTATTATTATTTATTATTCTAACATGACTGGCGATTTTGCCTTTATAGACAAAGAACAAATCATAACGTTGTATATGTCAAAAATGACAAATCAACTCAATAAAATACATAATAAGCATTTATTGAATGTACTGTTACAGTTGTTTCTACAAATAAACACATTTAACTCCAAAACTATGTTTCGTTCCTTCACAAAACATCGAACATCAGCATGGGCGATTTAAAACAAGTTCAGTGAAATAAATATCACGTGGCATATTTCTGAATGAAAGAACGTAAACATTGTAGTAAAAACTTCAACGAGTTGCGAATGAGGCAAGTTGAACGAGTATCCCGTGTTACAGCAATGACGCATCTATTTTTAGAAACTCTATTATACTCTCTACACTAAGTTTCATAAAAACTTCTGATAATCTATTTATAGTTTTCATTGCATCCAATCAATACCTTATACTCGTGTTATTAAAATTGTTTCAATGTTTAAAATGTGTTATTTCCTTCAGAAAATTACGAAGCTCGTATTCATTAACGAGGGCGGTAATTGTACCAACTAAAGGCCACTCAATTTAAGCGTGGAATTATGTTCAATGTAAAATGGGTGAAAATGGAATGCGCGCAGTTAAATAGTACGGGGTATTATCGTGTTTAGAATCGAAATAAAAACTCTGTTTTGTCGGTGAATAAAATACAGGCACTCGTTCGGATGCACAACGCTTATTTAAGACGAGATTGATGGGGAATATGTTTTTATGAAAGTGAATCTGATATACAGAAAATAGGGTATCCATGAATATGGTTCATAGATATTACCAATTCACCAATCGTCCTTCTCCCAATAATGTTTCAAATGGTGACTGTCCAGAAACAATTGCCAAACAAACAGAAACTGTCATCTCTAAAGTGAAATATTCTTGTTCAAAAGCTAAGGTTATCATTGAGCATCTTACCCAGGAGATCTGAAAAATGTGTCGCTAATTTGGTAACATCAACAAATGTCTGAGATGTGTTTAACAGCGGACTGTAAATTTCATGACAATATACCAGCTGTCTTCAAGAACAGTAGACTTGATTATTCATTGCTACGAGACAAAGTTCACCTAAACCAGCATGGAGGAAAGGCATTTGATACTTTACTGAAAGATTGTATTAACTCAACATTAGATGTCAATACATCATATTCAAATGATATCAGTAAACCTGATGTTATTCACATAGACAGTGATAGTGAAACAAATAACGGGTCAACAACATTTCAGAAATAGAGAGGAGTCAGACTCAAACAGGAAGTTACACAAATACAAACAACAATGTGTACTCGAACTCTCGGCAAACAAACCGATACAACAACAACAACAACGAAAACAACAACGGGATGGTTTATATGCCAGTACCTGCCTGGATGATGAGATCAAACCAAATGTACTAAACTCTCAAAATGTTAATACTTACCAAAGTACTAATCGAAGTACTAGTTTATGTGGTAAGTTCATACTTGATTCATCTTGCCCCAATTCCACGAAAAAACTTACGTTATTGCTCAGCTGAGACTGCTATTTTAAAAACATATTGTGTTGGTTAAATGACTTCCATGTATACTTGTATATATTGTTTCATCAAAGTTAGATGCCAATTCAATAGAGCAATGCATAATCACCCCGTGTACCCCGATAAGACGTGATAGCCTTAATACTGCTGTGTTGGCCTACCGCAAAAAAATCAACATTCAAGAGGTTAGGTATTTTGTGCGTGTTTCATTTATTTCGTGTCTACACCAGAAAAACGAAGAACGTGTACATGTGCAATGGTTCTTCCTCGACACGAAGATGTGTGTTTTTTCGATCTCAAACGTCACCTTATATTTTAAACTTAATAAATTTGTCAAAAAGTAAGCAGTTTGGTCTTTAAAAAATAATTAAAAATACTTATAGACCGCGGAGAAAGCTCAAATTTCATGAATAGGTAGCGAAATAGTAGTAGCATATTTTTCGCATTGATGTATGCACTGGTATCATTTTCTTTCTTGAAAATGTCAGGTTTACCGCGCTTGGTGCCATAAAATGGATAGTGCACGAGTTATATGGTGAAATTGTCTAGATACTGCCCGAGTCGAAGATGAATACTGCCCTTGTTGCTCACAGTTTTAATGTTTTAGGACTGAAAACAACATTTTCACGACACAATTTTCATACAACAATTCTTGTCTATCTATATTAAACATGTATTTAGTTTTAATTGCATTGATCTGCTGAATTTAATATAAATCCCCATATAATATACTGTATAAATCCCGTGTACCATTTTCTTAGTTAAACCACACATATACCAATGTATCTTCGCATGGACGTATACATCTTATGCGTTCGTTCTTTGCCTTTGATTTCACAGATGTGGGTGCCTACAGGTAGGACACGCGCTTGGAGATAGATAGGTCCGGGCTCAATTTCCGTCTGCGTCACTGCTCATTTTCTCGGAGCAAAATTAACCAATAATGTTCAACTCGACCAAGCTGTGAATTGGTACCTGTGAGGGTGGTGTTTGTTCATGTTCGATAGTCTTCACAAAAACCTTTCCTTGGGTAGCCTAATGCCTAGGGGAAATTAAATGTCGAAGGGTAGCTTGATTGCTGAAGGAGGCCCTCGAAAACTGGTAACTAAACGTAACATAACAGAAAACAACAAAACACGCAACAAACGGGATTTATCCTTTCAATTATCCTCTTGTTGAACGCCTCATGTCATCTCCGTTTGTATGAAATCTGCCATTTGCAAAAATGTCTGATTATGAGACAAATGTAACGTAAGTGCTATTATATAATTATACATCATGTATTTCCACTGCGGTATACCGTAAACCGGATATTGCTAGTGAATGGGAGTAATGTTATCGATTTTCGCGACATTATAGTGTTTACTGGGATTAGTTCAGAGACGATAATTTCCAAATTACTGACTACTTTCTTCATCTCAACTAGGTTTTAATGTATTCGGATATTTTCATAACTTTATAGTACGCCATATTATAACAAGTATTTTTCATAGAAGTGTTCAAATTACTCAGTTATTGTCCGCTGCTCACTCGCAAACTTTGCCCACAACACTTTAAATGCGTTTGAACTGGGCATTCTAGTTATACTGAACTTTAATGTCTTAAGTCCAAATTTCAGAAAAAAATTATCGATGTTCAACAAAGATACACACCAAAATACAAATTTATGAAAATAAGTGCGTGTACAGCGTACTGATGTTTACTGTATAAAGTATTGCACATTAGCTCACTCTTATTAAACTAAGAAATCAGCCAAATATAATACTTAGTACCAATTTAACATAATAACTATTTTTATGAACCTCAGAAGAGTGAATTCGAATATTTGAGTGCTGAGTGTAAGTATTGATTGTAATTTTAAACAATACAAAAAAGCGTCCATATCATAATTAAAATAAGTATATCTCAAACTTGTGTACATATACAGTATTACATTTAAAATCTCGAGGGACCCACCTCAGAATTCGTCATTCCAGCATGTGTTATGTACATGTAGTTTTTACACTCTCCAATTTTCGACATAATTATATAGACAAAATAAGTAATCTATCTGGGCTGGTATTCACAAAGCATCTAAGTTGAAAACTTAAATATTTTGACTTACGAGGGGTGTTCCATATGTATTGTCACTGTCCTTTGCATTTTCTATGGCACTATTTAGAAGGATTCTACTATGACTGTCTAAAAGGTGCATGTTTCTATTCTATATCTGGAAAATTACATAGCCTTTCGTCAACAATTAAGTAACTTATTGAACTTAGAAGAGGGTAATAATAATAATAATAAAGACTTTATTTATAGAGGCAACACAGTTGGGTATACCCAGTCTTCCCTGTGAGCATCATTAACACATTTACATAATATGTACAGTAATAACAGAAGATAACAATCAACAATAACAACAATAACAAAAAATTATGACTTGGCTGAAAACAAATTTAGTTTAAAATGTACTGTTATGCATATATAAGGAATAGATACAGAAAGTCATTGACAAAACTGGTTGGAGCTAAGACCAGGACCTAAATGATCTTTCAAATGAAAGAAATGGTTTGTTGACCACCAGAGAACCACCACTTTAGATATTTGCTTTTGAATGTGTTAACACTTTCAGATACTTTGATATCATATGGAAGTGAGTTCCACAATTTAGCACCCGAGTATGCCAATGATTTTCTGAAAAACTCAAGTCTCGGTTTTGGTACAGAAAGAAGTCTTTGTTCAAATGATCTCAATGACCTGTTGTCGCTATATGTGAATAGCTGCTCCATATAATTTGGAAAAAGGTTATTGAGTGACTTGTAAACAAGAATAGCTTTTTTGTAGTTAACTCTATCTGAAAATTTCATCCAGTTTAGTTGCAAAAATAATTCATCTGTTGGTGTATCAAAATCTTTATCCAAAATAATACGAGCAGCACGTTTTTGAAACTTATACATATCATTTGAGAGGTCATTAGTGCAATTTCCCCAAATAGAGCAACAATAGTCTAAGTGTGGAAGAATGTATGCGTTGAAGAACATTTTTCTAGTATGAATATTCAAAAATTGTTTTATTCTCATCAACAAGTATAATAAGGAGTTGCATTTTTTCAGTGTAATTTGTACCTGCGTTTTCCAATTTAGTGTATGATCAATATGAACACCAAGGAGTTTTTCTGAGGTTGAAAATTCAATAGTTTTTCCATTGAATGAAATATTTGAGTTGTGTGAATTTCTTACAGTATTAATAATTTGGTTTGATGGCGAGATGATCATTGCTTTAGTCTTGTCAGCATTTGCAATCATAGAGTTTCTATCTAACCAGTTTTGTATGGAACCAAGGTCTGATTGAAGATTGGTGCAGATTGAGTCGATAGTATTTCCAAATGATGAAATAGTTGTATCATCAGCAAACATATCTGATTTACAATTTGACAAATGTAAGGGCATATCATTGATGTAAATGATGAATAGTAGAGGACCTAATACTGAGCCTTGAGGCACACCAGCTGGTATCTTTTGGACACTAGAATATTTTCCCGACACACAAACCTGTTGTGATCGATCAGTTAGATATGACTGAAACCAGGTAATGGCATTAGCATCAATGTTATATAGCTGTAGCTTTTCAACTAGTAACGTGTGGTTGATAAGGTCAAAAGCCTTTGTCAGATCGAGAAAAATAGTTCCAACATGATTTCCCTCATTTATAGCCTTTATCCAGCTGTCAATAATAGCTGTCAGAGCAGTCTCGCATGAGAAATGAGTTCGAAACCCAGACTGATTTGGGTAAAGGAGTGAATTATTTTCTAAAAATAATTTCAAGGTGTTACTGACATGTTTTTCAAGTACTTTGGATAGTACAGGTAAGATTGAAATTGGTCTGTAATTACTTTTTTCTGTTTTAGGCCCCTTTTTGTGGATAGGTGTAACCTTGGCTCTTTTGAAAATTGATGGAAAAACTCCACTTGTTAAACTGAGGTTAAATATCTTCTCCAAATGTCTTGAAAT
This sequence comes from Spisula solida, assembly GCA_947247005.1. Classification (NCBI taxonomy): domain Eukaryota; kingdom Metazoa; phylum Mollusca; class Bivalvia; order Venerida; family Mactridae; genus Spisula; species Spisula solida. The sequence continues at coordinate 13,514,958 of OX365955.1, forward strand.
GATTTTAGCACTTAATTTAATAAACTTTGGCCCTATACCATCTAATCCAGTAGATTTACTGACATCGAGGTTGTTTAGTTCTTGTTCTATAAATTTGCTTGTAATTTTAGGTAATACAAATGAAGTGTCCTGTCCAGATTGCATTTCAATGTATTCCTGAAGTTTGATTTTATCACTTTCTGAGAAGGAAGAACAGTTTTGGGGAGAAGATTAAAAAATGTCTATATAATAATTATTAAACGTTTCTGCAGTTTCCCGAGGGTCTGAAATCTGAGTCCCCTCATCATCATGGATAAAATTTGTTTGATGATTTGTGGCTTTACCTGATAATTGCTTAAGGTTCTTCCATAAATCCTTGGCATTATTTTTATTGTTATTTATAGTCTGTGCATAATATGTTTTCTTTGCATTTGAAATTGTGGTTTTAACTTTATTTCGCCAGTATGTAAATTGTTCTCTATGATTCAACTTTTTTGCCTTATCTCTTTCTCGTGTCATTTTAAGTATCTCTGGGTTGTACCAGTCAGGTAAATGTGTATGTTTGACCCGCTTTGTTTTCAATGGAGCATGTTTATTTAACACATTGTTGAATAATGATTGAAAACAATCTAAAGCGTCATTTGGGTCTTCATATATATCTAACAAAGACCATGGTTGTTCATTAAGAGATTCTAGAAAATCTTTTTCAACAAATTATTTCATGTTACGGTATTGCTCGAGTACACTGGCCTTATGTTAATTTTAAGCTAAATTTGTGTCATCTTTGCAGTAGTTGTTTAGAAAAGTAAATGTCAGTATTCTTTAAACTGCAACATAAGATTCGATAACTGGACCCTTATACTTCCATTAGAACTTTAAATCAAAATGAAATTATTTGTTGTCTACGAGTAAGACGGTCAAAACAAGGGAGATCACTCTAATTTATACCAAATGATGCTTGTTGTTTCACGCACCGATAACTTCATATCAATTGTACTTTGATCGCAAATTCTTCCCAAAGATCAATGTTGATGGTCAATGGCTTACATACCTGTATGATATGTCAAATTCCAATCAATTAAACTAATCGAACATTTTCATTGAAAAGTAGCATGCTTTTTTGACTAATTTTGACACCTATTTTCGCGACTTTGAAATGCTCTTATTTTGTTAAAAATGGCAATCAAGTACAGCAAATCATGTTTTTATCGAAGGAATTTACAATATTTACGGTATGATAGTTGTGGAATAAGAATATTTCCCGAAAGGAAGTTTTACTCGACAGTTATTCGAACAAAGTCGCAGTGTCTATTACTAGTCCTTTGAAAAGACCACAGAAACAACATTCCGGTAATTAAATTGTATTGATTTTTTCACGAAATATCGCGGAAATATTATTGGTTCTAGAAATGTATAAAAATTTAAAGATATCAACGAATTTATTTTATTTGTGACCCAAGCGACAATACATATGGAACACCCCTCGTATTATTATTATTTTGACCCATGTTTTCTTAATGATTATAGTAGCTTTTTACATAATGATTTAAACCTATGCAAAAAATCAATAATCTTGATTGTCATGTTAGGCTGACATACTTTAGAAATTTTTGTGTTTTTAAGAAAAATCTAAGTTTTCTACTAAGATGCTTTGTGAATACCAGCCCTGGTTATACCTAGCATTTACTAAATTTCCGTGAATAATACTCCGTACTCTGAACAGCAATACAGTGAGTATATAATTTAAGGGACATACATTTGTATATCAGTCTGTACTTTAATAATGACCGAGTAAGTTAGACATGTATGTATTGGCAGCAGAACAAGTCTCTATAAACAACTTAAGTCAGCGTGCGACAGTTTGTACTAATTGATATTTTGATGTTTACATTGCACCATAAAACTGATAAACAATTTCATAATTGAAAGGCAGTATACAATAATTACTGGGGAGTTGATTGACGTAAAATCATAACTTTTGGCTACTGTTTGGAACCCTCATTAAAACATGACATTCCAAATTAGTATTGCATCAGAAAATTAACATATAATTTCATTGGTCAAGGGACTTGCAGTTTTGAAACTTCATTGGGTAATAAGGATAACACCCACTGCTGTCAATAACAAATTTAATTCTAATAAAAGTAATTGTTATATTGTGAATAGAGACAGAGAGAGCTCAGAGTTAAGAGAAAGAACGAAGTACTATTTAGAGCTAGAAATGTAAAATGCAATTATTAATTAAAATGCTCACTGATGATTTGAGATTATGATTTAAACGATGAACTTTGAAACAATTAAAATTAGAAAACTATACGATTTCGGTTTTGACTTTATGTTACTGGAGGAGAGGACTACGTAACAACTGTATACCGCAGTGTTTCCGCATTCTTGTTGACGGAATAGGCCGGACACATGTATTCAATGTTTGTTTTATAATATTATCAATAGCCATGCGAATAAATGTGTAGATGGTAGGCCAATAGGCATCGTTCAATCATGAGCGGGCTTGTTAGTACTTCAATACAACATACAGCGGGGCTTCTCTTTTACATTTTGAGAGAGCATTGTTAGTAGGGGTTATTATGTCTAGGGGACTAGTGGTTTCAAAATACACATATGGACCTACTCGCAAGTAAAGTGACGTGGAAAGTAATTAACGAAAAAAGTGACATATTGGATTCGCATGAGCGGATCAAGCAGACGCTCTGTATAGAATTAACAATCTGGCTTCTCATGTCTTCAACTCTCATGGTGATAACAGGTAGCTCAATGCGCTCTATACTCGATTTATGTAATTGCTTGTAGATTCTACTCGTAGATTCTACTCGTATATAGACAGAATTACAGTACGATACTGGCACCTGTGATTTTACAGGTAACAATGATGCCGAACAATATTATTATATTATTATCTCGAGTAAGAACTATGTAGATTTAATTCCATGAAAATGTTAAATTATCTATTCCAGGCCTGTATTTACGTGTATCCATGAAAAAAGTATTAAAAGAGACAATACAGGCAGTATAATAATTGTTTTACAGTGGACATGTGCAGTATCTACGGTATAACTCGTGCATTATTCATTTTATGCCACCAAGCGCGGAAAACCTGTCATTTTTTAGAAATATACCGATGCCAGTGCGTACATCAATATGATGAAATATGCTACTATTATTTCACTACATGTTCAAGAAATTTGAGCGTTCTCCGCGGTCTATAAGTATTTTCAATTATTTATTAAAGACCAAACTGCTGACTTTTTGACACATTTATTAAGTTTAAAATATAATGTGACGTTTGTGATCGAAAAAAAAACACATCTTCGTGTCGAGGAAGAACCACTGCACACGAATATGTTCTTCGTTTTACTGGTGTAGACACGAAATAAATGAAACAGGCACAAATTACCTAATCTCTTGAATGTTGAATTTTTTTAGGTAGGCTAACACAGCTGTATTCAGGCTAGCACGTCTTGTCGGGGTACACGGGGTGATGTATACCATTTGTAATTACACCATCCGAATAAAACATACGAGTATATTTTAATTTGAGGATATAGGTAAGGAACCACTAAATAGTTAAGCGGCCCAAATGGTGATACACTCAAAGAGTCCTGAAAGAAACATTGGATTGACTGGAAATTGTGGTATGGATTGACAAGTCTGCTTTGAAATCATGAAATTGAGTTTAAAGTGATTGTGCACATGTATGTGATGTAGTGAAACTGTTTAATTTTGAATTTTGTGACATTTTGACCTAAATATGAAAGTGAAAGTAGAGTAGGGGTTAACCGGTCTGGGATCAATCCACATCATAGCGAAAATGTGTTGTCCATCTTTGATGAGCGAAATTTTTCTTAGAAGATACGTGGGTCATTCAATAAATTCGTAGACTGTGTTAATCATTTTAACATCTGATGACTCAGAGAAAAACAAACTACATCACGTTTAACTACAGCCTTTCGGACACAAGTGCTGAAAATATTGCGTAAAACAACGCTTTTTTAAAGAAAATATGGCTAAAATATAAATATCACCATACCAGTACCACCACACACCGCAATTTATTATCTGACGTCAGCGACGTAATTGACGTTTTGCTGTTTCTCAAAGGGTAGCCCGAAATGAAATTATGTCATTAACATAGAAATAAACATAAACATTCAAATTGTATATGATTTAACATATCTTCCACAATATCTTAGATAGTCTAAGGGAAGGATTAGGGCTTGGCATAATGGTTGTATATTAACATGAAAACACCTCGCATATTTCGACGAACGTTTCATGAAACGTTACCTCGTTTGCCTGTCTGCACACCCATGTGCCGTTTTCAATACCATGCTGTGCTTCAGAAACTTGTTTTTGCCACTAAAACACAAGACCACTGCATGCCGTGTGTTCCCCCTTCGCCCTCTGTAACAGTTCTTGTGTGTCTGTTGTGTTTTTCCAAGCCCCGTGCACAATTCAATAGTCGTATGAATTTCCTTGCGTATGTAGTATTGTCAGATTGACAGTTTGACCTGACATTAGCGTACTTGCTAAACGACTGAGTAAATGCGCCACACCTACTGTCATTAATAGTGGAGAGTTATAATTCCACTATAATTATAGTCGTGAATGTACGCATGTAGGATATATATATACATGTCAGTTATAATTGCACATTTATGTTTTCATATTAACCTTATTATACATCTATTGTTTTAGACGTACATGTAAACAATTTACTCCTTCATATATTTCAGGGGATCGCGCGAGCCTGTCAATGGATACGTGACCTCCGTCATTAGTGTATGTCTTATATAAACTGAGCTAGCATACACTGGACAGCATACATAGGACCGGGAGAGAGAGCCACCCAGGAGTAACTGGAATATCATAATGCTATGTCTAAATTACTGTAAATAAATATATTGTTTGAACTTAAATACACTGAGTTAGTTAATACTTGGAACCTACAATACTACACGTAAAGAAATAGACATTTTGACGTTATTGAAAACGCGACTCGTCTTGATAAAACTGTTTTTAATTTACACTCTGACGTCCAAATAACGTAATAATTTCATGAAATGTCATGATTATGTTTTGTAATAATTTGGCAGAAGCATTGGAATGTACATTAACTTAGTCGGAATTTATAACTAGTCGAACAAATGAAAAAAGCACGTTACCTCGGTCGGGGTGGTAGCACGTTACTATGGTAATACAATGGAAGATGACATGATACTCGTTTGCACTATTGAAGATAAATTTGTATTGACTGTTGGTATTACGTTACTGTTTGTAATGCTATAAGAAAATATTGTTAGAACGCAATAATAATCAAATGAGAACGATTGTCTACGAATATACTGAATGACCCACGTACATGACCCCCCTTTTTTATTGTATTATTTTGAAGCTTAAACATGCTTCTTTAAAATGGTTTATGTGTGCCAGGTGGCCACAGACTTAAACTTGTTGAAATTTGAGGCTGACCATTGTCACTTTACATTGAACTAAAGAACAAATCTATTTGGTGGTTCCTAACCTATACGCCGCGAGGCTGTATAAGGACTAACGCGACTGTTGGAAACCTCTATAAAATATCTACAGTATAGTATGCTTGGTGTTTTCTATCGCTGAAAGTTACACGACAAACAAACCAAGTTATCATTCCAAGAAACATGGTAGGGAATCACGTAGTTTGGATGGTTAGTTCAACGTACAAAATGGCAACTTGCGATATTCGCATCGTAACATAACATATTAATTTTTATTTGGTATAAAATTCATACATATTTATAAAACAAATATATCATTGTATTTCATGTAATATAGCATGTACCGGTATTTAAATACTTGTCACACACACACACCACCACCTTATGCGGCTTGGTATACTGTGTAGCGTAATATGGCTAAAGTAATCACTTAACAGTATAGCAGTTTCAACGTTTATTCAATACATACGCTCCGGTCTGACTGACAAATAGTCAAATACATAGCATTTATATAAGAAATTTAAGCGACAACAATACATAACATTATATTTATGTAAACTTAATAAATCGGTGTGTTCCGGGTAATTATAACCCCAATTATAAACCCCTTTCCCTAACGCTTGTCAAAATTATCAACCTTAAAGTTTAACAGCTGTCAACCCGGGGTTAACTCATGAACTGTCAACATTGGTACAATGTTATAACTGGACATTTTGATATCTATAGGAATAGCATCCATTACCACTGGTTATGTGCTTTCCTCACGACGAAATTCTGCCGAAAAACTGACTTTGTCCGATAGTTTTGTAAAATTCCACTTTATAACAACACTTTATATTTTAATCTTCAAGAATGCACATTTCCTGCAAATGATTATGGATAATTCGTATATTGAATATAATTACTGCAAATTGTATGCATACATCAATTTGAAATTTAGTCCTTTCTTTGAAGCATAAAACGTATATTAGGGAGGTTCATTTTCTTAGAAATCGAGTCGTGTAATTTCATCATTCACTGGGATGAGCAGGGGTTATCTCTTATTTCTAAAACACAATGATGCAGCATGTGCATTTCAAACATTTATAGACAAACCAGAGTCTGAAAAAACCAATCACAAAACTTCCGACAATACAATAACCGTTTAAAACTGCCAAAAAGGCAATGGACACTTTTGAAAGTCTAATCCCTTCGGGTGTATTTTAATAACGCCTGGTCAAGGAACGAGAGTCCCTGGATTCTGTGTGGCCGTCTTGATACGTCGTTATGGTTCTAGTCGTATTTATTTGATAGTTGTCAACGTCCTTTTTGGAGCCTAAAAACTTACTGGTATCTGGAAATCCATACTTACAGACGAACGCTATGTAGAAGATGACCTAAAAAGGCAAATTTTCAAATTGATAACTCATGAATTTGTAGGCCCCTACATCAGTGTAGCAATACCATGTGACTTTTGGCTACAGGTCCAAGAAATAAAATACTTATGGCTATTTTTGTTTTCGAAGTTAAGCATTTTTCGTCTTGGACCTGTAGTCACGTGGTATTGCTACACTGTACATAGTCATAAATCTATTTAATGATATAGTAGTAGTGTGGCAACATGGAACTGGGACTCATGAATAGTCCATGTTCTTCCTATCAGGCTATGTTAACATTACAACGATCCAGTTACGAAAACGAGCGGAGAAGAATGAGAACTAATTCAGTAATGTCGCACCATGAATAGCGTCCTTATTCATGATTCCCTCTTCATACAATGTTTACCTTCCTTGTTTTAAATTGTTGGTCTTCTTTGAATGCAAATGATAGGCACTGATAAAGTCCAGTCAGGATAAGAATACAGTGACGCAGCGGTCGGGTCCACTGTTACTGTGTAAAACCAATTATAAAGGCATAGACAGCCATAATTTCAATGCTAAACTAACAAACTATATTCGCACTACCTATTCAGACAATGGTGGTAATCTTCTGTGTACACATAAACGGCTACGTCACTGTCACCAGATCCTAACTTGATTATAGATGATACTATATGAAGCAAGGTTAACAATTTAAAGAAGGTTTTTTCGAAGATGACCGACAATTAAAACAATAGCACGGTTCCTGTCCGGTACATTTTGGCCAGGATACAAAGCCGATTACCCTAAAGAATTTTGAATATAAAAATACATGTACTAAACAAGTACAAAATGTCGATGTTTTGCAAGTTATTTTAGATGTCAGTGTGATTGTTTATGGGATATACAGGCAAAAATACCAAAATTATGCCAATAGTGGATAATTTTATTTTACTTTTGAAATTCACCAATACGTGAGGCAGCACATTTAAAGGCAATAATGTTCAAGTTAAATTGTGGTTTGCTTAAGACACACCAGCACTTGTGTATACATGTGCTCAAATATCCCTCGCAATACTCACTCCTCAATATCAATTGAAAATGATTATGACATTCGGAGGGTTTGATTTGATTTGATTTTTTTCGAATCGTCTGTTACGCTTTAATGGATTTTTGTTGGATTTAAACTTCAGCTCGTAAAAAGGTATGTCTTCGAGAACTGCTGTCATAAATCATTGACGCTTAATTTTGTTGTTGAGTTTATAATAAATAATTATATTTAAAAAAACTTGTTTCACAATCGACATAGAAGGAATTAATCGAAATAGAAATTAAACTGAAGTTGGGCTGATATCAACATCAGTGTACAAATGTAGCAATACCACATGGCTTTAAGCTACAGTTCCAAGATGAAGTTTGTCAACATTGAAAAACAAAAATAGTCATAAGTATTGTATTTCTTCATCGATTTCTATTAAGTATACACCACCCTAAGGGGAAAATTATTTGCTTTCTATGAAATACAAGTCAAATTGTTTCTGCGAGCAAATGATGTACCGACTTCATTTTACAGATAATTGACAGGATCCTCGACCTTCTATCTGCATAATTCAACAGCTGATGTGTATAAAATTAAGCATAAAAATCTCAAAATTGTGAGAAAAAATAAGCGCGATAGGCCGGTAGCTTTCAAATTGGTAAAACTATATGCACGATAACTTGACATACGAAATTTATCAACAAATTGTTAAATAATTTCATGTATAACAAACCAATTTTCAAGACACTTAATTGCATATTATGACTCCCTTGTTCCATATAATATTTATATGCTTATAAATAAAACCTCGTATCAGTTCATTAAAAGGTATTATCATAAGACATGTTTTCAGTGTTCAACAATATCAAAGATCATAAACCAATTCCGATAATTCCATGACAATTGACTGGGAAGCGCTGTGCTTATGCAGCTGCAGTCACCTGCTGTTTAGATCCATGGTCTCAATATTGCCTAGCGCTCACTGAAATTTCGGACAGTTCTGATTTCTCCGGTAAATAAACTATTGCAATGCGCCAAAGACCGATGTTATCCATCCGCATGGAATAATGGAATTAGTCTGGTTCACGATATTCTTACAAAATGCATCTTTTTTTGGATTTTTTTTGAAATCGTAAACCATCGAGAACAGGTCACTTGCCCCTCCATGGACTATTTACTTAATGCTATACAATATACCTGCTCGCTCAAGGCTCGCAGGTAATAAGATCTTTTTCAGCAGCTGTGCCGTTTTGTCCAACACTGCGTGAAACCGTGGAAAACACTAGTTTCACGGGGTGCTGGAAACAACGTGGTATTGCTACACTGAATATATACTACATGTATTGGGTAAACAGTATCCCATACCTTCAATGTTCCAATAATAAAATTTGCCAATACATAATGATAGGCTAGGATGGAAAATACACAGCTTGTAGAAAAGATATGGAATATAATCATCCCTGTCATATTGAGACCAGCTGAAAAGAAATGACATTTGTTTTTACAAAAATACAATTCGTATGTATTAATTTCTTTTACAATAGACGGTTAAATGCGATAGTTACTGTGTTACTTTTAGTCTAGTGCTTCTATACTACTCAACCTATGATAAGGGTCAAGAAACCAATATTAATATCCCAACGTTAACTGAACAAAATCGAATAAGGAAACGTTGTGGAAATAGAAAATATCATCTAATTGGCTGCTTAATTTCGACCAATTCATGTGTTGCCTTTGGTATGCATTGAAATAATGACGTTTTTTCCTAGGCAGCTGATAAGCCCTATTGACAGGAATCAAAGTGACCAGAATAACATGAAATTTTTGTCGCTTATCTATTGTCGGACAAAAGCTATACATAGCTTATGTTATTTTGTTGGTACCAAATTTCCAACAGTAAATAAATTTTGACTGACTTTATAGTCATAGTGTGTAAGACCCAAAATGCCTAAAACACGGACGGCCTTCTGCCATTATCGAAATTTGAAGCACTATTTATTCACTTGAAGCCTTACAATATTGCAGATGTAACATTATGTTTCTGAAAATTCCATCAGTCCATCTTTACAGCAAAATTTGTTTACCCTAATCACATTTTGAGGTGTATGCTCGTATTACCGGCTCTTGTTTTGTTTTCGTATTTGAGGTGAGAACGCCTCTCATATACATTTGTATATCAACTATATACATGTACGTTATTAACTATGAATCAAGACTTTTAACAATAACATTATGCAGTATTTATTTTGCACGACAATGTATGATGCTGTATAATGCTTAATGCTAATTATCATGACATCGCGTGGTGCTTGATTATTTGTCATGATGCAGGGTAAAAGCAATACCTTTATCGTACGACAGACTGGATACTTTTAAACTAACGCAATGATTTACGTACCTGATACCAAACTAAACACGAACCAGGTATTTCCACATTGAAAAAGGGTTTCCCATCGCTTACCACAACCCGGGACACAACAATTCTGTACGCAGCATTTGATCCTGGCAGAGACCAGAACGAAGGCGACTAATTCTGTGATCACCGCAAACCAGGCGATGGCTCGAAATAGGCTCACAGCTTCACGATCGATAGTAATTTTAAAAAGAAGGATGTGAATGGTTATAAACTTAAAATGTGTGACGAGAAAATGTTAAACCTCTTAATAAGTACACATCTGTCATTGCGACGATGATTTTTATATATGTAGTAAATACAAATAATATAATTATATATGACGTTACGCTCGATGTTGGCGTACATTAGCGTAACCAATTCCGACGTTGTTGACGTTTTTAACGATTATTGACGTTTCAAGACTTATTTGGGTGTTTCGAATACAATTTTTCTTAAATTATGCCGTAAACCTCATATTTTTATTCGTCACATATTTCGCGATCGGTTTAAAAAAATATTGTTGTAAAATTAAAATGGTTTTGAGCAACCCGCTTGATTGATAAGTGCATTCAGTTTACGCAATATGTACGGCAGTTTTTAGATCGGCCATATGGCGAGGCGGAGGGGTAATTAATGCGTTACAGTCGTACATTTTAATTAAACATACAATAGAATGTACCAATAATACGCTGCGTATCGTTCCATACAAGTAGATGATTTACATTTTGCCGAGATATTAAAATACATGTACAAAAATGAGAAAGTAAGTTAGAAAATACTACGAAATCCACGTCCCGACAAGTGGCGCTTTTAATACCGCTAAACTTACTATTCCAGACTAAAACACCATAATTACATAAACCCCACAGCTCAAACTTCATTCATACAAAATTTCATTTAAATCTGCAGTACATCGACTCTTTTATTAAAACGGGTACGATTCTACCGATCACGTAGACGTTGACGTTACGTTAATTTCAAGGGTGTGACATTATGGCTAGATTTGCCAAAATTCATAAATAAAATTAAAGCTATGTTGAATGTAAGACTTATTTATATCAAAATACAGACAATTATATGTACTTTTTGGTTGTAGTCGCTGTCGTTTTAATAAATGCATACTTCTTTAAATATTTTGAGGCATAGCAACATCACAATTTTAATTTGTGCACTTTTTGATGCGTGTGACATCGTGGCTAGAAAAAAGTATACCTATATTAAAAGCCTAATTCAAAGTCTTAATCGTACAAATTATACCCAATTCAAAAGTAGGATGCATGTACTTTTTGTCAAAATAAAGATTATAGAAAGTCGACTTAAGTTATAGAAAATACTGAATTTTTAACAAATCTTGTCGCGGAAAGAAATTAAATCTTACGTTTTCAGTTGAATATGTTTTTCGCTCACGGTTTGTTACTGGAAGTTTTGAACGGCACATAAATGAAACAACGCGAAAAAAGAGTTGCCATCACGTCGCCGCATCTTCTTTTTGGGCGGATAAAGATACTTATGTGAATTTGCCGAGCTGCTAAACACTGCGCATTGGTCAATTATGTTACATCTTACATGATGTTTTTGTGACGTTCTCCGTCATTCTATGTTTAATTTAATATATACTAATAATTAAACGTACACGCGGATCACATTACTAGCATGGCGATTCTTTTATCTTGCTTGTGATATCAAAATATAAACAACCGTATTTCTAAAACGAGTTTTATGCAATATTGAAGTGTAAAAATGTTATAAATTGCCAATGTACGCCAACAATGAGCGTAACGTCATATAGTCTAGCATCTAGAGTTTTTAGTGTGAAAAAAAGGTCCAGAGCGTTTCTCAGTTTATTCGTGTAGAGGGATGCTTGAAGTTTAATTTTAGCGAGGGTGGACAGCTGAGATGCTGTAGGTTACCATGGAAACCATGATGGCGTCAAAATTTCCCGCCAATTTTTTAGTACACACTCCGTCTTAATCTAACCTTTCTAACTAGTATGTACAAACACATATCAATTTTATTATGTGTAATATTTAAAGTACCGGTATAGAGCTCAGAAATGATATGTGGGTCAAGGTCATTTAATGTCAAGGTCAAGGTCATTTAGAGGTCAAAAGACCTAAAAATGGGTAAAAAATGTGTTTATACCCCAAATAGTTATCATTCATATGCGCAATTTTGTCCATATACTTCATTAATTCATTTCAACATCGCCTGTTATCAGTTGCACTTACAATAAGATTTATTTCGTTTTGACATGGCGAATAATAATGAAATGAGGAGGAATTTCGTAACCCCACCCCAATTGAAATTGTCCATATATTTTGATAATCATGACAAAACTGTATGCATTGCATTTGCTTCACCAAGTGTAAAAGTGCAAAGTGTGCATACATACTACTATATGTGCAACCTTATTACACAATGATACCTGGTTCAGCATTCGATTTGATATGTTGACCAATGTCACGAAGGTGAAGGTCATTACAAGGTGAAAGTTCAAGACAATTATTCCAGTCACATTTTTATGTTGTTAAAAGTGCAATAGCTTTGGTTTCCTTTGCTTCAGCGAGGAGTATTTCCTCCAATCATGTGTTTTTTGTTTATTTATGTAGGCAGGTGTTTGAAGTTTAATACTAGAGAGGGTGGATAGCTGAAATAAAGTCAGTTACCATGGAAACCAAGATGGCGGCCAATATTACAGCTCATAACCAGTCCAAATTTCATAGTCCTGGCCAAAAATCCACAAAATTGATCTAACCTTTCATTGTTTTTTCTTTAATGATTTCAGTAGACAAGACCGTTGCAATGGAATTTCTGATGGGTGACATTTTGTCACCATTGAGAATTTTAAGAAAATTGGGGTAAAACGTTCCAAAATATAAACGAAACTGCGAATTTCTGGAATCGGTGAACTGTAATGCCGTTTTCCATCATAATTCGTAATAAATCACACTAAAATGTAATTATTAGGTTTCAGTTGAAGACTGTGAATTTTTAGTGTTGTGTATATATGCAAAAGGGGTTATTTTTGGGTCAAAACATTAAAAACTGCATCTAAAAGTGCGAATTTTCGGAATAAGTAGTCTATAACGTCATTAGCCATTTAATTTGATAAATAATCACTGTGATAGTTTCATAGTGACTTGCGATTAAGATATCAAACATCTTCAGCTAGGCTATGGTAAAAAAATGTGATATGTTCGGGGTATCTGTTATTTTAGGATAAAACATTCAAAATTGAAGTGAAAGGTTAGCTTTTTTTGTGAATCGATCTACTACACTCTCATAAATAATTTTACTTGGTAGTAATTACTGTAAGACTAAAATATTGCCATATCATCAGTAGTTCAAGTTATCCTTTATCTAATACCATGCTTTGAGCTAAATGCGATATATTGGGGGTCAACATCACTAAATATATGATAAGTGTGGCGTTTTGAATATAAACATAAAGCCATTCCGGTCTTATATTTTGATCATATCACTGGCTTAGAATTAGGAGGTCGACCTTCTTATGAGCCTATTTTCACGAAAAGTTCAAAAAGCTTGTTTTTCCAAAAGTAAAGAGTAATTTTCAGACAGTTTTGTCATGTTTTCTCAGAATATTGATTTTGTACATACGACCATCTAATTATAAGCCAGCGATATAAAGTACCTATTAGAACCAAATACAGGCATCACATATGTGGCCTTTGAGTAATTGGGATTCCATGTGATTCAGAAGCTAGTGGAACTAGAGATGGCAACGAGTACTAAAATCGGTACTCGGTTACTCGGTCATTCTTCCGATCGACTACCCGGGTACTCGGAACACTATAAATGTGCATGCTATTTGGGACACAGAAATGTTGTACTGCAAATGTACGTGTTCAACCCCTGAGAACAAACTTGCTAGGCCCTGTATGGTACGAACACTACCAATGAGACCAACCATTCAATGTCCTATGAGTACATACCTTTCACTGCCAGACACAGCAATTTCAACACCGATTGTGGTATCTAAAATAGTCTTTCCTATTCCTGGCTTTATATAATACCTAGCAATGCATAACACAGTCGTTCCATGCGCTATAGATACTATGTACTGCTTAGAACAGTCATACCTCGATAGTCTAGCGGTTGAGCGGCCGCTTCGAGTGCGGAGTGAACCTGGTTCGATCTGCCAGACCGAGTCATACCAAAAACGAATCAAAATGCAACTAGTAAGCTCCTTACTAGTTTCTCTCTCATACCCTTGAAGTGACGGAAACACCAAGTATTTGGCCCTGAGTGAGATTAAATATTATTATTAAGAATTTGCTTCAAAATCGAACTAATAAACTATTCCCTGAACCTCATTTGCCACCTGACACTTTCTGGCACATGCATTTTTCGCTATAATTTATATTGCTCGATCAAGCCTATGTCCCACTGAGGAATTCCTCATCCACGAGGAAGAATTACATATAGTTTCTCGTGATGGCCCCCGGTGATTTTGCACATTCAACCTTTCTCCGACGCCCCAAACTCCCGATTAATTGCGGGATTAATTCCCTTGGCAGTAGGACCAATGTGTTCAATCAATCAAGTTCTCATGATGCCTACTGGTACCACACGAATCATCCCCGATAAGTATTAGCGAACATTCGGGGAATAACTCTCGAGACCTCGAATGAGACACCGAAATGTTGTCTAAGGTTCCTGACACTTAAGTGGGGAGCCTCCCTGAGACATCAGGGAACATGTTCCCGACGCCTTTCGAAGCACCAAATTACCATCAGGAGTACATGTCCGAGGCAGTGGGACAGACGCATAACGTCGGGAAGATATCCCGATTTCTCACGATTGATCACGAACCCTCCCGATATCACAAATTGTCCCATGACTTCCCCAAAGCTACACCTAGACCATAAACCGGTTCAGTTGACTCGCGAAGCTCATTAATGTCCATCGAGAGTACATCGCCGAGAAAAATCATGTTCAGTGAAACATAGGCTTTAGATAGATATCAAAAACTGACTTTATATGGTACTCAACAATGCACAGTCCTGACTGCCCGTCTTGTTCTATGTAATATATGTAACATATCCTTGCTTAGCTCTATAGGCGAGCAATCACTGTAAGCTATGTATGACATACATTGGTACCCTAATGATGCTGTAAACGGTGATTGATTCTAAATTACTTTTAAAGTCTTCCCTTGTTAATAAATGCCTGACAGAATCATTCCTGAATTCACTTAATACATAATACTGCTGGATTCAGCCATCCGTAAATCTAAAGAGTATCAAACAAGGTATGGAGTAACTATTCATTGCTCCATTTTGTCACATACATGGCCTGAAACAGCCATTCCTGGCTTTATATGGTACCCAACACAGTTTGCAACTACTCGTTGTTGCTCTGTGGGTGTACATCCTAGGGTAGTGCCATTGCTATGTATGACCCACTAGTACTCGACAAGAAAAACAATTCTATAAATAACCGTTGCCTACAATAATGCCAGGGGTGTGACCGTATGGGTAACCTTATACTGTACTGCTGGAAACAGATATGCCTGGATCTATGGGGACGTTCTGACTCTACCTGACTGAGTTATCCCTTGTTTTATAGGGACTGCCATTGTCATTCCAGACTATTAGGATATTAAACACTGCATGGGAGAGCCATATTGTACTCTTTATGGTACCTAACACTGATATGGAAGGTATTCCTGGTTCTACATGTATAAGGGTGACAATACACTACCTGGTATACAAGGTGTATTCCAAGTTGTTTATGATACAAACTTCTGCCTGGTACTGTTATTGCTTTAACCAACTCAAAACATGTATATATTTTTAGTTTCATCCCAAATAGTCACATTTTGCACAATAGCCTATCTTAGGATGTTTGATATCTAAACTGCAGGGTTATTTATGGTTTTATACCATTTACATTGACATATTAAATCACTAAATAAAATGATCGATGTCATTGTGCATAGTCTACCGATTCCAAAAACTACAATTTTCGATGTTTTACCCAAAAAATATCTAGCTTAAGATGCTTAATATCTTAATCGCAAGTCACTATGAAACTATCACAGCAATTATTTATCAAATTAAATGGTCAATGACATTATGGACGACTTATTCCAAAAATTCGCATTTTTATGTGCAGTTTTTAATGTTTTAACCCCAAAAATAACTCCTTTTCCATAAATACAAGACACTAAATTTTTACAGTCTTCAACTGAAACTTGATAATTACATTTTAGTGTAATTTATTACAAAATATGATTGAAAATGACATTGTAGATCACCGATTCCAGAAATTCGCAGTTTCGTTTATATTTTGGAACGTTTTACCGAATTTTTCTCAAAATTCTCAGTGGTGACAAAATGGCACCCGTCAGAAATTCCATTTTAACGGTCTTGTGTACTAAAATCATTAAAGAAAAAACAATGAAAGGTTAGATCAATTTTCGGGGTTTCGGCCCGGACTATGAAATTTGGACTGGTTATGAGCGGTAGAATTGGCCGCCATCTTGGTTTCCATGGTAACTGACTTTATTTCAGCTATCCACCCTCTCTAGTATTAAACTTCAAATACCTGCCTACATAAATAAACAAAATCAACACATGATTGGAGGAAATACTCCTCGCTGAAGCAAAAAAACCCCAAAGCTATTGCACTTTTAACAACATAAAAATGTGACTGGAATAATTGTCTTGAACTTTCACCTTGTAACGACCTTCACCTTCGTGACATTGGTCAACATATCAATTTAAATGCTAAGCTAGGTATCATTGTGTAATAAGGTTGCACATACAGTAGTATGTATGCACATTTTGCACTTTTACACTTGGTGAAGCAAATGCAATGCATACAGTTTTGTCATGATAATCAAAATATATGGACAATTTCAATTGGGGCGGGGTTACGAAATTCCCCCTTATTTCATTTTTATTCGCCTTGTCAACACGAAATAAATTTTATTTTAAGTGCAACTGATAACAGGCGATGTTGAAATAAATTAATGAAGTATATGGACAAAATTGCGCATATGAATGATAACTATTTGGGGTATAAACACATTTTTTACCCATTTTTAGGTCTTTTGACCTCTAAATGACCTTGACCTTGACATTAAATGACCTTGACCCACATATCATTTCTGAGCTCTATACCGGTACTTTAAATATTACACATAATAAAATTGATATGTGTTTGTACATACTAGTTAGAAAGGTTAGATTAAGACGGAGTGTGTACTAAAAAATTGGCGGGAAATTTTGACGCCATCATGGTTTCCATGGTTACCTACAGGATCTCAGCTGTCCACCCTCGCTAAAATTAAACTTCAAGCATCCCTCTACACGAATAAACTGAGAAACGCTCTGGACCTTTTTTTCACACTAAAAACTCTAGATGCTAGACTAATATACAGTGGAGCTTTGACAATTAACAGTTGCAAGGCAAAATTTGTAAACATTGGAGAACAAAAATAGCCGTAAGTATTTAATTTTTTATCGATTTCTTTGAATTATACACCATGCTAAGGAAAAAGTAATTTGCTTTCCATGAAATATAAAATATGTTTTAGTGGCTGTGCCATTTTGTCCAGCATCCTGTGATACCGAAGAAAATGTAGGTTTCACTGGAAGCTGGAAAAACGGTAAAGCGGCTGTAAAAGATCTTTTACTTCATGGAAAGCAAATATTTTTCCCTTAGCGTGCCTCATACTTCACAACAATCGATGAAGAAATAAAATACATATGGCTCTTTTGTATTTCAATGTTTACAAATTTCTCCTGGAACTGAAGCCAAAAGTCACGTGGTATTGCTAACGACAGAAAGCGAAACGGTAACAAAACACGTTTTTCTGACTTTGAATTTTATGCACACATAACGACAAACACAACTACTCACCGTCTTTGAACTCTGTCTCGTTATTGCTCATGCTGAAACCACAGATTTTGTCATCTGTTGAGAAATTAATAGCGCCTATAAACTGTAAAATCACACCAACTGTTGCAAGAAAAAATAATATAAACGCAAAGAAACTATTATTTGCTATATCAGACATCGCTTCGGCTTACTAGAAATCAAAATGTTAACCTATGCACAGAGATGTCCTGACTGATTTGTCATATCAATTTGAGTAGCTTTATGATCGTGTCCTTATACAGGGACGTATACAGTTGTGCTTTACAGAACACAAAAACATAAACGGTGGATCAGTACTGTAGCATTGCAATGCTCAATGATAACACACCCATGTTTGTTATCAAACATGTTTTGACGGCACTACTTGGACCCCGAAGGTTTCCCAAAGCCAAAATTCGCCACAACGAGATGGTTGGGCATGTTTTTGTGATGCTATGGAACCCTTCCGTACATTCCTATACGCTTCTGGAAGCCTTCTGGGCACTTCGTGACAAAATTCTTTGGCATCCATTCTTTCGGATAAATTTCGGCGTTTACACCGCAGCATTTTGTATGTTGATACCCGAATACATCACGAACGAGCCCGATATCAAACCGGCCATTGTATTGATAGTTGATCCTGAAAGATTCCCGAATCTAGCAAAATGTTATCGGCAACCCATCCGCATAGCATCGGAACTAAGTGGGCAGCAGGTCTTAGGTTATTGCAACAGCTGGGGTTAGGTATTGGCTCTAAGAAAAATATTCCAGAGTCCTAACATAACCAGACACTTAAGACTACAAGAAAGTCTTAGAGTTGGCAAAAATTGAATTATCTAAAAATGTCTTCATCTTAACAAATGAAATGCTGCTGTTTAACTGTTGGTACGTATCCACAGCACACATACGCCAATTTATATTAAAATCGATACATTTTAAACACTATAAGAGTGAAAAGAGCATTCCAAGTTTGCGTTCGACTGACAAGCGTACTAGTAAGTGCGTGGCCTAAGAGGGGGTAAAAATAACGTTTAACACTTGTACGTTTTAAAAGTCTGGGTTTTGGTCTCGGATTGTTTCTGAAAAAGGCCCTATGTGTCCCTTCTATTTGCACCAGGATGAACTTTCGAGATCAAGGCAATCATAAACCTAAACATAAACCACTCGACCAAGGAGTCTCCATAAGTTAGCTTTGTGTACACCACGTGTATTTACAAAGAGCGGATAACTCTGAAACAAGAGTGCTGATCATTGTATTTATGCATACATTGTAATTGTATTTTAACGACGTTACGCACGAAACTGGTACATAAAAACGTTGCGTCAAAAAACGACGTAAACGTCGACTTTTGCGTCTTTGTTTACGACGTCTAGTAGTTAAGTTTATACATTGATTCAATGGATCACGCATAAGAAGATAATTATATATTGAGGGTATTCTATACGCATAGGCTCTCTCTCCCACTCTCTCCCCCTCTCTCTCCCCCTCTCCCCCTCTCTCTCCCCCTCTCTCTCTCTGACAACATTTTTGTTTTGAAAATGGCGGCATGTTATGACACTACCCGGCTATTCTCGTATCATTAGAAATCTACAGAATTACTTCAAATAATCGGAATCGGTATCGAATAAGGCTATATTTTTTATAGAATTGTCGATAATATAAACAGTAATAATTATTATCATTGTTAATATTATCATCGACAATCAATATATTACGGCTCATACATTTTGGACAAACGCTATTTGTAATGAAATAAATTCGTCATACATGTACTAGTAAAAAACGTCGTATGGGACATTCCACTGGACAAATCTGACGCTAGAAAAGTCGCTTTAAAATTTAAAGTATGTGAAAACAAATTACACAGCACGGTAGGTAATAGTCTACCATTTAATACTTCAAATAATTAAAAGAATGTAACGGCGCATATTTGCTCACCATGAAGCATATTGCAATGTGTATACCGCGAAACAACGACGAAAATGAATATTTTCGTTATATGGGACATTTTACTGGACAATTATAACGTAATATAAAATGTGCATATACATATTAGTTCTAGGACAAAATACCACAGTAAACACGTACACATGTTACCATTTTGATATATTTTAACAATTTTTCTCACCCGAATACATGATCCTGATTATCGTAAATTTTAATAAACAATCACCGTATTTCACTCACCAAAATGACATAAAACCGTTCATGGGACATTAGTCTTCATTTCGTTTATTTGTCACTTTCAAGCAATACGGTTAATATTTATACTAGTTGCTTAACACAGAATATATGCATATGTATTCAAAATCTACTTCATTGAATTTTTACCGCATGAAATTGTAATTATATATACATTTTTTTCAAAATACATTGCGTTATACCGTCTGTTGTGACGTCATTATGACGTTGGGACAATTCCAGTTTACGTGTTTATATATGAAATAAAATTCACAGTGATGACAATACCTAAAATAACTAGTACATTATTGTGCGGATATATATTAGGTAAAGATTCATTAAAACAATAGTGTCATTGTATTTATTAGTGATAGCTAAAATGTGTTTTTCTATACCTATTCTTGCATTGGTCTTATTTGTGACATCTGATGACAGTTTCCTAAAATCACGGCCAAACGCTTATTATTTGCATATGATGTTCGCGGACATGATGTCACGTCGTTAGGTCATCGTGATACAAATTGACGAAGTTTTGGCGATTTTTGATAAAATATATCGACACAGCATGTTTATGCATCCCGCTGTCTTGCTTTGGACGCAACGTGTGACACCTTTTTTGACGTCACTTTCTTTTGAAAACGTAGTATATAATTTTTATTAAAAACGATATTCTTTAAATATGTACATAAGAATGAAGCTCCATGTATGCTCTTTCCGTCGATATACAGGACTTTATAGTAGTACGTTATTTATATGAATTAGGCACACTAATTACAGGCATTACGTTCGATTTATCGAAAAGACACCAATTTCGTGCGTAACGTCAACACGATCCTACGTAAGTTCGCAAAAGTTCTATTATGGGGAAATTCTTGCACGAAAAGTTCAAGACATAGCCTATCCTTATTAATAAGGTTATTTGTGGACCATATTGAAAATTGATATTGCTGTAAAATATGTAATCTACAATAAATAAAGTCGTTATTATTATTTCAAAATGATCAACCAGGAAGTCAAATCATTAAAGCATATCACTCTTATACATGTATAAAATGATTGATTGATTGGTTTTTTATTATTATCATTGTTCCTGATGAATATAAAATGATGAATACAGTCGAAACGTTGAGCAATTCTGGAGTTTGTCTTGTTTTACTTTATCTATGGTTATAAAATAATTAAGGGTATGTACGTGCTTTCGGGTTCAAGTTATCTTCGAAGTCTTGCACGGTGGTCAAGTGGATAACGCTCTTGACTACTGATCGAGAATAGGCTTGGGTACTTGGTCTTTCTGAAACAATGTTCAATATTTCCCTGCCGACTTGAGTTGAGCTGACAGGTAACTCAGAGGTATTCTCGTGTGTGTCGGTGCTATACACCCCTGAACTATTCTTCTAGGAAACGTGGTTATTTATTTAACAGGACCTCCTTGAAAATGATAACACGGTATGGAGTATGACATTCTGGTGATAGCGAGCCAATGCTCGTTGTTCAGATGCACATTTTGTTTACTTAGTGATAGGGCTATTTTGTGGTATAATGCAGTCAGGCCTTAGTATTGAGTAATATAAAACATTACATGGTACAGTTTGAGCGAAATGTTAATAAGATAATAAAAATTCGGACAGGGAAGGAAGCACTCAACAGAAACAGCCGAGCACAGGAAACAGAAATAACACAGACCACAATCACACGACAAAGTGCCTTACACGAAACTGAACGAACCGCTGAAAATCCTAGTTTCATCTGTAAAAAGTCCTAAAATGTTTAAGAATCACTGTAAATGGTATAACCCTGCAGCCACACAAATGATTACTGATGGTAGTCAACATAACTAAAATCAGTAAACGAAAAGGGGATGATTGGGCGCAAGAAAAAGAAAGTTCGTGAAATGATTACTATCTCTGCTGATTCAGACAGCTTGCGTGCATTGCTATTTTCAAAAACAATTTTATCTTTTAGTCTAGGAGCTGGTGACGAGAAATACAATTTTCATTTACCCCATCTGGTAGAAAAAGACTGTTGGTATTTTCGAATAATATTGTTACGCCTCAGTGATGAGGTGTGTAGACTCTTTGTAGTTCTCAGGATGACTATATTCTTGTCTTGATGACGTACACCTCAGTAATGAGGGTTCTGTGAAAACTGGTTATACTCTTGTAGAAATGATGTACACCTCAGTAATGAGGGTTCTGTGAAAACTGGTTATACTCTTGTAGAAATGATGTACACCTCAGTAATGAGGGTTCAGTGAAAACTGGTTATACTCTCGTAGAAATGACGTACACCTCAGTAATGAGGGTTCAGTGAAAAAGTGATTAGGATGGACAAACTGGCACTTCTGGATACAGTTAAAGTTCACTGTTCTTGAATTGTTGAAAAGTTAAACTCATTACTCTGTAACACTATAGATCTTGAATTATAAGTTAAATGTTAAATTTCGCGTAGGAAGTTAAAAGATCTATAATTAAGTTTCGCGGAGTATCAAATATTTTAAAGTCAAATTCATTTATTTACTTAATAAAGTTCTGACACAGTTGCCAACAAATGTCAGTAATAATCACTACTGAGCTTTCTTCAGCTTTTTGTCTGTTACCATGATCCACCTTGGTAAAGAAATCCCTTGTAAGGTTTCATCTTATCGCGATGGAACAATTGGTTATCGCCATTCCTATTCATCTGTACAATGTATGATAAGTCTGACTGTTTCCATTGAGTAACATACGGACCATCACATGTTTTCTGTAACTTAGGCATCACTCCTACTTTTCGAGTTTCGTTCAAACACCACACAGCATCACCAACGCAGTATTGATGGAAGCTTTGTCTGGAGTCAACCATCAGTTTACTTCTTTTCGCACTGGCTTCCAAGTGTCTTCTGGCTACTCTATATTTCGATAGAAGACCCGCAATTGCCCCCTTCTGGTACTCCGGCTTGCCTTCCGTCGATTTATCATACAACTTCTTTAGGTGGTCAGGTAACTGGCTTGCATCTGCTACTTCAAACGGTTTTACTGGATTTGAACCTTCCTTCCCTTCTGTCTGAATTCTGTTCACTCTATACACCTTACCACCCTCTTCTATGTTTTCCTTCTCTGTTAACACACTTACAACTGAATGTATCCTTTCAGCTTTACCTATAACAGCATTCTGCCTCAACCGAAACTCTTTTGGATAAGGATTTAAAACCCTAACTTTGTCTGTTGTTGTCCGGTTTATGTTTACTAATGTGGCTGCTAAATGATATTTCTCCTTAAAGTCATCTGTTGCTTCTACCAAATATTCTGGGTTATCATCCGCATCGTCTTCTTCTACCCTGTCTATGAAGACATCAACAATAACTTCTGACTTTTCTGGTATCACAATATCATCCGCTACAATCACCTTACGAGTTCTTCTTCTACTACTTTTTGGCATGCATGGGATCTTCTTCCCTTCCATAACAATCATATTTCTGCTTAAAAGAATATCTGCTGGTCCACTCTTGCTACCAGCTAAAACATCACAACCCAACAGAGCATCGTCCTCAATGTCAGCTACCACAATCTCTCTCTTCATCTCTACTGGCCCCATTGTAAGGTTAAACTCTCCCTTACCCCACTCTTTTATCTCCCCTCCACCAGCTCCGCGCAACTTCACGGACCCATGCAACGATGGCCGCTCGCCTTCTTGCAACTTCTGGTATATTCTGGATGATAAAATAGTCTTCGAGGCCCCTGTATCTGTGGTGAATATCACTGGCTCACTTTCCACTAAGCCTTCTACATGTAACATACACCCCATCTCCAAGTTCTCTATGAACTTCCCCGTTCCTGGCAGCTCCTAACATTACGCTCTCAACTGGGTTGGTCTTTGTTATGCCCTCTTCTTCTAAACTAGAATTCTTCTGATTTACATGGACCTCTCTCTGGGCGCGAGAGCTGGTCCTCTGTAGTTTAAAGGATGACTCTCTGTATTCGCCTGTGCATCATTTGTTGCATCTTTTGGCTTGTAATTGTTGCCTTTTGTAGGACAATCGCGAGAATAATGTCCTGTTAAGTGACATGTGTAACATTCTACATCCTTCCATCTGGATTGCCCGTTATCAAACACTTTCTTCTTTGATTCTTCCAGTTTTTCTACTCTTTGTAACAGCAACTTGTACAATTCTTGTTCTGTTCCACAATCTTGCTTATTTGACCTTAGCTCATTGTTTTGGTACTTAGCATATTTCCTGTTGTCTGGGATACGGTTGATAATACCTGTAACGCTGTCTTCAGTATCTTCTATTGAAAGGCATTCCTCTGGGCAGTCATCATTTGGAGTGTACACTTGTCTAGCTGTATACTTGTTACGTCTGTCACTTCTGCACCCATTTCGTGTCTGAATCAGATTAACCACATGATATACTGCTTCATCAACATCCCTTGGTTCTTTATGATACTCTACTTCGAACTTTATCTCTTGGTCTGACAACCCATCCAGAAATCTTCTTACCAGATCTTCGTCTCTAGTCTGCCTGTCTCTATAACCGTGTGCCTTACCGTACAACCGTTTAAGTTCAGCCGCATAGTTTTCTGCTGTCTCATCCTGTCTTTGGTTCCTTTGGCTAAACTTTGCAGCAAACGATCGACCGGTCTCAATTACCCTGTAGCGCCTGTTCAATTCTGCGGTGAGCTCACTAAAGGAGTTGATTACTTCGGCTGGGAGCTGAGAAAATACAAACTCACTGGCTTGACCCTCAATCCTAGGTAGAAGGTTATCTAACTTTTCATCTTCAGTCCATTGGTACCTATGAGCAATGACTTCAAACTTTTTACACCAGACAGCCCAATCTTCTTTACCAGTGAAAGGTGGAATCTTTATGTCAATAAACCTGGTGCGATAAGGTCTGCCTCGCCTTGATGACTCTTGATAACTTCTAGGCCAATGCTGGTCACCATATTGGTCTGCATTATGCATATACTCATCTCTGTTACCTTGATACCTATCTATGGGACTTTGTCTTGCAAACATCGGTCTCTGATCTCCAGCAGATTCTGAATAACCATGGTTAACATTACAGATTACTGTCATGACGGCAATCATATTCCTCCATATTTGGGTTTTGAACCTGTGTTCGTGCCAGCCTCCCTGGTCCAGGATTACATATGTCGGCTCTTGAACTGTTACTGTGTGTTTGCTCAGGAACATGATGTTTCTGCTGATACAAGTTCTTTAAACCAACTACAACATCCTTCAGTGCTCCATGAACATCCCTCGTCATGCTACTGACTTGCTCTAGGGAATTACTTCCTGTGTGTTCAGCCCTGTCTGCTTGGTCTGTCTGGTCCAAGATGTGACTATGATTGGATGCTGTAGATTGACTGTCATCTGATGTGCCGCTAAACATCATATGTTTTGCATCAGTACTCTGATTAGGTTCGGTTGCCTTGAAGAATATCTGGCCTTGACTGTCTACCGCTTGAGGTTCACGCTCGCCTGCGCTCTGCATGATCGCTCGGTTCGTATCGCTGGATCCAATTAAAATAATGGATCCCACTTCTGACACAAAAATTGTTACGCCTCAGTGATGAGGTGTGTAGACTCTTTGTAGTTCTCAGGATGACTATATTCTTGTCTTGATGACGTACACCTCAGTAATGAGGGTTCTGTGAAAACTGGTTATACTCTTGTAGAAATGATGTACACCTCAGTAATGAGGGTTCTGTGAAAACTGGTTATACTCTTGTAGAAATGATGTACACCTCAGTAATGAGGGTTCAGTGAAAACTGGTTATACTCTCGTAGAAATGACGTACACCTCAGTAATGAGGGTTCAGTGAAAAAGTGATTAGGATGGACAAACTGGCACTTCAACTCGTAAGATATTTAACTAATAAAACAACAAGACTTGTATTGCTTCTACTGTACTTTATGTTGTTCTGGTAGATCTCTATATACGACGGCTCTACACATCAAGTTTCATAATATACTCTAATATATATGTTAATATACAGTCAATAAAATGCTTCAAGTGGTTATGGGTCTTTGCATCAAAAATATGAAGATGAATACAGTGATACACACTTGGGCCTACTTTATTACTTAAATCTAGACCTAAAATCAGGATAATTGTAGCTCTCAATTGCAATGAATGTCTAAAACAGTTCCTATTCTCTGGTTTAATACATGAAGAATGAAATGGTACACTTTATTTAACTTGAAATGGCTTAAGAATGCTTAAAACCACTTACAGGTAATGTAAGAAAAGTATTCATTACGAAGTATTCGTATTATACGGTAGGTTAGGTTCGGTGTAAAACTCGGACGTTCTCAGTGATGTATAGAGGAAAAGTGACCTCGTTGGTCACAAAATCGGTCCTTTTATACTGTGTGACCGAAAAAGTGGTCACAATTGGTCACAATTGACCAAAAACGGGTCACACTATGAAGAATGGGTCACAGTGACCAAAAAATGGTCATAATTGGTCACAATTGGTCACTGTGACCAAAAATTGGTCACAAACGAAAAAATGGTCACAGGTTAAGAATAAATTCATTTTTGTACTTGAAAAACACATGAAATATTCTTAAACATAATTAAAGCAGTTAAATAACATAAAAATAGTTACCATAGGGTTGAACCTATTCCTGACGGTAAAATCTCTCATTGCTTAAGACAAAAGACGCACGACGACAGCGATACGTTCTATAATCGCTTGGCAACTTACTCCCATCATGCATAGTAAACATGGAAGCCAACGGCGGGCGGACAAATGTGCTCGGACAATATTTACCGATATTCTGGTTAAAATACATGTTCGGACGTTATAATCTGTGTCAAACAAACACTAAATATCTAAGGAATACATGCATTCATGGATTTAGGATGACGAAGTTGGCATGACGTGAAATACTGGACGGATCAATCAGGTCGCGAAAATAGGTGACGAAGAAATGACATCAAAAGTAAAAAGACTTCGATAGACGAGCATGTTACGGTATAAAGGGTGCTTGATCGGTCCTTAGCGAAAGGTCAACACTTATTTATGCTATTCCATGCATCGTTAAAAGCAGCTAAGAGGAAATTCATACAATATTGAATAAATAAGGAATTTGGATGGACTCAAGAGAACAGTCAAGAATACTATGAAACTAAAGAAGTAAAGTAGGATTAAATGGTAAGCCCCCATTTCCAAGTCGTTACAATATAGGCTTTAGAAAAAGGTGGATGCCAGATCTGAAAGTGGTGCAGATTTTTTAACAGGGGCAACAACTCTTGCTTTCCAAGAAATTTACGAAACTACCCGGTAACCTATGCTCTAGTGTGGAGTTTTCGTTTATATATGTATTGTCATATATTTGCATGGATATTGTCCATTTGATAATGTGCATCAAAAGTACATACAACACGGACCAGTTTGAGGTCAAGGTCAGTGTAAGGTCAAAGTGAGAAAAATAGCTAAAAATGAATATTTGCACTATATTTTTCTTTGTATAGCATGTTTTTTCAATTCAAGTTGGTTATGAAAATGATAGTTATACATATTCTGTCATTATAGGCCATTTGTTTGATTCAAAATAAAAAAATATTATCAAAACAGCCATTTTATGCAAATGCATGTTGGCCGAAATGGCAATCTTACGAAGACCCCTGGCATTCTGTGATCTTATGTGATTTTTTTGTTTACGTATGTAGTGTCTTATATTTACATTTATATTATTCATATGGTTATATGCATCAAATGGACATACACCTGAGGTCAAGGTCGTTTCAAGGTCAAAGTGAACAAAATAGCTGAAAAAAGTAAAAAATAAGATTTCCTCTCTATTTTTCTAATATAACATGTGTTTTGAATTAAATTTAGGTTATTAAAATGATAGTTGTGTTAGTAAGTTAATATTCTCTAATGATAAGCCACTTAATAAAAAATGATTCTATGCTTTCAGAGATGGCATTCATACGAAAATACCCGGCATACTATGGCCTTATGTGATTAGTTTATTTACGTATGTAGTGTCTCATATTTGCATGGATATTATTAATGTGATTAAATTCATCAAATGGACATACACCTTAGACCAATTTAAGGTCAAGGTCATTTCAAGGTCAATATATGAAAAATAGCTAAACATTGATATTTCCTCTCTATTTTTCTTATTCTGGCATATGTTTTGATTAAAGTTTGGTTATGGAAGAAATAAATAAGTGGGTTAGAACATATTCTTCTTTCATTATAAGTAAAGTTATTTGTTTAATTAAAAATGTTATTAAAATAGCTATTTAACGTATCAGGGTGTTGGCATTGTTGCATTCGTAGTACTAGTCGTTTTCATTCAAAATTGGCATATATTTATAATGATGTAATCATATATTTGTATAGATAGTATGGACTTTATATTATATGTAGAATGTTCCCTTAATGTATTGACATGATCAATGTCATCTTAGGTCAACAGTACATTTCATTGTACATGCAATTTGATTTGCCTCACTTTGTATGACATTGCAATTGGCTTTACATTACATGACTAAACGACCAGGTGATGAAGTCCACCCATGTATACACTACTCATTAATGTTAAAACAACCAGTTATCTGTTTTCGTAACAGCCGTTAATCCTTTATATACACCATTGACTCAGAGGGGGTCTCATACTTAATGATGCAAATTACATGTATCAATAAACCTAGGTATATATAGGATTCCCAGACCCTTGAGAAAACCCATTATCATCTTCTATTCGTAGCTACCTAGAACACTGTTACTATGCGTACCAGCACATAATACAAGTATCCCGTTGGGCAAAGGTATATTCACAGCTGCAATGTGCAGAAATATCAGGCCTGATGTGATACTCACCACAACATAATTCAGCCATCCATGCCCTACAGGGTATCACTGGTAAGTATATAAGTCATATGCCCCATGAGGTAAGCATCAATGCCAAGTACATGCATCTTAGACCCTATTCTGTACAAATCAGTGCCAGCTGGTACAGACATCTCAGGGCCTATGTGGTAAACACCAATGCAGGGTACATACATTAAAGGCACTAAGTGGTACGCATCATTACAAGGTACATGTATCAGAGGCACAATGTGGGTACACATCACTGCAAGGAATATGCATCTCATGGACATATTCCACTCGCGGCCACTGTAATGTACAGACATCCTATACTAAAGGAGGTACATGTATTTTCCACATGAGAATATAATCATCCCAGACCGTAATGTACTCAAAAATACCTAAGAATACAGCTATACCATATCTGGTACATACACCATATCACTATATTGTAAAGACACCGAAGGAAAAATTAGATACTTATGTTCAAAACATATCCATTCCATGCCTATGAGATACTCATCACTAAATAATTTATCCATCTCATGCCGGACACGTAACCATCACTGATTGCAGCTATCACATGCCAATCGGATACATACTACATAAAGCAGTAATTTTGACAGTGAATGCGTCTTTAATTATAGGTCCCTGTTTGGTAGCCAACAGAACCACTCAAAAAAAAATTACTTAGTAAAATGTTATTACTTATTTCAAGTAATGTTCAGTAATACTTACAGTAATTAATTACTAAGTATTACTTACTTTTTAAGCTATAGTAATATAATACTACTTGAAGTAATTATGCTTCTTTAAGTAATTTAATCTGAGGGGAACTTCTACATTTAAGTATTTATATTACTTAAAATTTGTATGAACAATAATGTTGTACAGTATAGAATTTGCAATCAGAGTATACAGCCCAGTAAAATAAGTTAGGGCAATTTTATCACAATATCTCAGACCCCTAACTAAAATTTAAATGTTGAGCGGAAAATGATTTTCCATTTTAGTAACAGCAACCTTATTTGACTATATCACCGCCACTTTCAATCGCA
This sequence comes from Spisula solida, assembly GCA_947247005.1. Taxonomy (NCBI): domain Eukaryota; kingdom Metazoa; phylum Mollusca; class Bivalvia; order Venerida; family Mactridae; genus Spisula; species Spisula solida. Next base: position 13,545,140 of record OX365955.1, read on the forward strand.
GACGTACAGCATCTTTACACAAGCCGTGTGTATACCAATTTACTTTATTTTTATGCCCCCATATCGATAGATGGGGAGGCATATAGTGATTCACCTGTCCGTTCTGTCGTCCGTTCGTCCGTCCGTCCGTCCTGGTTAACCCAAATTGACAGTTTCTTCAAGCATTATTATGGCTTGCTACAAAGCTTCCATACTTGCATGGATGTTGTATATGAACACTCTCCACACGCCTGTATCACCTGACCTCATTTTAACCTTCACATTAACCTAATTTTGGACTTAGACTTATTGAAGGGCCAAATTCTTGGTTAACCCAAATTGACCGTTTCTTCTAGCATAGATATGGCTTGCTACAAAACTTTCATACTTGCATGGATGTTGTATATGAACACTCTCTACACGCCTGTATCACCTGACCCCATTTTGACCTTCACCTTGACTTAATTTTGGACTTAGACTTTTTGAAGGGTCAAATTCCTGATTAACCCAAATTGACCGTTTCTTCTAGCATTATTATGGCTTGCTACAAAGCTTCCATACTTGCATGGATGTTGTATATGAACACTCTCCACACATCTGTATCCTTTGACGCCATTTCGACCTTCACCTTGACCTAATTTGGACTTAGACTTATTGGAGGGCCAAATTCTTGGTTAACCCAAATTGACCGTTTTTTCTAGCATTAATATGGCTTGCTACAAAGCTTTCATACTTGCATGGTTGTTGTATTTGAACATTCTCCACACACCTATATCACCTTACCTCATTTTGACCGTCACATTGACCTAATTTTGGACTTAGACTTATTAAGCGTCTAATTCTTGGTTAACCCAAATTGACAGTTTCGTTTTACATCATGTCCATCATGGCGTTGCCTTAAAACTTAGCATACTTGTTTACTATCATAAGCCCCTTACATTATCAAAGCCATGTAACACTATCCAACATTATTACAGAATTATGGCCCCTGGTTGACTTAGATTTTTATGGGCAAGGCTTCCATGGGGGCATAAGCGTTTATTGAACGCAGTCTTGTTATTGGTGTACATTGAACAGTATGTTAAGATACATGTATACTCTGAAATACAAACTCGTCATAAACTTTAACGTGAACCGACGACACTTGCAATATAGTTCTCATTATTCTTGGAACAGTAGAGCTAAAAAGCTGGCTGTATATAGTTGACACATTCTTGATCACTTTTTTAAGAGTTTTGTTATCGAATGTATGTACCATATATACCAGACAAAACAAGACTGCGTTCAATATACGCTTATGCCCCCTTGGATAAAGTAGGGTAAAAGGCTGTACAACGCTGGTAAAAGTCTGGAAAACCCTGGAATTTTTATCAGACAGCATGGACATTGGAACTTAGAAATTTTAGATGCTGGAAAAACATGGAAAAATACTAATGTGGAAATTTTAGAGTCCAATTTTTAGGGGAACTTAGTCTATTTTTACATGAAAATAACTTAGAAAAATTGTATTTCAAAAGAGAAAAGGAAAGAATCCAAAACCAAAATGTATGCTTTAACAAGCTTGAAAAATGCAAGGGCTAATATTCAGAAGTCTGCAAGTGTGCAAGAGCGGACAACATTTATATGTCTAAAAAACAAAGTTTGTGGATGACATTTACAACAAGACTTGGTTCTGACAAGTCATGCAAAGTTTCGTTGAAATCCGACTGATCCCAGACAAAAGGATGACCATGGTCACCATGATTTTTTATAGTCAACTATGTTTTATTGTGGTCAGCCATCAAATACCATGAAAAAATCAAGGTGAGAGCCTAGTCGACCATGGTTCACCATTGTCGAGTTAGAGTTACCAGTCCGACCATGGGTTGGTCAACAGCTGTATTTAATCATGGCACCATAGTTGACCATGGTTGACAGTTGTAAAGAATTTTGTTGACCAGGGTCAACAATGATCAACACAGCACTTCAATTCAGTCCACCATGGTAGACCATGGTCCAAATTAATAGGGTCATCTACTGGTTACCACCAACCTCCACACCCAGTTTGAGGAGTTTAGACCATGATCACTGCTTGTCCGTAGTGACTACATTACATGCAGTCTGTTAACAATTTCTCAGCCAAACTTAATACAGCAAATTTTGATGGACAATATATATCTGAGATATTATATTAATGCTAATGTATTAATATGAACTAAGGCATTGCCTAAAGGGGATTCAATCATCCATTGATACTATATCAAAATAACTCATTACAGTTATTAGTGAGGGGCATCTTCACAGTATGGTTGTTCATACAGTTTGTATTTATTCTACATTTAATGAAATTCAGATAGAATTTTAATAACTCAAGGAAAATTGACTAATACAACAAGAGGACCATTGGCTCTAAAGCGCTCACCATATGACCAGTAGTTTAGGCAGAATCAGTGACCTGGTGACCTAGTTTTTGACCCCAGATGACCTCTTTACGAACTAGACCTAGATTTCATAAAGCTACACATTGTGGCCAAGTGTCATTAATATAACATAAAAAATGTGACCTCTAGAGCGTAAACAAGGTTTGAAATTGATGTGACCTAGTTTTTGACCCAAGATGACCCAGTTACACACTTGACTTAGATTTCAAAGCGACAAACATTGTGTCCAAGTGTTATATAGATTAGGTTAAAATGTGACCTCTAGAGTGCTAACAAGGTTTTTCTTTGATGTGACCTTGTGACCTAGTTTTTGACGCCAGGAGACCCAGTTACCTAGATTTCATAAAGCTACACATTGTGGCCAAGTGTCATTAATATAACATAAAAAATGTGACCTCTAGAGCGTAGTGATGTACCGATTATCGGATAACTTCGATTAGTGGTGTGCAGAAGTCAGCCGATTCCGATGATCGATGTCATTCATCCATAATTGATCATCGGATAAATATAACAAAATGTTAAACAAGACTTATTTAATCAAAAATTGCTAGGAAAATTTCAAAGCATGGAAGTTTGAACCAATTGGATGCCTGTTAGAACCAATTCAAAGAATTTGTTCAAACTCAGATAGTAAAACGTCTACCGAAAATCATTGTTTTTCCCTTTGTCACCTTTTTTCGCGACTTGGGAAGTAGGAAAACATGCATTAGTACACTGCATATTCAGTCCCTGTTCTGCCGATTATTAATCGGGAAAATCGCGTTGGAAGTGCCAGTCGATTCTAGCTGATGATCGATTATGATTTGCAACCGATGTCCCATCACTACTAGAGTGTAAACAAGGTTTTAATTTGATGTGACATAGCTTTTGACCCCAGATGACCCAGTTACGCACTTTACCTAGATTGCAAAGTGACAAACATTGTGACCAAGTTTCATGTAGATTAGGTAAAACATGTTCACGAGTGCTCAGGTGAGCTAAAAACTTGACGGACATCATCACAGTATGAGCGTTCCTATTCATTTTAAGTTTCATGAAATCATACCAGCAGCCAGCTATTTACAAAGAAATGAATGTGAATGGACGGGCAGAGTGAATTAATCATTAAATCAAGGGCAATAACTCTAAAGAAAATTGTCCAATAACAAAACTTGACTGGCATCATCTTAGTGTGAGCATTCATTTTCGTTTTAAGTTTCATGTAATTTTACCGGCTAGTTACAAAGAACTGACTAGGAAAGGACAGGCGGAGGTAATTCTTCAATAAATTAAGGGTGACAACTCAAGAAAATTGACACACAGAATGTGTGTTCATATTCATTTTAAGTTACATGAAATTCTTCCAGCTAATTACAAAGAACTGAATGCAAATGGACTGGCGGATGAAATTTTTCAACAAATCAAGGGCAATAACTCTAAGGAAAATTTACCAATAATGATAACTTGACAGTCATCATTACAGTAATTGGGTGCTCATATTCATTTTATGTTTCATGAAATTCTACAAGCTAGTTACAAAGAAAGGAATGCGAATGGACGGCCAGAGTGAATTATACTGTAAATCAAGGGTAATAACTCTTAAGGAAAATTGACCAACTTAAACAAACTTGACGGGCATCATGACTTTTTTATTTTAAGTTGCTTAAAAATGTACCAGTTAGTAGAAAAATAGCTGCAGACGGAAGGACAGACAGAAATATTTAATAAATCAAGGTAAATGACTGTCAAAGGAAAAACACCTGACAGGCATCATCAAAGTACTGTATAGTTGTTCATATTTATTTTGATTACGTTCCATGAAATTCTACATGCAAGTTACAGAGAAATGGCTGTTGATGGCGATGCGTCTTTGTAAGCCGTATGGCCAGTCCACACGCACATTGCCCCAAGTGCCGGAGTAAAAGTTAAGCATTACATAAGTTCAGTGAGTCACAATGTAACTATATAGACTTCACATAATCTTCCTTTTTTGCAAAAATAATCGCGATTGTTGTACCTAGTTGCTCTATTCGCTTAATGCAGCCACCACCCTGTCAAAAAGTATTAGATTCAGAATTTCTCGCACATTGCTGTTAAATTAATTCTGTTATACTGGAAAACGGGTTTTATCCTGTAATGTTGATATGGTCAGTGACAAACCGTATCTGCAGTTATAACTGAACTACCTTTTAGGAGACCCCTAAGGAATCAAAATGATAATGAGCAAGAATATGGTTTTAAGAACAGTGTGTTTTTAGCGTTTTCTTGAATGACGACTAGAGCTGTCATTGATACGACCCAAGGCATATCGATGATTCCAATATATAGGAAGACAAGCATCGGCGATACATCCCAGGACTCCTTCTTAGCAAAATGTTGGAGTCCTATAATAGACGAACAAGAAACAAGCCTTTCAACGGGTTTTAACCAGTAATGTCGATATGGTGAATATTCTAAAATGTGAATCGATAATCGATTGGTTAAAAATATTGTTGATACCGCTTAGGTCAATGACAGCTCTTATGATGGCATCACACCGGAGGTCACATGGCAGCCATACTGTAATGGACAGTCACAGCAGAGCGACAGATGAATACCGATCAACACGACAGAAACTTTGTTAAACGCGGGTCAACCAACACAGACCTTAACTGGATCTGAGGGTTCTTTGAAGGGTCTTGGGACATCGGTCACTTCTTCGGTCTTGTTATGTCTTTTTTTTCCAAAAAAATTTCTTATAAATAATCATAAAAGCACTCATGAAAAGTTACATTGTTTGTATTTTGGTCAATTCTCATATTTGTTCACGGAGATCTGTATTGACAAACCAGCAATAGACAGTTGTGATCAATTAACATGGTCATCTAACACAGAATGATTGTTGATAATTAATTCACAATAAATGGTTGTTGGTTGATTGTTTGTGTTGACAATTTGGGTACGAACAAATTTGGATACGCTTCGTTTATCAAACTTTATGATGCAAATTAGCATCGAAAGTTGATTTCTTTGTTTACCTACGCCAATTATGTGTATAAAAGACAGTTTTCCTTGTTTAAAACAAGTACTTTAATCGTATAAGCAGTTATTTTAACGATTGTAGGCTGTACTTACTTGACGGCAGACGAATGAAACAACTTCTTCCGTTTGCGAGGGACTGTCTAAAATGCTAACCGACCGCCTTTATCTCGCGCGCTAGCATTCTTACCTCCCCTATCGCGTTTAATGTTGTGTAAGCTAGGGCCTTCGGTTATCTCAAGGAACATTTTTAAACATCATTAGAAAATAAAAGATAATTTATTAACAACAAAAATATTTTTTTAATGAGTTTGCCAATTCCATTCACGTCTTCAGAGTACCCCGAAAAAACACTTCCTGTACACACAAATCTCAATCGAACAGGGGTGACCAAATTTCGGATGGGTTAAAAACTCGCGACACGTACAATGCCGTCTTGGATTTTAATCGAGATGCCTTCGGCATCTCGATTAGAATCCCTATTATTAAACGGAGGTAATTTAAAAATTATACCATTAAATTGCCTTTAACACACTAAAAATACATTCAAAAAAGTTAATAATTTATCTTTTCCAAAGCTATAGAAGAATAAAACATAGCTATAAACTTAAATTGCTATTGTAAATAAGAAACTTAAATGTTTCTTTTACTTTATGAATCTGTACATATAGGAAGTTTTTATCAACAGACATTAAATCAATCAGTATCTTGATTATTTATGATGCTGGTAATTGCTTTACTAAGTATTTTATATTTACTAAGTAAATTATTTACTTAGTAATTAACAAGTAATTGGTTAGTTAAATAATTACTTAGTAATTAATTTACTGAGTAATTTACATTTACTAAGTAAATTATTTACTATTAACAAGTAATTGGTTAGTTAAATAATTACTTAGTAATTAATTTACTGAGTAATTTACATTTACTAAGTAAATTATTTACTTAGTAATTATTTGGGTAGTAATTCTTTTACTTAGTAATTAATAAGTAATAAATAAGAAATTAATTACTAAGTATTACTTGATTTTCTGACAACTATTTTTACTTGAAATTTTACTTGAAACAAGTAAAAAAATTACTTGATTTGAGTATTACTTAGTAATTTTTTTTTTGAGTGACAGAGTATAAACATGCATAGCTGTATACAATGAAATCACCAACACACAACAGCCATATAGATTGCACTATTCTCACTACCCCTGAATACAACCGCACCAAGTGTTTGTGGTAGTCATCACCACCAAGTACTGACAAACTGGGTCCTAAGGAATATACTCGTGCAACCCCAGTTCCTAACCACTACTAACACTGTATATACATGTAGTCATCCCAAACTAAGTAGTACCAACGCTGAGTATAAGCATCTAAGGCTGTATTTTGGTATACACCACGATATAATACTCTAGAAGCCATCAAACAGCGAAAGTCTTGTACACATCATCACATAATTATGTCGTCCCTGGTCCTACAGGATACTAATCACAACCAAGTGCAGCCATCACAGACCCTTAAAGGTATTCGCCACCACAGGGTAGACACACAAGGCCCTGCGCAATAGATACCGCACATTTGCGACCATACCAGGCCGTAAGGAGTTGTCCCAACATCGGAGTAGAGTCAATCACACGTCATGTTTGGTACTCACCATTGGCAAGTACAGCTATTCAAAGTCATGTTGAGTACTTTACATGGACTGGTATTGCCTTTCATCGCATTAGAGACTAAAATTGTTTGATACTGTGTGAAAGTTAACAAAGCCTGGTATAAACATGGTGTAAAAAAGTAAGTTGACAGTTTCTCTACCTATTTATCAAATTCATATGTTCTCCTATCACAATGAAAACTTTACTTAGTGGGGTACCTATCTATCACTGGTACAGTCATTCTTGATTTTACGTACCACCACATAGTTCAGCTATAGAATGCCAAATGGGATACTCACAACCAATTAGTACAGCCATACATCTGGCCTTATTGGAGATGCGTCCCGGCAAAGTACAGGTACTTATAACCTGTGAGGGTACTCACTATCACTGTGTAGAGCTATCCCATGCCCTATTGGGAGTTCACTAATACATTGTACAGTTATTCTAGGATCACCACCCAGTGCAGCCAAATATACCAGATCATTAGGGTTACCAATTGTCGCTAAATGCAGATATTCCAGGCCCTGTGAGATACTCAACACCATCGTGTACAGTCAGCCAAGGCCCATCGGATACACACCAGTATCTAGTACCGACACATCCATATCAGACCTTAAGAGGTTCAGAGACCATTACTTCGACTTACTGACCTCATAACCAATGCAATTCATCTACTGTTCTATAAAATTTGAAGATCTTAGGTCCAGAAAACCCTGAGTGTCAAGGGCGAGGATCCTAGTACCAAGGATTGGTAGGGTATGGTCTTGTGATCTTCATAACCGACACACAGACCGACCGACAGACCTACCGACCGACGTGTGTAAAGCAGTATACTCCCTCATCAAAGATGGTGACATAATGTTCGGAGCTAAAATAATTACACACCTAAATATAAAAACTAGAAACAAAATAAAGTGTACAAAGTGCTTCATATAGCATGTATCGAAAAAATGAGTCAAAACTTGAATTGTTCAAGCATTTGTAATTTGTCCTTGAAATGACATTGGTCTTGACGTTCAAGTGGTCAGCATTTTATATCCACTTAAGTGTAAAACATTGAGTAATGTAACAATGTTCATACTAATATTCAATAACACTGGCAGAAATAAAAATCATATTCGAATACAAGTATATTTGAAAGCAGCTAGCAATTAAAGAATGCCATCTCGGTCAGCATGCATTTGAGTAAACTGGCAGTTTTACCATTTTTTAACATATATTTTTTATACAAATAACTTATAATGAGAAAATATGTGCTAACCACTACATCTATCACTTTTATAACCAAAATTGAACTATAACATACGCGAGAAAAAGGAAAGTAGAGCGGAAATATCAATTTGTACTTTTTAGCTAATATTTTCACATTGACATTAATATGACATTGACCTTGACCTCAAATTGGTCTAAGGTGTATGTCTATTTGATGAATTTAATCAAATTAATAATATCCATGCAAATATGAGACACAACATACGTAAACAAACTAATCACATAAGGTCATACTAGTAATATGCCAGGGTTTTCGTATGAATGCCATCTCGGAAAGCATAAAATGACTGGGTTTTTATCAAAAATGATACATTTTGAATTAATCAAATGGCTAATCATTAGAGAATATTTACTTACCAACACAACTATCATTTTAATAACCTAAATTTAATTCAAAACACATGTTATATTAAGAAAAATATAATGAAAATCTTATGTTTTACCCTTTTCAGCTATTTTGTTCACTTTGACCTTGAAATGACGTTGACCTTGACCTCATATATGTCTTAGGTGTATGTCCATTTGATGTTTATAACCAAATGAATAATATAAAGGAAATATAAGACACTACATAGGTAAACAAAAAATCACATAAGATCATAGAATGCCAGGGGTCTTCGTAAGATTGCCATTTCGGCCAACATGCATTTGCATAAAATGGCTGTTTTGACAATATTTTTATATTTTGAATCAAACAAATGACCTATAATGACAGAATATGTACTAACGAACATAACGATTATTTTTATAACCAAATTGAATTGAAAACACATGCTATACAAATAAAAATATAGAGCGAATATTCATTTTTAGCTATTTTTCTCACTGACCTTGACCTTGACCTCAAACTGGTCCGTGTTGTATGTACTTTTGATGCACATTATCAAATAAACAATATCCATGCACATATATGGCAATACATATATAAACAAAAACTCCACACTAGAACATAGGTTACCGGGTAGTTTCGTAAATTTCTTGGATAGCAAGAGTTGTTGCCCCTGTTAAAAAAATCTGCACCACTTTCAGATCTGGCATCCACCTTTTTCTAAAGCCTGAATGTCTATATTATTGGAAAATACCAACAGACTTTTTCTACCAGATGGGGTATATGAAAATCCATTTTTAGCCTCTTTTGATTTATCCTGATTTTAATTATATGTCTTCCTGGGAGATCTACATGTCTTTTCTCTTAGATGAGTAGTTTTCTTAAACATTGGAGTGAATCCATCTATGTTCTTTTCTGGATAGGGTTATAGTTCTGCAATAATAAAAGGCAACTTAGTGAGTGATGTAAATTAATAAACAAATTAATTGGTGCATTTCAACAAAACATGGGACAGAAAATTATTCAAATATTTCTTCAGGTCTATCCTTTTGGCCTATAAATATGTTATTGTGTTGTTTATTAGGCCTATTTCTGTACTTAAAGCAAATTTAGATTAGTTTTTTAGCAGCAGTGCCTGTGGTTAAACATCTTTACTGTGAATGTGATGCAAGTGGGTGGGGTGTGTTTACAGTTGTCCTTTGTCTTGATAGGTAGACTTCATCTCTCTATTCAAGCTTATTCAAGACACCTATATATCTATAAATTAAAAACTAATATAAGTTCTCCGTGGGGATGAGGTGAAAAGCCTTATTTTAATTTTTAACTCTGTGTCAAATCAATAAAAATGGCAGTCTTGTCAGTATTGTGACAACGTAGGAGTGATCTCCCTTGAAAAAATGACAGCTACTGAGTGAGCTAGAGTTTTTTAACGGATAAATGCAACATAATAAACATTGAAGTATTAATGTAAGCAACGTAGATATGTCTAGGAAAAGAGAAAAACATGATTTACCTTTGTCAAAATGCCATCGGTCCAGCGAAGACATTTCACTGGATTTTTGTCGGAATTGTTTACATCTCGTACATTTGGACATTTCCCAGTCGACAAACTTCGTAACTGCAAAGTAATACTTCGTCCCAAAACTATTCGGACCTTCGTTTAGTAGTTGAAAATACTTAAAAAACATTTGAAGCGGTGAAAAATGGCGGCCATTATAGCAGCGATCTTTGTGTTCTATCCCACAATTCAATGCACTTAAGACAAAATTTCCTCCTAGGACAGCTCTAGACCACTCCTAGAGATAGGTGCAAATTTGTCTTAAGAGCGAATTTGGGAATTTTGATGAAACGCACTTAGGAGGAAAATTTGGACTTAAGATCAAATTCGATCCTAGGAATGATGATGAAACGCACCCCTGGCTCCTAGACTATATCGAACTAATGCTCAAATAAAATGTGTTCATACGAAATAACACCCAATTAACATAAAGTATCGGTCTTGGACTTAGATATCGTATGTAACTGTAGTTATGTCCCTTTACAGTTCGCCATTATGCTTCCCATTTCATTGTGCGACGACCCGACAATGAACATGCTTATCCAAAAGACGTTTATGATGACAGGTATTGATGTCTGTCTATAATATTGTCTTGTCGTACCCATACATGTTTTACTCCCTTGCTGCTCTTACTTCTCACATGGCATTTGGTACTCTCTGTGATACTATATGTTCTGTCAATATATGGTTCATGTTTTACATACATATATAACTAGTTGCTGTGGCCTTTGGTAGGGGGTATAACATGGCTGGAAACTTCGATTTAAATTTACACTGTCCTGGTCCACAGGGTTGACTGTGGGGTAAGTGCTGTGGGCCAAAAGCGGAAGTCTTACAGTTTATTTATGTAATTACTCACTTTGTATTTTCTAAAAGGAAAATTACAAAATAGTTATCTTCATGTCTTGTCTTTTGAGGGATGTCCTTGTGATTCGTTATTGTTTGTTGACTTTTACTCTGCCTATCTTCTTACTCTGCAACAACCCCCATTCCATTTATCTGTTCATTTTTAAGCTTCTTTGTGCTATGCTGTTTTTGTTGAGTGCTGCTTTCCCTGTTAACGTGTTGATGTGACATTGTAGGTAGAATGTTTTACATCGAGGGAAAACTTTAAATACTACATGTACATGTACTTTAAAAAGTTAAGTTATCAATTTTCGAGGGCTGCTTTCAGCAGTTCAGCCGTTCAGCCACCCTTCGACATTTTAACTCCCCTGGTCATTTGGCTACCTATGGGGACCTGCGTTCGAGTCTCCATGGGGAGATTATTTCTCTCCTGGTAGGTGTTCAGCCAACGTCGATCTACGGCGCCCAGGACTATCGAACATGTTTAGACACAGCCCTAACAGGTACCAATTTACACCTTGGTCGAGTTGAGCATGTTGGTTATTCTTGCTCAGAGAAATTAATCAGTGGTCCAGACGGAGGTTAAAACCCGGGACCTCTCGATCCCGAAACGCGCGACCTACCTTTAGGCCACCGCTCCCCACTCCCCGAAATTTAAAGAACAATTTGTTCTTGTAAAATTATTCAGCATGCTGGTATGTAATACTAGGACTGTTTGGCAACGAAATGGTTAATAGTATGGTACAGGTTTATCACTCTTGCTATGCAGTAGTTGTTGAATTGACCAGGGCTGGTATTCACAAAGCATTTTATGGGAAAACTTAAATATTTTTACTTAAGTTAAAACATTGAGCTGCACATATTTCTAAGGAAACGAAGAAAACCCCATGTGTTCTCTGTGATTATTGTAGCACTTTACACGCATAATGCTTCTAATTAATAAAATAAACTATGTAAAAAATTGAAGATCTTGATTTAACTGTTTAGCTGATACACTTAAAGACATTTAAAGATTTTAAGAAAATTATTTTCTTCCAAGTTTCTCCTTAAGATGCATTGTGAATACCAGCCCAGATGCAAGTGTTTACATATGTGAATCCCAGCCCAGATGCAAGTGTTTACATATGTGAATACCAGCCCAGATGCAAGTGTTCACATATGTGAATACCAGCCCAGATGCAAGTGTTCACATATGTGAATACCAGCCCAGATGCAAGTGTTTACATATGTGAATACCAGCCCAGATGCAAGTGTTTACATATGTGAATACCAGCCCAGATGCAAGTGTTTACATATGTGAATACCAGCCCAGATACAAGTGTTTACATATGTAAATACCAGCCCAGATGCAAGTGTTTACATATGTAAAAACCAGCCCAGATGCAAGTGTTTACATATGTGAATACCAGCCCAGATGCAAGTGTTTGCATATGTGAATACCAGCCCAGCTGCAAGTGTTTACATATGTAAATTGAGAATTGAGTTGGCCAGTGAAAGGATGTATTTCTTTTGTTAACACAGTAGAAATATTGCACATTTTTGCATAATACAATGGATTTGCTTAATAACCTCTACACTGGCATCCGATCAATTGTTTAGCCAAGTATAAAAGTTGAATGCTATCAGCAGGACTTAAATCGAAATCTTCAAAGAAATGTTTCGATAAAAGCAAAATACGGACAAGGCAAAGTTATATTGAGTAAAAAGAAACAACGAACGTAGTATACTTTAATTGATAAAAAACAACGAAATACAATGTATAAAACATAAAAAACAGACATGTAAATGGAATCCTAAATTAGGTAAACAATTTATGAAGTAGAATATATATATATATAATTTATATATATGTATCTAAGGCCAATGAGGAATATTCTATAAAAATTTTTATCCCAACAACAATAATAAACATTCGTACTGTATCATGCACGTAACAAAAGGCTGAAAGACAATTCTATAAAATCAAATCAATACAATGTGTACGAATATTACCATGTCTCATAATGCGGAGGGAATATATAACAATTTTAATTTAAATATAATAATATCCACAATAAAACATAACTTAATAAATAATAACTTGTAACATTAAACCGACCCTATTAAGTAAGTTAGCTTTAGAAATAAATACTGACCGCTTAAGCGGTTTTTTTTGGTGAAAAGGGAAGCAACTAGTAAACAGACACTAGGTATAAATCGATATCGACAAGAGTTGTCTTTTCTTAGAAATATAGCTTCACGAATTTTCCGCATGTTGTCAAACATCACTGCATCATAATAAAGAAAATCACTGCATCATACTTAATACAATCGGTGTATTGAAAATGCCCGGTGAAATAATTAGATTAAACAGGTCTAATAAGACGAGCCGCATACACACCGCACATATACAGCATACACGAAATGTGCAAGGAGACAGGAACATAAATATAATACGGGGAACAATAAAATATTCTTTGATATGATGGTACACAGTTCTTAGAAGGTCAATAACACGTTGGGTCTGTGCTTTTGTTCACGTACACTAGAAGAGTTTGATTTATCGTCATGATTGTACTTTCAAGGTTTGAACCATTCTTCGTATGGGGTTGGCTCTTATTGAAAGTCATCTTAAGGAGGTACGCGCACCTTTGATCTAACGATCGAATTTTCCTTGAAACATCTTAAAATGACAGACATCTTCTAGAACAACATTAAAATCATAAAAATGATATGTCACCAGGCTTGTTTTCGATAAACATGGCTTTCTAATGACCTACCATTGTATTTTGTTCATTTTATCTATTTCCTGCATTTATGGCACCAGTATGTTCTTTTTAAAAATTTTACTATATGAAACCACTTTTAAGAAATGCATGCTATTTTATGTGTTCAATGGTCATTCCTTTTGACATTAGTCACAATTCCGGCTGCCTGGTGAACAAATTCAGTATTGAACATGATAAATAGTTACCCCAATCACTTGCAAAAAAAGTGCAAAAAGTGTGATTTTCAAATGAACGTCAAAAAATATCTAACGATCGAAAATAATTTATAATTGGCCATAAGTTGAGTATTAAATAGAACTCCGGTTTAGTCAAGTAAAAACTAGGGGTCACCATCCTTTTTTTGGAGCTATTCATCAAAAGGTACTTATTATGAATAAATTTGCATAAAATTAGCCTAATTTGCATATTGTAATGAAATAAAATTTTATTAAAAATATTCCAAAGTGTGGCTACTTCATATAACTAAACCATGCACTAAATATTATATATAAGCATATGCATTTGAACTATTGCAGGGACTTATTGTGAACCCATATTATTCACAAGTTTGCCGTTCCACACCCACTTGTCATGCATGCAAAAAATAAAAAGGTAAGTAAATATCTAGTTTGTGCAATAGTATTATGTTTATTGTCAATAATCAACATTCATATGCGATCATTGAAACTAAAATTCATGTTTGTTCTTAACTTATACGATTTTGAATTTCGCGCATGCGCACAAGGCAGCTCGTACCTCCTTAATTGGTGTATTTTAGTAACGCTTGACCAACCTATGGGATTTCCCATGCGCTACACTGCCGTCTGAATACGTTGTTGTCGTTGGTGTCGTCCCTATAGCATAGTCCCCCACTTCCTTATTGGAACCTAAAAACTTGCTGGAATCCGGACATCCATACTTCCAGATGAACACTATGTACAGTATAACCTGTAAAATAAAACATTTATTCTGCATAAAGTGAGAACAAATTAACTTAGTACTCGACCTTTATTTATTATAGGTAACAAACCACCCAATAGATTTGTTCTTTAACTCATTGTAAAGTGACAAATCGCTGACCCAAAAAATGGCAAACTTTTGTCCATGGAGACCTCATAAAATCCACCAATCAATAGAAATAGCATATAGCCTCAAGAAAATGAAAAAAGATCAGGGGGTTGCGTATCATATAAGAAAAATTTGGTTCGTCCAACGCGGTGAACAGATTTTCCCACACGCGCGGACTGATTCGAAGTCCGTTAGCTACAACCCTACTTTCGCTTTCATATTTAAGCCAGAATATCAAAAAAAAAATTAATAAAACAGTTTCACTACATCACATACATGTGTACAGAGCATTTAAACCCAATAACATGATTCTAATGCTGATTTGTCAACACATACCACCATTTCCAACCAAGTCAAAGTTTTTAAAAGGACTATTTTGGTCCGCGTAGGCATTTGGTGGTTTGGTACCTATAATAACATCCGGATGATGTGGCTGTCAAGAGTATAAGAATCCATCATGAGCTTCTATGTAGGATAAGGATATCTCACCCGAGGGGTCGGATTTTTACAAGGGACGAGGCTTGCCGAGTTCCTGGTTAAAATTCCGACCCCGAGGGTGAGATATCCCTATCCTACATAGACTGCCTCATGATGGATTCTTTTTCTCCGACGTAATTTGAGAAAATGGGACTTTATAACACAATTAGCTTTCATGGCGTCAAAATGACGTCATTATAACGTGATTTTTGCCGTACGTTCTCATTAAAAAAATCATTAATAATAACGTTAATAAAGCGTACGCTGTTGTGGTACGCTAAATATTATGCTTTTAAAATGGCATAGAGCCTATTGGTGTTCGTCTTCATTAGCTTTATATCGCCATGAACTCGTAAATCCCGAAACTAAGGTCGGAATTAAATCACGCGCTGGTCGCTCATGTAAGAAAGATGTTACTAATGTAAGATAGAAGTTTCTTACATGAGCTGAAAACCTATCTTACACCAGTTAAAGTGGGAGAAATAAAGGTGGAGGGGTTGGGGAGAGACGGAGGAACCCTATGGCTGGGTTTTGGCTTAACTCTGGTTACCATAGTTCAACTAGAGTCCGGAAAACCTTCAGGTGGTTAAACTATGGTCAAGCTATCACTAGTTCGCTTTTATTCAGCTTGTTTAATCTGCGCCGTCTTGAAACAGTGGTTTCTCTCTAAACAGGAGGTTATTAGAGCATATTGGTTCATGCATAGCTAACTCTTGTTTTCATTTAACAACTGACTAAAACATGGCGTCATTTTGAAATATTTCATTAAGATAATAAGTTAATAACTGTATTATGTTCTAAAGAAAAAAGAAACTTTACATTATTTTAGGTACGATTTTCATTGACGCAACTTTAGTGGACTCGGTATTCATCTAAAGGTGCTGTGCATTGATAAAATTAGATGTTTAGTATGCAGTTGACTACAGCCGGCAAATTTCGTTCAAGAAACGCAACAGTAAATCAGCTCTTATTTAAATTCAAAGTTTAATTTGAAACATATCAATGTTTGACCCAAACTGCATTAATCAGCGTTATACATTTTCAGTATCAAACTGGTTTTTCTTAACAACAATTCGTGTATTGATGCTTAACACATTAAAACAGGTCAACAGCCCTTGAACGGAAAGTTCGAATATGCATAATGCTGTTTTAACAAAATCAGTTATTCCCCTTTCCCTGGAATTCTTCAACGGGATGGGCAGTTAAAATGTCACGATGAGCGTTGAAATATCATTATATGAATAATGTAAACTTCCTTTCGTGTTGAGAAAGGTCCCGTTTTAGGCTTCTGCTAGCCTATCATTACCCAATATCTATAGAATAAAACAGTAACCCTACCTTCAATGTTCCAATAATAAAATTTGCCAATACATAATGATAGGCTAGGATGGAAAATACACAGCTTGTAGAAAATATATGGAATATAATCATCCCCGTCATATTGAGAACGGCTGAAAATAAAAGATATTTTACATAATTTTGGTATTCTCATAAACAAGTTCATAGAAATACACGACGAGTCTGCTGTTATAATAACGACTCTCGTGTATTCACTGGTGTATAAGTGTATCACCCATTTTCACGTGTGCTCAAGTATTCACAACATGTTTATAGATATATTAGTAATAAACTCTAACGCGATAATCTGCAATGTCAATATAAACAGAAATCACTGACCGTTTGCCTATGAAAGCATTCCAACATTTGACACAACATTATAAAGTTTGCATGCTCCTTTTAAAATGTTCAGAATTCGAAATTTGACGTCTAAGTGCTGATAAGCCCAACCTCAGTTTTTTGGCACATTTGGTCTTGCACAATATGAGAATATAACAAGGACAAACATTTCCATGTTATTCTTGCCACTATGGCCCCTGCTAAATACATAATAGTGTTATTGTAGTGTAAAGATGACAAAATCAATAAAACGTTGGATCTGATATATTCGTAACGTAATTACTTATTTATGTCATTAAATGTTTTGATACACTATACTAAGTATATAGTTGATACATATACAATAAATTACTGGACTTGTAAGACTGTCAAGATGTAGGTTAGTTACGGGACCTCTAGCCTCCAGCATTTAGCCACTGTCATTTAAAAGTATTTTTGTGTGATTGGCACCAACAAATCTTTTGCCTTGAAGACTGGCAAATGTGTCCACATACATCTACACGGACGAATATCCAAGGAGTATCAAAATATGTCTTCATGTAGTGAACGACTAAAGCAAAACCATCATACGCAAAGGAGACAACTCCTTCAGTGAAAGAAAGCCAAACAAATAATTATCTCACTTTAATCCAACAACTTTTTCAGCAGAGAATCGATGTATACTATAACTAAAGTTACATCAGGATACCAGGTTAACTTCAAATCAATCGCACTGATATACGTACCTGATATTGCACAAAACACGAACCATCCATTTCCACATTTATAGATGTTATACCAGCACTCACCACAGCATGGGACACAACATTGCTTTGCGCACCATTTGATTCTGGAACTAACTAGAATGAAGGCGATGCATTCTATGCCGAATGCAACCCAGGCGAGCACTCGAAACGTGGACACAGCAGCACGATCTGTTGTAAGAAACAATGTGTTAACTCAGTGACGTGTTACAAGAAAAACGATACGGTCATTAGTAAGTATAGAACGGAGAATTTGCCTAGATCCTCGACAGTCTATTAGAATAACTTAACAGCTGATATGTTGCCTTTATTTATCACCCCGGTTGTTCTTCTGATAAGCTGGGAGTATCACGAAGACGCTCGATGTGTAATACAAAAACAAAAGGACCGATATTGCACGATTTGCTTGCAGAATTCTATATATTCAACGATAGAACCTTGTAATACATTCATGAATAAAGGTCGGGATCAGACCAAGGTCCTTTCAGAAAGTGTTTTAGATATTATAAATATATATATACGAGTGGTGTCCCAGTAAATCGTACTTATCAAATAGTTCACATCACTAGTTCACATAAAACACTACCGTCATTCAAGAAAGCGCTGAAATTGCATTATTTTACAATAGCTTATTCATGCTGATTATGTGCATGTTCCTATCATTGGGCACAATAACCCATGTGTTCCCAGGATCATAAGTCCCCGCCTACTATTGGGTTAAGTAGAGCCATGCCTACTGGATTAAGTAGAAGCCCCTTCTACTGGGTTTAGTAGAGCCCCGCCTACTGAGTTTAGTAGGGACCCCGCCTACTGGGTTAAGTAGAGCCCCCACCTACTAGGTTTAGTAGGGACCCCGCCTACTGGGTTAAGTATGGGTCTGCCTACTGGGTTAAGTAGAGCCCCCGCCTACTGGGTTTAGTAGAGCCCCGCCTACTGGGTTAAGTAGAGCCCCCACCTACTGTGTTTAGTAGGGACCCCGCCTACTGGGTTTAGTAGGGGCCTGCCTACTGGGTTTAGTATGGGCCTGTCTACTGGTTAAGAAGAGCACCAACCTACTGGGTTTAGTAGATACCGCACCTTCTTGGTTTAGTAGAGCCCCAACCTACTGGGTATAGTAGAGCCCCCACCTACTGGGTATAGTAGAGCCCCCACCTACTGGTTTTAGTAGGGACCCCGCCTACTGGGTTTAGAAGAGCCCCACCTACTGGGTTTAGTAGGGACCCGCCTACTGGGTTTAGTAGGGACCCGCCTACTGGGTTTAGTAGGGACCCGCCTACTGGGTTTAGTAGGGACCCGCCTACTGGGTTTAGTAGGGACCCCGCCTACTGGATTTAGTAGGGGACTGCCTACTGGGTTAAGTAGAGCTCAACTTACTGGGTTCAGTAGGGACCCCGCCTACTGGATTTAGTAGGGGACTGCCTACTGGGTTAAGTAGAGCTCAACTTACTGGGTTTAGTAGAGCCCCACCTATTGGGTTTAGTAGAGACGGAGTCTCCCACAAAGGTTTGCTTCGATAGGCCTATATTTGTGAGTGGCTAATTTACATCTTCGAGTCTAAAACCACTTGACATCGTTCGCAAATGTATTGAAAAAATATACAGGTAACAATCGCAATGTGTCATTTAAAATCAACGCTGCATATCTTTTTTAAAGATATTTCTTGTTATTCATATCTTTGCATGTAAATGTGTGTACATGCTATTGACTACCACAATATTGGATTTAAAAAGGATTTCATTAAAATTGTATACAACAGTTCACTGAACCGGTATTTATCAAATACCCGATAGGCAAAGAAATACGGTCGGGCTTGAACTGTGACCCAGGCATATTAAAACTTCCGGGTAACGCTTCCAAAACGAAAATAAATATACTTCAATCTCCGTAACTAATCGCCCAGATTTAAACTACATGTACCGAGGCATAACAAGTACTTGTTTCCGATAATATGCCCCTAAAAATAGGGCAGATGTTTTTTTACAAAATAACAACAACAAAACTTAGAAGAAATGAAAAATTAAAAAATATCGAAAGTAAACGAATCAAACGCCATGAAACATTTTATGGCAAGAACTCAGGGTAGTTTCGGATATCGGTAATAAACAAGTTTTTATTCCTAAGCAAACATTCTGACATTTTTGTTACGCGTGCGCAAGATGGCGGATTGTATAAAACATACTAACCGTCTTCGAACTCCGTGTCGTTCGAACTCATATTAAAGCCACAAAACGTGTCATCTAACGAGAAATTCAGAGCGCCAATAAACTGTATAACAACTCCAACTGTTACTATAATAAACAATATAAACGCAAAACAACAACTATTTGCGAATTCTGACATTGTCCTGACTTAAAGTTAGAAATGATTGTTAACTAATGTACCCGGTTGGTCAGACTGATTTGCCCTAACAATGACCGGCGCTTTTAAAATGTCATTTTTTTCAGGGGCGTATATAGTTGTGATTTTAGGGCAGTTAGTAGTGTCTATTTTCCGTTATTCGATGTAGAATATAACCGCGAGCCCAAAAATATATCCATCTTAAAGTTAAAATGATTTAGATGGGTATTTTTGATAGACATGCAAAAAACATGAATACTTTTTAATGTAATTGGTAGCTTATGCTACGGCATTCTTCTCGTGTTTTGCCTTTGCCATTGAAAACATTCAGGGTCGCAGTAAATTCTTGCCATAGGTATGGCTTTTTGTTTACGCCTAAGAGTACCCCCATTACAGAAATGGATATACAGTACAGTGTACATCTACAAGATGTATAAACTTTACAATTTTTTCTTTTTACTTTTTTCAATGCTACAGTTTACTGTGAGAATGCCTATTTAGACCGTCAATATAATGTAAGACACAGCCTCAAAGAAACAGCGGTAAATGAGTACAACGGTATGTAGTCAGTGTGGACATACCATGTCGTATGTGACGTAATTATTGGCTAAGAACGCAAGTAAAAATGTGTCAACACAAAGTATTATATTCTCTGATCGAGTTTAATGAGAAATTCTCAAATCTGAAGCCGAGAACGAGTACTTTCCATGCAACTTAATATGTTTCAACAAAAGTTCACACAATTTTTGGGCAAAAACTTTGATCTATTGCACAATGATATCAAGTTGCATGGATAATACTCATTCTCGGCTTGAGCGTCGAAGGGTCTCGATAACATCGGTCAAAGAATAAATCTCACACTGATGTTCTTAACGACTGGTTGACAGATTTTACCATCCTCTGCCAGTGCAGATACAGCGTGATCTGACTAGAGGGACAGACTGAGAGAAAGCCCCTGAGAAAGCCTCCTTTAATGTGCCCGGTGTATTCACAGATAAACCGCTTCCTGGCACATTTACCCAGATACTTTGCAGACCGCACGGTCAGATATAGCTGTCAAGTTCCAATGCCGGGGATTGAAACCACGACCCATGGATTGACAGTCCAGTGCGTTACCAATGAACTAAATCCGCTTATGGTATCACTTGGCATCACAAAAACAGAAATGTTATTCTGTGTTAATTACAGTACAATTTAAATAGCTCTAACTCCAGACTTATCTAAAATTCAAACTCGGATTTGAGCAAAATCTCAATTTGAGCCGAGATTTCTACTTGAGATGCTTCCGTAGATCGGGGTCATACAAACACTCACTTTAGATATTTTCTAACCGGTTTTTACACGCCAAACAAGGCAATGATTGTTCCGGTTGTGGGGTCAAGGAAAAAATATTCTTGCAATTAATACTTGTAACGTTATGTTTATATTTTCAACATAACACCATGTCGTGGTCCATGTACATCACTCGAACTCCAATTTAAAGCGACTAAGGCTATGTGTATTTGGTTTTAAGTTAACGCAAATGTCCTCACCCTACCACACACACTTATCTCACACAAGTACACCCCTGAACGTTGCTCTTCTAGGAAGCTGCCACTGAACAAAGGCGTTTTCAACGAATGCGTAAACCAGATTAGAGGCTTCGTTTTACGTTCCTTCTTGGTTGATTAAGCGTATAGAACTTAAACTTTAAGGTGCAAACAATAAACCCACAGATCTAGGCATTTATTTTGTTCGATTATTATACGCATTACATGTTTAACTAACCGAAGCTTTTTAGTGTACAAAATCATACCCAACTTTCATTTTTATCGATAAGCCGCGCGTGGATAAAATTTACATTAAAAGTAGAAGGGGAAATTTAGTTTATTGCTTATAATTCCTTAACGGACTAAAATATCAAATTTGTTTTTAGCACAAAAGTTTATTTAATATTTACACTTTTCTTTTGTAACACAAAACAATTTAAATTTGAAGTGTGAAGTTAATTTACACAACAGACATTTATGAATAATTTCCTGAAATAATTGTTATAATTTTAACCCGGGATGTTAAATCCACGAAATTTGATTAAAAATTCTTTTTTTTAACATGAATCCATATATCGTTCCTGATTCAAAGCGGCAGTTTCATTATTTTTTATGCCTCATCTATATAACATCATCATAAAATTAAAACAGATACACCTGAGGTTATCTCACTAGAAATTGAAAATTATAAGAAACTAGAAACTTTTAATACAGCTTTTAGAACAACTAGATATAATTAAATTGACTATAATTTGAAACTACTTAAATACAAAGAGCTAAATATATTTAGATCTTTGTTAAATACTAGCTAGTATAATAGAGATCAGGGTTATTCATACACAAATGTGCCCACCAGCGAGCAATTGGTGAATGAAAAGTTTTTACTGTTCATTCATCCAATAGTCTGTCGGTGGGCACTATGTATATCACATAACACCGATTGCGAATCCATGCTGGTTGCGGTATGTTTTAATACGGGAATGTTGAACATTATTAACCTGCGGCTTGAGCCGCAGGTTATATTGGATTGCCAAAAGTAAAATGACCATGGAGGGGCACGTGACATGTTCTGGATGGTTCACGATTTCAAAAAAATATATCCAAAAAAGAAGCATTTTGTAAGAATGTCGTGAACCAGACTATTCCGTTATTCCATGCGGATAACATCGGTCTTTATCCCATTACAATAGTTTATTTACCAAAGAAATCAGAACTATTCCGAAATTTCACTGTGAACGCGAGACCACGAATCTAAACAGCAGGAGTCTGCAGCTGCATTATCATCCCGGTGTCTCATGAAAAACACAAGTTCTATGAATTTTACAAGTTTAACGAAGTGCGCATGCGCGAAGGGTTGCGCGTTTTGCGGCATGAAAAATACAAGTTGGACGGTAATGACGGGTCGATGCTTCCTTGCAGAAAACAAGTACAGTAAGTGTCACACATTATTTTGTTTGATGTGAATAACTTTGAAGCATATTTTCTGACATATATTTGTACAGCAGGACTGTCCGAGAATGCTACGTAACTAGATCTAATCACCAACTTACCAATCCATCTTCCGCACATGCCGAAAACTGGTTTGTTATTGTCAAAACGAAAGTAGAACTAGCATACTCTTGCTATCTGACCATCGTGTTTTTACAAAGTATGTTATTATTTAATTTGCGCTATACTGTAGTGAAAAAAACAAGTGTTTTTATCAATTCCAGGGGGGGGGGTGTAGGGAGTCCGACCAGCTATTTTCAGGAGCGTAGTTAGCGCAATTTATTCTACTTCATTTATTTGTGTGTCATAGGCGTAAGAGAAGGTGGCCAGTCCCCCCAATGTTAGGACAAGGGGGGGGGGGGCAATCAATGTTAGGACAAGGCCAGGAGGGGGGCAACATATCGTTTGCTTGCCAATTATCCACAAGCATTCACCATAAGCTATTAACACAATTTTGAAGACGCTCCTACGCCCATGTGTGTGTGCCCGAAATTTATTATCATTTCTTGCGATGATACATATACATCAAACTGTATAACTTATTGTGAGCAAAAGCACCTGAAACTTCACTGTATGACTTATCGCAAGGCTATCAATTCAGTGTGTACGACCACGAAGTTTAACATGCGTGGTAGGACTTCTTGCGATGGTCAGAAGTTGACTCTTTTATACACTGAAATTCTATGCATTTAAGTTAAAGACTATAGGTGCTAAATTATTTGTAGTGTGTATAGGTTATTGGATTGATTATGCACCAGTCAATTGAAACCACGCCCCCGCCCCAACCCGGGGAAGGGCGGGGGTACAGTCCTGTATTTTTACCTTTCCGTTATCCCCTCACTGCTGGATGAGTGCAGGGCTTCTGTTTAGCGCCAAATGAAGCTGGGGAATATTGCCGGGAGGAATAGGGCGTGGCAATTTGCGAGAATTTTACCATCTGTATGGCCTTGGTAAAACAAAAGTAAAACTCCCCCTGTTCCCCGGGGTTGGGCGGCTGTGGTTTCAATTGACTGGTGCATAACTAAAATAGCAATCAACTCAATTATGAAGACGGACAGATTCACCATATTGACATTAATTATAATAATACAATAAAACCTGTTTTCCGGATTATGGAATGAATTGTACAACAATGTTCTAGGTGTTCTGATTGACCCGAGGGGGTTGGTTGTACACTGCAATTATTTTTGACAAAAGAAGGAATTTGTAAAAATTCTAATGCAGTTTATCACAATTACAATACTATTTCACATCAATTTTCATAAATGATTAATTGCCATTGTTAAGCGACAGTGTAGAATGAAATACAATATTTCAAATAAAAAGCATTTTTAGGACTATTTTCGCTATTTAAAAACAAAAAAAGTTTAATGATATTGTGCAATAATTTTATAACCGGTATACTTTTTCATATTTAAACATTGAAAAATAGCAGATTTATACAATCCCCCTATGCAGCCTATTGGCCATACCCTTTTCTACCCCCCTGACCGTCAAATTCTGGATACAGGACAAATGGTTTTATCCTATGATGTTGATATCAATTAAAGCTCAGTTTGAAGAGATTTGGCCTGTACGTGAAGGATCCTGGGTTTCGACTCCACAGTCAGGCTGCATATTTTTCTCATCCTGTTATACATTTAGCACTGAAAATCTACAATGGTTGGAGCAACTCTCTTGCTTGGGTTGGGTCCGGACAGACTAGCCTCAATATGTAGGATCTAACATGTATAAATAATATGATATAGTTAACATTATTGTGAAATTTCCTGGGGGTCAATGCATGGTTCCAGCTATTTTTCTCAGATGGTCTGACACAAGCCATATAGTTCAGTTTTATTCATAATGTAAAGTAGGGAGATGTTATTGCACTCTAAAATAGCCCAGACTTCCTCAAAAGGGGATAATAATTATATAGTCTGGCAGTATTTGCAATGAACCGGGGAATGTCTTCTATTCCAAATGTTTTCCCATTTACTTATATTCGAGATACTACCATAACAGATTCTGGATGATGACACTTTGGAGAACTCCCACAATGAGGCCCATGTTCACAAATTAATCAGTATAAACAATTGTACAATCAAACTTAAAGCTTAAAGCACCTGTAGCCGTTATATATTTATAAGTCCAATACTGCATGGATTCAAAATATACAGCCTTAAATAATGGTTAATATGAAAATGAGC
This sequence comes from Spisula solida, assembly GCA_947247005.1. Taxonomy (NCBI): domain Eukaryota; kingdom Metazoa; phylum Mollusca; class Bivalvia; order Venerida; family Mactridae; genus Spisula; species Spisula solida. The sequence continues at coordinate 13,570,444 of OX365955.1, forward strand.
CTCCTACCAATGATTACAGTCTTAAATGAGGCCATTTTGTAGCTGACTATGAAATCTAGCTCATATAGTTTGTTACTTATAACAATTTGTGAGATTGTACATTAACTTGCGGTTTACATGGCTGTTAATGATATCTGAGTCAATATAGTTTGTTACATAGTCTAGTTATCAGATCATACATAGTTGCGATTGGTGAGATTGCACATTTACTTGCAGTTTTCTTAGCTGTTAATGATATCTCAATCATATAGTTTGTTACTTAGTGTAGTTATGATGTCAGATATAGTTGCGATTGGTGAGATTGTATTTTTACTTGCAGTTTTCATAGCTGTTAATGATATCTCAATAAAATAGTTTATTACTTAGTGTAGTTATGAGGTCATGTAAAGTCACAATTGGTGAGATTGTACATTTACTTGCAGTTTTCATAGCTGTTAATGATATCTCAATCATATAGTTTGTTACTTAGTCTAGTAATGAGGTCAGATTTAGTTGCGATGGGTGAGATTGTACATTTACTTGCAGTTTTCATAGCTGTTAATGATATCTCAATCATATAGTTTGTTACTTAGTGTAGTTATGAGGTCAGATATAGTCACAATTGGTGAGATTGTACATTTACTTTCAGTTTTCATAGCTGTTAATGATATGGCAATCATATAGTTTGTTACTTAGTCTAGTAATGAGGTCAGATATAGTTGCGATGGGTGAGATTGTACATTTACTTGCAGTTTTCATAGCTGTTAATGATATCTCAGTCATATATTTTGTTACTAAGTCTAGTTATGAAGTCATGTAAAGTCACAATTGGTGAGATTGTACATTTACTTGCAGTTTTCATAATTGTTAATGATTTCTCAATCATATAGTTTGTTACTTAGACTAGTAATGAGGTCAGATATAGTTGCGATGGGTGAGATTGTACATTTACTTGCAGTTTTCATAGCTGTCAATGATATCTTAATCATATAGTTTGTTACTTAGTGTAGTTATGAGGTCAGATATAGTCACATTTGGTGAGATTGTACATTTACTTGCAGTTTTCATAGCTGTTAATGATATCTCAATCATATAGTTTGTTGCTTAGTGTAGTTATGAGGTCAGATACAGTCACAATTGGTGAGATTGTACATTTACTTGCTGATTTCATAGCTGTTAATGATATCTCAATCATATAGTTTATTACTTAGTCTAGTTATGAAGTCATGTAAAGTCACAATTGGTGAGATTGTACATTTACTTGCAGTTTTCATAGCTGTTAATGATATCTCAATAAAATAGTTTATTACTTAGTGTAGTTATGAGGTCATGTAAAGTCACAATTGGTGAGATTGTACATTTACTTGCAGTTTTCATAGCTGTTAATGATATCTCAATCATATAGTTTGTTACTTAGTGTAGTTATGAGGTCATGTAAAGTCACAATTGGTGAGATTGTACATTTACTTGCAGTTTTCATAGCTGTTAATGATATCTCAATCATATAGTTTATTACTTAGTCTAGTTATAAAGTCATGTAAAGTCACAATTGGTAAGATTGTACATTTACTAGTCTTGCAGTTTTCATAGCTGTTAATGATATCTCAATCATATAGTTTATTACTTAGTCTAGTTATGAAGTCATGTAAAGTCACAATTGGTGAGATTGTACATTTACTTGCAGTTTTCATAGTTGTTAATGATTTCTCAATCATAAAGTTTGTTACTTAGTCTAGTAATGAGGTCAGATATAGTTGCGATGGGTGAGATTGTACATTAACTTGCAGTTTTCATAGCTGTTAATGATATCTCAATAATATAGTTTATTACTTAGTGTAGTTATGAGGTCAGATATAGTCAAAATTGGTGAGATTGTACATTTACTTGCAGTTTTCATAGCTGTTAATGATATCTCAATCATTTAGTTTATTACTTAGTCTAGTTATGAAGTCATGTAAAGTCACAATTGGTGAGATTGTACATTTACTTGCAGTTTTCATAGCTGTTAATGATTTCTCAATCATATAGTTTGTTACTTAGTCTAGTAATGAGGTCAGATATAGTTGCGATGAGTGAGATTGTACATTTACTTGCAGTTTTCATAGCTGTTAATGATATCTCAATCATATAGTTTGTTACTTAGTGTAGTTATGAGGTCAGATAAAAAATTATAGTCTTGATCTATTTGGGATGTTCTGACTCTACCTGGCACAGTTTCACCTTGTTTTGTGATGTCTAAAACTGTCATTCGAGACTTTATAATTATGGCATTAAACGCTGCATAGAATAGCCATACTATGCTCTATATGATACCTAACACTGCTGTGAACAGGTATTCTGGGTTCTATGAGGGTGACAAAACACTGCCTGGTATACCAGTAGTAATTCCTAATGGGATGGGATATCAACTACTGCGCCAGATGCTGCTATTGATTTATTAGTTTTGGGTACTCAGCACTATGGAGAACTCATTACTGGCTCTATTGAAATCTATATTTGCCTTGCATCATCTCCTGGTCTATAGGGGATAACACATACTACTTTACTAGTTCTGTTGGGCATTGCTAGTAATAGTTCTATGATGTAACTTACACACAGCTAGAATAGTCACTTCTATGACCCGGGATACATATCATATAAATATCTAAGGGCAATAAAGCCTACGGATTCCATTGTTTTATAACATTTTATTCAAATATATCATACTAATCTCAATAACATTGCACATAGGTTTGATATCTTAAACTCTACATGTTAATAAGTACATGTTGCATGGATTTACTGTGAAGTAAAACGATAAAAGACTGTGTAGTCTACAACCTCGAAAAATTCTCCCCTTTTCTTTATATTTTGAAGTTACAATGTATACCCCAAATTATCACATTTGCACAAAAGCCAAACTTAAGACTTTTGATATCAAAACTGTAAGGTTATTAACACCATTCATATTGATTAATCACAGAGCAAAGATACATTACATTGTACCCGGTCTATCTATTCAAAAAAATGCAGTTTTCCTCCATACATGTACTATTTAATGTTTTACCCCATAAATACCACATTTTGTACTATAGCCTAGCTTAAGATGTTTGATATGTTAATGGCAAGTCACTATAAAATACCACAGCGATTATTTACCAAATATAATGGCCAGTGACGTTAAATTTTACCGATTCCGAAAATTCGCACTTTTTAACGTTATATACCCCAAAAAACCTCCTTTTGCATAAATGCACGGCACTAAAATTTTCTTCAACTGCAACTTAATAACTACAATGTACATATAAATGTGATTTATTATAAAATATGATTATAAATAATAATGTAGTTCACCGATTCCAAAAATTCGCAGTTTCGTTTATATTTTGGAACTTTTACCCCAATTTTCCGCAAAATAAGTTTTACATTTTATAAAACCTTAAAGTATATAGCTTTTAAAACAAGTTTTAATGAACAAAATCGATTGAAAATTAAATTCATATTTAATGATTTTCGACCGTTGGTTGTATTTTTATTTGGTAAAAAAGGGGTATTTTAAACTTACTTTTACGCGGAACGGATTCTTACTCGTCGCCGTGGATTTAATAATTAGGGTATCGTGATGAATGTTGTATTAAAAGACAGACATATATCTCTGCTTCATTACAAGCTTTAAATATTTAAAATCGGATAATAGATACGAAAATTATGAGGTCTTACATAAAGCAGGGTAGAATTTGACTAGTGTGTTTTACGCTTACCGCGGTAACATTGTTAATCGGCCGATCGATATGTGTAAGCGACAGCATATTTACGTTAATATAGACATTATTAACATGCGTGATTCATATAAGCCTACAATGGCTTTTAAACGTCCTACGAATATTAAGGACATTTTAGTAAAAACTAACTTTCAGATGTCTGATGTTAACATTACTTCATCAAAATGTAATCGTTCTAGATGTTCGCACTGTTCTCATATTACTGAAAGTGATCATTTTAAAAGTTCTCAAAGTAATGGTACTTTCAAACTTAAGAATAATGTCAACTGCAAAAGTGCAGATGTCATATATTTAATAACATGTACTAAGTGTAGTATGCAATATGTAGGTCAAACTAGCCAACAAGTTTCTAGGCGTATGAACAACCATCATTTTGACATTACTAGCTTTACTAATCCTGCATTCTCTAGTCATGTAGCTACTCACTTCAACCAGGACGGCCATAATCTAAACAACTTTAGTTTTATGCCTATTGATATTGTCCATGATGATATGAAGAGGCTCCTTAAAGAAACATATTGGATTCATAAACTTGACAAAGTTTTTCCTAAAGGCTTGAATGCTAAAATAATGTATAATTTTTCTTAATACGCCTCTTCATTTCATTATATTTTTCTGCAATGTAACACCAGAGTGTGGTTTTCTTAAGGTCAAATAATACAGTTTTCACTGTTTTTGTCTTAATTTGTCTTATTAACATTTTTCACAGTGATTTTGAATCTTTTTGATCCTGTATCTATTGACTTCATTTTTTACGCCAAAACGTTCGTAACGTTTTTTACGCCAAACGTAACGTCATCTTTTATGACGTCATAACCCATGACGTTGTTTATTTCTTTGTTGTTTATTTTTATTATTCCTGATGAAGACAATATAGTCGAAATGTTGAACAATCCTGGAGTTTGTCTTGATTTACTTTATTTATGGAAAAAAATACTGCACATTTGGGGAACATATAATATTGAGAACATTTAATTATATAATAAATATGTGTTAACAATTTATGCAAGTAGTTCAGCTAGAGCTGTAAGGCCTAAAACAGCGCTAGAATTAGTTCAGCTAGAGCAGTAAGGCCTAGTATAGCACTAGAATTAGTTCAGCTAGAGCAATAAGGCCTAGTATAGCACTAGAATTAGTTCAGGTAGAGCAGTAAGGCCTAGTGCAGCGCTCGAATTAGTTCAGCTAGAGCAGTAAGGCCTAGTATAGCGCTCGAATTAGTTCAGCTAGAGCAGTAAGGCCTAGTAACGCTAGAATTAGTTCAGCTAGAGCAGTAAGGCCTAGTATAGCGCTAGAATTAGTTCAGCTAGAGCAGTAAGGCCTAGTATAGCGCTAGAATTAGTTCAGATAGAGCAGTAAGGCCTAGTATAGCGCTCGAATTAGTTCAGCTAGAGCAGTAAGGCCTAGTATAGCGCTCGAATTAGTTCAGCTAGAGCAGTAAGGCCTAGTATAGCGCTAGAATTAGTTCAGATAGAGCAGTAAGGCCTAGTATAGCGCTCGAATTAGTTCAGCTAGAGCAGTAAGGCCTAGTATAGCGCTAGAATTAGTTCAGCTAGAGCAGTAAGGCCTAGTATAGCGCTCGAATTAGTTCAGCTAGAGCAGTAAGGCCTAGTAAAGCACTCGAATTAGTTCAGCTAGAACAGTAAGGCCTAGTATAGCGCTCGAATTAGTTCAGCTAGAGCAGTAAGGCCTAGTATAGCACTAGAAGTAGTTCAGCTAGAGCAGTAACGCCTAGTATAGCGCTAGAATTAGTTCAGATAGAGCAGTAAGGCCTAGTATAGCGCTCGAATTAGTTCAGCTAGAGCAGTAAGGCATAGTATAGCGCTAGAATTAGTTCAGCTAGAGCAGTAAGGCCTAGTACAGCGCTCGAAATAGTTCAGCTAGAGCAGTAACGCCTAGTATAGCGCTAGAATTAGTTCAGATAGAGCAGTAAGGCCTAGTATAGTGCTAGAATTAGTTCAGCTAGAGCAGTAAGGCCTAGTGCAGCGCTCGAATTAGTTCAGCTAGAGCAGTAAGGCCTAGTATAGCGCTCGAATTAGTTCAGCTAGAGCAGTAACGCCTAGTATAGCGCTAGAATTAGTTCAGATAGAGCAGTAAGGCCTAGTAAAGCGCTCGAATTAGTTCAGCTAGAGCAGTAAGGCCTAGTATAGCGCTAGAATTAGTTCAGCTAGAGCAGTAAGGCATAGTATAGCGCTAGAATTAGTTCAGCTAGAACAGTAAGGCCTAGTATAGCACTAGAAGTAGTTCAGCTAGAGCAGTAAGGCCTAGTAAAGCGCTCGAATTAGTTCAGCTAGAGCAGTAAGGCCTAGTATAGCGCTCGAATTTGTTCAGCTAGAGCAGTAAGGCCTAGTACAGCGCTAGAATTAGTTCAGCTAGAGCAGTAAGGCCTAGTAAAGCGCTCGAATTAGTTCAGCTAGAGCAGTAAGGCCTAGTATAGCGCTCGAATTTGTTCAGCTAGAGCAGTAAGGCCTAGTAAAGCGCTAGAATTAGTTCAGCTAGAGCAGTAAGGCCTAGTACAGCGCTCGAAATAGTTCAGATAGAGCAGTAAGGCCTAGTATAGCGCTAGAATTAGTTCAGCTAGAGCAGTAAGGCCTAGTATAGCGATAGAATTAGTTCAGCTAGAGCAGTAAGGCCTAGTATAGCGCTCGAATTAGTCCAGCTAGAGCAGTAAGGCCTAGTATAGCGCTAGAATGAGTCCAGCTAGAGCAGTAAGGCCTAGTATAGCGCTAGAATTAGTTCAGCTAGAGCTGTAAGGCCTAGTTCAGCGCTAGAATTAGTTCAGCTAGAGCTGTAAGGCCTAGTTCAGCGCTCGAATTAGTCCAGCTAGAGCAGTAAGGCCTAGTATAGCGCTAGAATTAGTCCAGCTAGAGCAGTAAGGCCTAGTATAGCGCTAGAATTAGTTCAGCTAGAGCTGTAAGGCCTAGTTCAGCGCTAGAATTAGTTCAGCTAGAGCTGTAAGGCCTAGTTCAGCGCTAGAATTAGTTCAGCTAGAGCTGTAAGGCCTAGTTCAGCGCTCGAATTAGTCAAGCTAGAGCAGTAAGGCCTAGTATAGCGCTAGAATTAGTCCAGCTAGAGCAGTAAGGCCTAGTATAGCGCTAGAATTAGTTCAGCTAGAGCTGTAAGGCCTAGTTCAGCGCTAGAATTAGTTCAGCTAGAGCTGTAAGGCCTAGTTCAGCGCTAGAATTAGTTCAGCTAGAGCTGTAAGGCCTAGTTCAGCGCTAGAATTAGTTCAGCTAGAACAGTAAGGCCTAGTTCAGCGCTAGAATTAGTTCAGCTAGAGCTGTAAGGCCTAGTTCAGCGCTAGAATTAGTTCAGCTAGAGCAGTAAGGCCTAGAACAATGTATACATCACTGTAAAGGTGGAATAAAATCGTATATATAGTATAGCGATCGAATTAGTTCAGCTAGAGCAGTTAGGCCTAGTATAGCGCTCGAATGGGTCCAGCTAGAGCAGTAAGGCCTACTATAGCACTCGAACGGGTCCCTAAGCACTAAAGCTTATTATATCGCTAGAATTAGTTCAGCTAGAGCATTAGGGCCTGGCATATATATAGCACTAGAATTAGTTTATCTAGAGCAGTAAGGTCTAGTATAGCGCTAAAATTAGTTCTGCTAGAGCAATAAGGCCTAGTATAGCGCTAGAATTAGTTCAGCTAGAGCAGTAACGCTTAGTACAGCGCTCGAATTAGTTCAGCTAGAACCGTAAGGCATAGTATAGCGCTAAATTTAGTTCAGCTAGAGCAGTAAGGCCTAGTACAGCGCTAGAATTAGTTCAGCTAGAGCAGTAACGCCTAGTACAGCGCTAGAATTAGTTCAGCAGGAGACTTTGGTATTTCGCGGCCTGCGATCAAACCCGGGACCTCCCGCACTCAAAGCGGATACTCCACCACTAGAATATAGTGACAGATGTTCTAGGAAATGAAATATGAAACACGCTCGATACCTCGTTTCTGATGCTATCCATCGCCAAAGGGTCATGAGAGAAAGAAGTCAGTTTCCTTTTAATACTGACTAGTACAATTTTATTCACCGTCTTTAGTATGACGCAACCACAAATCGAACCCGCTACCTCCCACACTCGAAGAACATTCTTCCTAGCCTAGTTGTTGTGTGTTATTTGTAGCAAATGCAATTGTTTACTCAACCACAAGAACCAGAAAGTTTCATATATATGGCCCAAAAACACTACCCAAGACCCCTGTTATTAACTAGCACTTTCTCTTAAATTGCTGCGGCCGTTTCACAGACATATCTTAAGCCTAGGTCCCACTGAGGAATTCCACATCGTCGATGTTCTCCCGATTTCTTCCGATACCACCCGATTTATCACAATTCCTTCCGACATCACAAACTGTCTCATGACTTGCCCGAAGCTTCCCCTAGACTACGAGGAACCTGTTCCCGATGTGCTGATAGCTCATTGATTTAAATTGGCAAAAAATGCTCAGTGGGATACATGTACAGGCTTTAGCAAATATTCTACTGTACTAGGTGTTAATATTGAATCAAAGTTATGTGAAGTAGAATAATCATAAATAACGATTAATTCTTAACTTAACAAAAATGTATAGGTTCATTTAGTACATGTACTAGTATATGGAAAAGTCTGATCTTAACTAACATAATATGTCTATGGAATGGACTCTTGGTTAGTAACGGGGTCTTGGATAATATTTTGGACCATACATGAACAGGTTCCCGTGACTCTACTTTTCTGTGCATAACATTGATTGGTAAAATATAAGGCCAAAAATAAAATATTGTTTGTTTCCCCTTTGCTACCTACCCCTGCGAAAAGTCCCCTACCCAAACTATGTTTACCCTCTGAATTTTGTTTTATAAAAAAGGTTGGGTACTGCAGTACAGGAGTATAAAAAGAAAAATTGTTGCCAATTGTTTTTTTACCTATCTACCCAACCCTATTTATCAATTGGCATGTGTTGGGTAGGGGAAACAATCACTATTTTATATTTGGCCCAATCATATATTGTATTACATGGTGAACTTCCAGGAAAGCACGGTTCATTTTGCAAAAAATTACAAAAGAATCGGCTTTGTAAGATCTTTTCCTTCATATTTATTGTTGACTTCGTGGAACAGTTTGTTATGTTCAATCAATATTGCTCGGTGATTGGCTGACGATATATAGGCTTGGCGTATCAAAAATCACTAGTATAGTACATGTTTGCTATAATGCATGGACTTAAAACCACGCTTTAAAATATAAAGTGTAAATTTAAATCGATATGTTTTGTCAATATAATCATATATCGTATTACATATACACCAATTATACATGTTTTGTCCGTTAACGGTATTACTGTATCTGCACGAGTTCAATTATTTAAACTTCCTCGTCTAACACCAAAATATTTTACAGTTGAAATGAAATGAAAATTCAAAAATATTACAGGCCCTTCACCAGAAATTATTTAAAGCGCTGGGACAATGCTAGGAGTTGTGCTTAAGAAGATCGACAAGAATAGCTAAGATATTTTAGAAGAGGACTTGATATAGCATTACTAATTTAATATGCATAATTTAAACGCGGCCTGGGGTCCAACTCGTGACCTTCCACACTCAAAGAGGACACTCAACCACTAGATTATCGAGTACCAAAGACGAAATAATAATGGTACCAGCTATTCCCTTGCTAGACGCTCAGCATAAAAAGAGAAACTGGCTTCTCTTTTCCCATACCCCCTTGGCGATGGATAACATCAGGGATGAGGTGTTGAAGGTGATTAATGAAAAATGTGTTATTATAGAGAGGTTACTGCAATACAGAGAGTCGCTATGAAGAGGTTGTACCGTATAGTTTAGTAAATATTGGGTTATAGAAATCACACCGTACAACCCGTTGCGTGTAAGGCACTTGTTTGTGGAAAATCAGTAGCATTTTCGTTAGCATTTTCTGTACCTCGTTCAATTTAAACCTCTGTATCTTCACAGAAAATGTACATTTCTCAAAACGTTAACGACTGATATATTGAGGAAGGATTGAAGTCTGTATCCAATGTTTTAGAATTGTTACAAACCACGAATTAAGTCTAGAATTTAATGTCAAAGGCGTTAGTTTCGACTGTTTACAAACATCGCATACCTAAATACTGTTTTCTCGAATAACATGGCATTTGTGGACGCATAAATTATATATGCAAGTTGTTCATTCATCGCTTCAGTGATATCTGTAAGTGATCACCCTCAAACGCAGCGCAAAACACATAAACATAACGAATACGTACCCTTCTCTAGTAGCACAAAACACGTGTAGGTCTGCCTTCCACCTTCAGAACTGCCTTACACGAAACGGGTTGTAAGGTGTGAACTTTTGAATGTGTTTTTAACTTGTTATAGAGAGATAATTGCTCTACAGAGGGCCTATATGGAGAGATTATACCGTATAATTTTGTAATATGTCTTTATATAAATTTTGAATGTGTTGTTATATAGAGGTTATTGCTCTACAGGGGGCCGCTATGGAGAGGTTGTACCGTATAGGTTAGTAACTATTGGGTTATAGAAATTTGAAAATGTGTTTTAACTTGTTATACAGATGCTATTGCTCTACAGAGGGCCGCTATGTAGAGATCGTACCGTATATTTTAGTAAGACTTAGTATTGGCTTATATAATTTTTGAATGTGTTTTTAACTTGTAATATAGATGTTATTGCTCTACAGAGGGCCACTATGGAGAGGTTGTACCGTATATTATAGTAAATATTTGCTTAATGAATAGAAATTTGAATAGAGAGGTTATTGCTCTACGAATACTTACCCTACTCAAGTAGCATAAAACGCGTGTGGCTCTGCCTTCCACAAACATAACTGCCTTACATGCAACGGGTTGTCCGGTGTGAAATTTTGAAATTGTTTTTAACTTGTTATAGAGAGGTAATTGCTCTACAGAGGGCCGCTATGGAGAGCTTGTACCGTATATTTTAGTAAAGATTTGCTTATAGAAATTTGGAATGTGTTGTTATAAAGAGTCTATTGCTCTACAGAGGGCCGCCATGGAGAGCTTGTACTGGACGTTTTTTCACACGATCTGCTCAACGTTTTACCCAATCAAAGACCGTGTCAAGTACACCATACTTGAAACTTATATATAAATTATGATATGTTTGTTCCGACAGTTCATTCTCCTATCCATATATATGTACAAGTATGTACATGTATCACAATTATTATAAATCTAAATGAACATAACAACGCTTTATACGGAAAAAAAACTTACTATCATGTACATTTCGTTACATCCAGTATGTACAGCTTAAACCTGTTTGAGAGGTCACTCACAATCATGTAACAACACCAATACTATAACAAATCCATAATTTAATAATTATATTGAATATTCTTACATACATTTTTGTATTTCTAATCATCAGTTATAATTTATCAAGGCAGCTGCACTTGATGTATATCTTGCCAGTAAGCTGATTTATTTTAATAACAGCATAGGTGGAAAATATAATCACTGCACTGCAACCGTAAAATAGCAACCTCTCAATAAATCCACTCCATAAACCCTCTCAAAAGCAACCACTCCATAGCAACCCCTCCATTAACCTTCTAAATAGCAACCTCTCAATAGCAACCACTCCATAAACCCTCTCAATAGCAACCTCTAAATAGCAACCTCTCAATAGCAACAACTCCATAACCCTCTAAATAGCAACCTCTCAATAGCAACCACTCGATAGCAACCACTCGATAGCAACCCCTCCATAAACCTTCTAAATAGCAACCTCTCAATAGCAACCACTCAATAGCAACCCTTCCATAAACCTTCTAAATAGCAACCACTCAGTAGCAACCTCTCAATAAATACACTCCATAAACCCTCTAAATAGCAACCCATCAAAAGCAACTTCTCAATAGCAACCACTCAATAGCAACCTCTTAATAGCAACCACTCCATAGCAACCACTCCATAAACCCTCTAAGTAGCAACCTCTCAATAGCAACCATTCCATTGCAACTGCTCCATAAACCCTCTAAATAGCAATCACCCAAAAGCAACCTCTCAATAGCAACCACTCAATATCAACCACTCAATAGCAACCTCTCAATAGCAACCACTCCATAGCAACCACTACATTGACCCTCTAAATAGCAAATTATCAATAGAAACCTCTAAATAGCAACCTTTCAATGGCAACCCCTCAAAAGAAACCTCTCAATAGCAACCATTATATAAACCTTCTCAATAGCAACCTCTCAATAGCAACCTTTAAATAACAACCTGTCAATCCTTTCCTACCTTACACATATTCATGTCATGGAAAGCGGGTGACGGTTGTTTTATGAAAGATTTATTGCAAATAAGCAATTTAAACCACTCTCAAAATTGCGCTCTCGGTATATTTCCGTTTAAAGATAGCGCGGAGTTTCCTTCCAGTATGCTTAACAATGCTTTGCGAAACATGTGATACGACTCCGTTCACATTTGGCTACGCTTTTACTACGATCATGCCGATCTACCCCGACCTGACTAAAAGTATGAGTCCAGGCGCGTAGCTAGCTTATAATCATGTGGATTCACTATTGTACTAGGGGGGTCGGGGGCATGCTCCCCCGGAAAATTTGAAAACAATGGTGTAATCTGGTGCATTTGGAGCGTTCCCGAGGTGCTTCATTAAGTTCTAACAACTTAATTTTTAGAGTCATTAATTTGTTGATAAACTCTAAAATTGGCCGAGTACTTCTCTGTTCAAAAGAAAGCTAACACATAAATCAAACAAATGTACATCTACGAGTCCCATTTTGAATGATTATGTTCACATAAGCTTCAGATGTGCTTATAAAAGACTAGCTGCCCGTCCTTTTTCAGGGCAGCAAAGTTTTTTCTGAATGATAACATTGTCAACCAATGTTCATATGTCTGTAGCTACTAGTAAGCGAAAATGGCAGTCCAGACCGACACCCAGTGCTTATGATAGATAGCATATATTTTACACTTCTTATAATACTAACACTTCCTCTCCGCTTAGGCTCTGGAGACCCGTATTGTGATTAGCAAATCAAAGGAACGGTTAGAACAGTGACCTTTTCTAGATTTCCGAGATGCGATCGGTGCATGGAAACGTTGCCACGGTTTCGTTGATGGCGAGCTGCTTTTGCTTTGAAGGCTCCATATCATGACTGGAATTTGGCCATTGCCAGAGTTTTGCCGTATTTTTCACTGCAGCGCCTTCTACCCTAACATGCGGGGAACCTAGAGATCCGTAACTGCTTCAACTAAGTCGATGTTTTGCTTCTGTGACAGTTTATTCAGTGGTCACGAACCCAACAGCAACTATGTTAAGAGACAATAAAGGTGACCCGTGTACCTCAGAATGTTACACCTGTATGTGGAATCGCCTTCTCGATCTAGATACAAAATGTACATGTATCACTTCAATTGTAGGCTATGTATAGTGGGGTAGCCGCTTTAAAATGGTAGACTAAGTACGCACGACTGGTCCTTCACATAGACTATGCAGGCGGGATCGGTTCATCATTTCTTCTCTAGCAACAGCGTAGTTTCCTGTATTTTCTTGAAAGACGTTTTGCAGATTACCGATTTGCTGCACTGAGATGAATCCATTGATTCTGGAAGTTATGGACTTTGCAGTTAACCGATTGCCTGTGAAAATAGTTGCTGGCACCTTTGCCTGGTCACACGTCGTAATGACTCTCAATGAACTTCATAACTAGAGATTCCCTCTTGATTAAACCAAACGAAATCCTATACGCGGTTGTACTGGGGCGAGTTGGTTAATGTCAAAGACTACTGCAACAACTACAGTATGGTAGGTTGGTAGTGTCAGACATCAGTACAGCTTATAAAAGTAGCAAAAGAAGCACACACAGTCTTGCGTAAATATAACAATGTGAATTCTATAGAAATTTGGAATACAGACACGACAAAAAAGGAAAGCGTTTAAACTTTAAAGTGAATTATTTTCCTGAAAAAATATTTTTGTCAGAATCATGTGGATTCAGCTGCGTACTCGCGTATAGGTAGCTACGCGCCTGGAGTCGGGACGAGTCCGGTGTCAAAACCTAGAAAATTGATAACAAATCTTTCCCGGAACGTCTGATCGACGCTTGTGTTACGACTTCGCTACCACCACAGCGTTTCCGATACGATGCTTATACGCTTACATCACGTTTCCACCGCGATCAATGGCGATCATGAACCGTTTCTACTACCATGTCGCAACGATCTTCAAGACCCTGCTACGTAGCACGAGGTTGCGCCGCTCATGTCGACAATACTACGACCTTGACATGATCACAGTACGCTTTGGTATGATGCGCACACTAATCAATGAGTTTGGAGCATTTTTTTCTGATTTATGCTAACTTCTTTCTGTTGTTTTGGTGCCCGCGTCACAACAGAACACAAATCCGGCGCATCCGCCTAGAGAAAAAGCACATTATAGCGCTAAGACGAAACAACGGCATAGTTATGAAGAGGTATGTATACACATGTACTATGTAGAGGATATTTGTTTCACCTATTTTCCAGACTTTGATCAGTGGCAAGGGAAAAAGACTTCTGATCGTAAACTTTGTTCTAAAAATGTGTCGCGAAGACCGAACATAATTAGCTTTATAACGATATACGCGACCATTAACTGGTGTATTGCGTGTATTTTTGGATTGGTTCAAGTTAACAATTAGATACATCTAACTTCAGAATGAAATAACAATTAAGCTGAGCACTCACAGAGTACTTCCGGTTGAGGCCAATTTTCTTAAATTTGTGTCAAGAGAATACGACAAGCCTGTGCTAGCTTTTTGTGCCTGCGATTTGAAGAGGTTACTAACCTATTTTCGAAGTTAACTCGACATAAAGTAAAAGAAAAAACATGAGGCTATTCTCAGGGAACGTAAATGGGAGGTGAACCGACGGTGCATTTTTTTTGCAATATGGAGTTATTTTTAATGTCAGGACGGAAGTATGTGTACGTGTACATTGTACGTGTGGTTTTAATTATACATGTAAGTTATGAAATCATTCTAGAAATTTGTTGGTATTTTGTTGATGTTGTTGAACAAATGCCTTACGTGGCATCGAAGTGTTACATGAATTTATGATAAAAAAGCCGGAATTAATGTCATTTTGGAAACAGTTGTTTCAATGGCATATCCGTCCATGTGGAATTCACAATTCTACGTAGCTTATTCAATCGATACTCAACCAACATTCTTCAGTATGTTAATATGTACATGTATTTTATATTTTATGATGGTGGATTAAATAGGCAGTTTTATATTTGTAAAGTTTTCATACACATAATGGATTTTGCGGAATTTTTAATTGGCACAATTTTGGATATCAACCATATCTAGCAACTAGTTAGAGGTTTCAACACGATACAACTAGCAATTAATGTTTAGGGAAACACAAAAATGGTGATTGTTATTCACGTACATTTTTAGTTTCTAAAGTTTTCCACATATTGCTTTTTTACAATTTGAGTTATGTGCTTATTGCGCATAATGTATTCAAATCATTCGCTTTAAGATATATTTAGTAAATATGTTCCAAGCAGATATCCGGAATTTCTTAAAAAGTGTCAAGAAATGAAATTGCTGTTAACATTATTATAACTCACGATATTCACGTGCGGCACATGCAACGTCAAGGTTAGAACGTATGTACCGTGCAAAACCTTTTAACTTTCTTGAAGTATTGTCCATTGTAATCAATTATGCACACAATGCCATTGAACCATTTTCTGCTACACATTTGCGAACCAGTCACTGACTCTGCACCGGGCACATAAAAGAACCAGGCTGTCTAATCGAAATAAGAGCTAGGCGCACTTCTGCAGCACCGGACATGCCTGCATGTAATGGTCTCCTCTCTCTCCCTTCATGGGCTTTCTCTCAGTCTGTCCCTCTGGTCAGATCATGCAGTATCTGCACTGGTAGAGGATGCATCTGCGCCCTTGTGGCTGCAACACTATAATGTAAAGTGCCTTTGAACGTATGTTCGCATGAAAAAGGCGCTGTATAAATCTGGTATGTTTATTTATTTATTTTATGCGCCATAAAATAGTTGTACAGTATTACCCACACATCAAACTCTGACTCTAGGAATCACCTGACCCGATTGTGTTTCTTCAACGGGAGGAAAATAGAAAATAAGGAGAGGGCTAATATAGACCAAGCCTGTTGCCCAATCCTATTTCATTAGAAATAAAATATATAAAATTATTAAAAAAAAAAAGCTACAGTGGTGCATGGCGCAGTAAATATGATGGATGTACAACCCAATGATATCCTACTGCAGCATCACAACAATGTCATCTTCCGTGTCACTTTTTCACCCCCGTTCTAGATACATTACTTTATAATTTGGGCTCTTACAATATATATCGACGTCATTCCAAACAAAACTAAAAATTGTGGTGCTGTTCTACGGGTGTTTTTCTACCAATGCCATAAAATAATAAAATTACTAGAAATGAGTCTATGAATCCCATGTAGCGGAGTTATTAGTATATGTCACGGGTTCCCCCTTAAACCATCTTGTCAAAATGATACTGTTACATGTCAATAATAACAACAACCCAGTCTCACATTCACATTTCATGATTTGACAATGAACTGGTGACGGTATGTCAAATTCAAGCTTCAAACACCCCTTCAGGGTAATTAACAGCACACATGCCAAATAACCATGTTTTAATGTATCGATCACTGCAATGCTGTAAAGCCTGGGTCACACAAGCCTTACGACATCCATGTACCCGGTCATCTTTTGAGAAAAAGCCACTAGATTCTAGATTGTGTTTCGTGTGGCTGCCGGTAGACCGTCATACGACTGTCCTTGGAAATGTTAACGCAAGATGCACGCAATGTCTTTTTATAATATATACGAGTTGTGTTTTTGGCATAGCATAGCTCACGTCGCAAGATCAAAGCTTCGTCGCTAACCTCATTCTCATAGCATAGCTCACGTCGCAAGATCAAAGCTAGGTCGCTTACCTCATTCTCGACATCTCGGCATAGCATAGCTCACGTCGCAAGATCAAAGCTAGGTCGCTAACCTCATTCTCGACATCTCGGCATAGCATAGCTCACGTCGCAAGATCAAAGCTAGGTCGCTAACCACATTCTCGACATCTCGGCATAGCATAGCTCACGTCGCAAGATCAAAGCTTGGTCGCTAACCTCATCCTCGACATCTCGGCATAGCATAGCTCACGTCGCAAGATCAAAGCTTCGTCGCTAACCGCATTCTCGACATCTTGATGTTTCTGCCATTTGCTACTATTGTATTTTCCACTATTGCAATGCGACACGTGAGCTAGACGTATGAGTATGTTACTAAAAGGATTGCGATGTCTGCGATCGGTCTGGAAGTCTGTGACATGGTTGTAATTTTGTAATTAATTATCTTACACCTTAAATCTTGCAACCAAAAATCAAGCAGCTGATGTGACACAGGCTTTTTCCGCCTATGTAAAAATGTATTTTTTATACGAGATGTGTTTTTGGCATAGAATAGCCCACACTTACAGCATGCCACTTTAAGTACCTCACATGAATTGGCATGGCCACTTTTGACCGAATAATTGCTACGGTGACAGGAGCACACACGTACCCATACATAGATATACTTCGTAATTACATGTATATCTTCGTGAACCCTGGGTCATTGTTCTGTTAATTAGAACTAAAACTTTTAACAGCCTTGAACAAAGTCTGGGGACGAGAAGTTCATGACTGTACAGAGAAGTGTTTTATTGGCTTCATATCATTCTACTGGTGAGTCAGCCCTTCTGATAAGAATAACGGTAACACTGGTCAGATATTATGGAACGCCATAGCTGCCTTCTGTTGGTACTAATCAGGTTGTTGTGTGCATTTACTTAGCTGTTCTGTGCTACAAATCATTATGTTATGTGTATTTACCAAATCGTTCTGTACTTAAGACATTTTGTCTTGTGCAAACACCAGTTCTTTCTGTGCATTCTACCTCCATGCAAAATCCCATCGAAATTGATCAACTAGTTAAAAAGTTATACTATGAAATGTATACCACGGTGTCCAGTCATTCACTAAGGTGCCTTCAATAGAAACGACAATGCTATTCTAAACAAGAAAAAGGAAAGTGAGTTCACGCCCTACGAGTTTATTTTCTTGTTTATGGACATATTTTTTAAAATATTGATATCAAATTGAAGACGAAGCTCTCTAGTTTCTGAATATGTAAATATATTTAAAATATCACCAGTATTAATGAAATGTTTATTAAAAACCAACTGCATCTCAGTGACTGTGAGGTCAATTTCCCGTAAATACTACAAAAAATATTGTTTTTGTTTGCTCTTTATTAATGATACAGTTACCTGTGTGGGGAACGGTACAATTTAAAAATGTAGATGTACAAATTAGTCACTGCAATTGTTCAACATGCATCTGCTTAAATAAAATATGTAGTGCATGCAGTTATTTGAAGTAGCTACACTTCGATACGGGTGGAGGCAATCATATGCCTGTCATATTTCAACAGAAAGCTGACTTGTAAATAAAGGCTATGCTCGGCATTTTAGAAATTAAGAAAACATTTTTCAAAAACATATTTTATTCCAATATGCAAATAAGATTAATTTATGCAAAATAAGTACGTTTTGGTGAATAGCTCCAAAAAGACTGGTTTTCATATTTCAACTGATGGTCAACAACTCATATGCACTTTTTCTATCGTTGAGGTTTTTGGACACTAGATTAAAATTCACCATTTTTTAAGTGGGTGGGATAACTATTTATCATGTACTGATACTGAATTTGATCACCAGGAAGCCGTAATTATTGTTTCTGTGAAAATGAAAGACCAAAGTACACATAAACATAATGCATTGCTTAAAATTGATATAATAAGGATAATAAAAATCTTAACATGAATAATTATGATGGTGTCATATAAGCAAGAATTACATAGAATGAACAAAATACTATTGTATGTTGTTAGAAAACCATGTATCTCGAAAACGAGCCTGGTCCCATATCATTTTTTTGTGATTTCAAAGTCGTTTTAGATGATTTCCTGTCATTTTAAAATGTTTCGGAGAAAATTCGATCGTTAGATAAAAAGCGCGCGTACCACCTTAAACGAATATATCTACCTCCACTCTGGTTTTAGACGTTGAGCTGAAAGTGACGTCAGTATGAACTCTACAACGTTGGCGATAACATGGTCCTATGATTGTTCATGCTCTACTCAAGTCCATGCAACACCTGGAAAATTATTTGCTTTCCATGAAATGTAAGATATTTTCCAACAGCTGTGCTCTTTTGTCAAGCACCCTGTGAAACCTTGAAAAACACAGGTTTCAAAGGGTTCTGGAAAAAAGGTCCTGTATTTCACGGAAAACAAACCATTTTCCCTTAGCGTGGTGTATATTTAATAGAAATGGGCGAAGAAATAAATTCTTATGGCTATTTTGTTTTTCCAATGTTTACAGATTTCGTCTTGGACCTGTAGCAAAATGTCACGTGGTATTGCTACCGCTGTATACATAAACTATCATAATACCAAGCAAAGATGATAACTAAATGGAAAAATGTTCGGTATTTCAGTTGATAGAGAAAGCACGCGGTGATGGATATGTGCAAACTAACTTTAAAACATTTGTGAATCATGACGGGAAGCGTTATGATGGAAGGTGTTGTGATAAAGGGGGCTGGTTTTGGACCGGTGGAGACGGTTGTTCTAATCCATGTGACCACAGCTTTGTCTTATGTGTCGGCAACGCTACACAGTAAGTACAGGGCTCATAAATGCGATAGTTCAGGGTGATCTCCCGGGATATCCAAGAACGATAGTTTAGGGTTATCTCTCGGAAGATCCAGGTACGACAGTTTAGGGTGATCTACCGAAAGATCCAAGCACGGTAGGTTATGGTAATCCAGGCACGATTATTTAGGGTGATATCCCGGAAGATCAAGGTTCGATAGTTTAGGGTGATCTCCCGGAAGATCCAGGTTCGATAGTTTAGGGTGATATCCCGAAAGATCCAAGCACGGTAGGTTAGGGTGATATTCCGGAAGATCCAGGCACGATAGTTCAGGGTGATATCCCGAAAGATCCAAGCACTATAGGTTAGGGTGATATTCCGGAAGATCCAGGCACGATAATTTAGGATGATCTCCAGTTATATCCAGGTTCGATAGTTTAGGTTGATCTCCCGAAAGATCTAAGCACGGTAGTTTAGGGTGATCTCCCGAAAGATCCAAGCACGGTAGGTTAGGGTAATCCAGGCACGATAGTTAAGGGTGATCTCCCGGAAGATCCAGGCACGATAGTTTAGAGTGATCTCCCGAAGATCCAGGCACGATAGTTTAGGGTGATCTCCCGAAAGATCTAAGCACGGTAGTTTAGGGTGATCTCCCGAAAGATCTAAGCACGATAGTTTAGGGTGATCTCCCGAAAGATCCAAGCACGGTAGTTTAGGGTGATCTCCAGTTATATCCAGGTCCGATAGTTTAGGGTGATCTCCCGAAAGATCTAAGCACGGTAGGTTAGGGTAATCCAGGCACGATAGTTAAGGGTGATCTCCCGGAAGATCCAGGCACGATAGTTTAGGATGATCTCCCGAAAGATCTAAGCACGGTAGGTTAGGGTGATCTCCCGAAAGATCTAAGCGCGGTAGTTTAGGGTGATCTCCCGAAAGATCTAACCACGGTAGTTTAGGGTGATCTCCCGAAAGATCCAATCACGGTATGTTGGGGTAATCCAGGCACGATAGTTTAGGTTGATCTCCCGGAAGATCCAAGCACGGTAGGTTAGGGTGATATCCCGGAAGATCCAGGCACGATAGTTTAGGTTGATCTCCCGGAAGATCCAGGTTCGATAGTTTAGGGTGATATCCCGGAAGATGCAGGTTCGATAGTTTAGGGTGATATCCCGAAAGATCCAGGTTCGATAGTTTAGGTTGATCTCTCGGAAGATCCAGGTTCGATAGTTTAGGGTGATATCCAGGAAGATCCAGGTTCGACTGTTAAGGGTGGTATCCCGGTAGATTCAGGTAGGATAGTTTAGGGTGATATCCACCATAATCCAGGGTTATTGTTTGGGTGATCTCCTAAAGATGATGTTCGAACCAACATTTTTTTATTGGAGCATATTCGGGCTTCCTTGGATCCACATGTACTGACGAAGCGTAGCTTGGGTGTAACAGCTTAATTAGCACAGAGGGAGAGTTTTAATACACTTGAGCTAATCTCGTATGCTTGCTGCAAAATCAGCCATATGACCGAACAAGTTACATTCTTACCGAGTTTCTCTTTAATGTATATACCAAATACATCACATGATTTAATTTAGCAGCAGATTAAATGAAATTAAATTTTAATAAACAAAATGTTTGTATTGTACCAAAAGGGTAAACATACTAAACACCGGACTAATTTATAGACATTATATATGCTTCAATGTCATTTTTCGATACTGCCTTAAGGGAAAAAACGTTCGAAAAAAACTAAAAAATAAATCGACATTTTAGTGTCTACTTTCAATGTGATTACAATAGTTTCTATCTGTAGATCAAGCAGTATGGATTCCTGTGAATTCGGTTTTAAGAACATACCAGACGTTGGTGGGAATACAATTACATTCAACAGTCATGTGGGACCAGCTGTTAATCCAATCAAATTTCCGTTCGGTACATGGCCGGTAAGTAACATAGTTGCTTCTCCCTAAACATAATAATAATAATAATAATAATAAACAAGAGGGCCATTGGTCATGAGGCGCTCACCTAATGACTAGCAGGTAAGGCAGAGTCAGTATTTGTTATGATATGACCTTAATATTAGATTTAGATTTTACAGTGACCTCCAGAGGGTTAACAAGTTTTTCTTCAATGTGACCTGGTGACCCAGATGACCCAGTTACGAACTGAACCTAATTTTCATAGAGACAAACGCTGTGACCAGGTTTCATTAGGTAAAAATTGTGATCTCTAGAGTGTTAACAAGTTTTTCTTCAATGTGACCTGGTGACCTAGTTGTTGACCCAAGATGACACAGTTACGAACTTGACCTAAATTTTACAGATACACACATTGTGATAAAGTTTCATAAAGATTAGACAAAAAATGTGACCTCTAGTGTGTAAACAAGGTTTTTCTTTGCTGTTACCTAGTGACCAAGTTTTTGACCCATTTACAAACTGGACCTAGATTTCATAGAGACAAACATTGTGACCAAGTTTCATAAAGATTAGGTAAACAATGTGACCCCTAGAGTGTTAACAAGGTTTTTCTTCAATGTGACTTGGCGACCAAATTTTTGACCCCGAATGACCCGGTTACGAATTTGACATAGATTTCATAAAGACAAACATTGTGACCAAGTTTCATTAAGATTAGGTAAAAATTGTGACATCTAGAGTGTTAACAAGGTTTTTCTTTAATGTGACCTAGTTTTGACCCCAGATAACCAAGTTGCAAACTTAATCTAGATTTCAGAGAGACAAACATTGTCACCTAGTTTTATTAAGATTTTGTCAAAAATGTGACCTCTAGAGTGTTAACATTGTTTTTCTTTGATGTGACCTGGTGACCTAGTTGTAAACTCCAGATGACCCAGTTACGATCTTGACCTAGATTTCATAGAGACATACATTCTGACCAAATTTAAAACATATTCTGTGAAAAGTATGACCTCTAGAGTGTTACGTTCCAATTGTGGACGGCGAACTGCGCACAACGGACGACGGTCAAAATGGCGATACAATAGCACACCTCGAGCACATCGTGCTCATGTGAGCAAAAAAATAATATTGACTTCTTTTATTGTGGATAACATATGTGACAGTTTTATCAACTTTCAATATTGTTCATATTATTGAATTAAGTAAAACTATAATTAGGAAATATCTAAGATCATACCGTTCAAATTTTCTTTAGATGGTCTAGATTCTGAGATATCGTGCTTTAAAAAGTGCCAATTTGGCTAGTTTCACTTGCCCGTTTTGACAACTTTCTGCAATTTAAAATATGTTTGCTTGTCTGATCGGGAAATTTAATTTGCAACAAGTGAACAAAATACACCAACGATCTCAGAATTTAGAAAAGTTTAAATAATTCTGACCGGTAGGATTTTAGATAAACATTTTGTGATTCGAAATGTGCTATCAGATCATCACTTTGTCAAATTTTCTTATGCACAGGTTAGTGTTTCAAAAGTGGGCGTTTCAATAGCCCGACCTGGCAATTTTTCAGCAGATTCCCCGATCGGACAAGTAGTTAATATTAACTAGGGGAATCCCCGAATTACCGATCGGGCAATTTCCTCTATAGAAATAACCCGAAGAGATAAGGGTTAATTAAAACAATACTTTCATCTGAAAGAAAACACTCAGGAATTTGATTTGTTTTATCAAAATAAGAACCAAAATTATGATGATACTATTTTTAAAAGTTTACGTTAATAATTCACCAAATACTGGATTTGTGAAACATGGGCACATGGTTTCATATTATGGTTTCAAATTATCTGAGTGTACCCTATATAGAAAGAAGGTTGAACAGCGGCCATGTTTAGCCGCAACGGATATGACGTTACTGGAACCCGTGTTTGCTGCGACAACTGTAGAAAAACGGGGTACCAGCTTTCGTTACGGCATATCCGTTGCGACTCTCAGATCATATGAAACTCGGATAATTTGAACCCATGTGCCTATGTTGTGAAAGGCTTGCTAACATTATGTCAAAATAATGTTTGGGTGGCGATTGTAACATCACACAACAAGAAGATGTGAGTGGTTGAATTCATGAAGGCATGTAACTTTGTAAATGACTTATATTTTCTTCAAAGTTTCAGTAACTGTTCAAACGAGTCTTGAACATATTAATTATCCCTAAAAGTATTAGGGATATTTTGGGGTAAAGGGACAGGATGATGAGCGGGCAGTAACTGGGAGTACCGTGGATCATACAGGGCTTTCCATGTTTGTTTCAGGGGGTAATCAAACTGAAAATCGATGTTCGAGATGATGATGGTGATGGGTATGATTTTGTTGATCACTATGAGTATGAATACAAGACACGTGACCTACGGAGGGAAATTGATACCCCGGAACACGATCTAGTACTGAAAGGTACACGTACTAGGTAAGGTGATATACTCGTACATTCTAAACAACATTTTAAATCTTAAAGCCCCATTATCTCTCCCAACACTTTTTCCATCATCTAGTAAATACAAGGAATGAGGATGTTTTTCACAAATTACCAATACACTATTGACGAAATAGTATGACAACAATCACATTTAAGTAAAATGTATGGAAGCAAAATACTAAGTTTACAAGAGTTGCTTTCCTAAGACTATAAAGCATGCATTTTTTGTTTACAACTCGTTATTTTGTCTACAAAACAATTGGAGGCTGTTTTTCGTTTTTCTTCCATCTTATGGTGCACATGTTTTCCACCTTTGGGACTCAACTAAAGTGCTAAAAAGCAACAGTCTGCAGATAGGTTACCAAGTTTCTGCTTTTTGAAAATAGGGTATATAGTATAGGGCTTAAAGGGGCTTTAATCTCTGCGATTGGTCAAGAAATATACCGGCACAGCGATTATACAAAACCGTGTAGAGCTGTTGTGAAAGTGTATAGAAAATCTTCCAGTTTTACAAGTATATCAATTTAGACGCTCATGATTTTTGCGTGAAGGTAGACAATCCATTGACAGAAAATGAACTGAACAATACACCGTATCAAGGGAGATCATTCTTGATATTTGTCTCTAAAAGCTGCACTTGATTAAACAAACTCACTACCTAAAATTTATCCTGTATTTGTAACAATTAATTGCTATACTTTATTCGTACAAAATGCATTTGTTTGTCGCTTCACACCACAAAGCACCAAAACGCAACGCATGACACACCACGCACACTACACCACAATGCAACACACTAAACGTAACGCACTGCTACACAGCATAACACAGCACAGCGCAATGCAAAAGGACACTGCATACATCAGTCGTACTATTGAGTAAACTTTGAATGGGATGTCCTTATTTGGCGAACATAGTCTCAACACAGAATAACATGGCTATGTTAATGAACACTGACATTGTGTAGTTGTATCACCGATCTATTACTTCCTGCTAATGTAGTACCATTGATGAAGCTTGGGAACACATTTAATACAACACTGTGTATATAAATGCTATATTTGGCGCACCACTTGTGTGCAGCTGAATGGTTTAATTAAATACTTGAGCACTTACTGGTCTCGTCCTACCACATGTACCAGTATAACCGAGGTTTGGTAGTTGAACATTTTGTCAGTAATTTTCAGTGGGTATATAATTTTATTTAATACTAAATGATGAGATTTGGAGTTCTATGATCAATCAGTGAACTAAAACCTATATCAGTCACTGGTTATCACTCACACTGTGACTGATATAAGCTCCGCCCCCAGGGACTACTTTATTTTTCCAAAACATCAACATTAAACAGTCCGTAACTTTTTTTATTACTGAACGTAATATTGATATTCTTAGTTAGTTTCCTACAAGTTGGTGTATGGTTTGATGCAAACTGCTCAAAAAGGTCGTTTTCACATATACTCCGTAGTCCAAGATGGTGGATTTTGAATTGAAAAAAATAATATGAATGGAATAACATTTTCATACACAGTTTAACCACCGTGGTAATTTGGCATAAATAGTACCAGTATTGACGCCAGATAAGCATAAAATACATAGAATATTTGTTTGTTTTGATTGAATATGGTTAATATCTCATCTTGTAGTGATAACATTTTAATATTTTCACTCGCGCTATTGAATTGTATCACTACACGATGAGATACAAACGAGATTCAATCAAAATAAACAAATATCCTCTATATATTAAACACTAAAACAATTTCTAGATATCTTGGTTAGTATTCACAGGCTTCTTAGTTGAAAACTGAACTATTTAGACTTAAGCTAAATTGTACTGTGCATATTCGTCCCGAACAGATGATCAACCAATGTTTTCTATAATTATAGTAGCTCTTTAAATGATGCTTGAAATCTATAAAAAAAACAGCATCATGTTTCTTGTTTAGCAGATATGAATAAGAAAATTTCAAGATTTTAAGAAATTTCTTAAGTTGTTACTATGATGCTTTGTGAATACCACCCTGAAATATATGACTGGTGTTATGTATGGTTCTATTTCTGTGTGCGATATAACGATATTAAACATTTCATTTATCGGATAGTTTCAACATGGGATTGAAGGTTTACTGTGAGATGAACTATTATGGTCCGGAGTGTCAGACGTATTGTAAGGAGACTAACGATGATTCTGGACATTATAGATGTGATCCTGTCATCGGTGAAAAGATTTGTTTGTCAGGTAAATAGGCATAACATCTTGATAGTTTGCACCTACAGTGAAATACGAACCCATTTAGTACGGCGACATCGCCTAGCAAACATTGATTTTGTAGATAGTTTGACCATATAGTGGAGTGCGAACCCATTTTGTACGGCGACATCGCCTAGCAAACATTGATTTTGTAGATAGTTTGACCATATAGTGGAGTGCGAACCCATTTTGTACGGCGACATCGCCTAGCAAACATTGATTTTGTAGATAGTTTGACCATATAGTGGAATAAGAACCCATTTTGTACGACGACATCGCCTAGCAAACATTGATTTTGTAGATAGTTTGACCATATAGTGGAATGCGAACCCATTTTGTACGGCGACATCGCCTAGCAAACATTGATTTTGTTGATAGTTTGACCATATAGTGGAATGCGAACCCATTGTGTAGTTGTCCTAAAAGCGGCACAGGCTACATTTCCGAGAACTGTTTTATCACTTACTTACTTAATCCTCTTCGTCCCTGGTGGGACATAAGGCTGCAGGCTATTATATCTCTCCACTTGAATCTGGCTTTGAAGGTATTCTGTGCATCACCCAGCGATAAACCCATTTCAGTTAAAACGATAATAGACAGTATAACAGGGAAGGCAGGACTCAACTTAACCAGCCGAGCACAGAAAACATAAAAACACCACATACTACAATTACACGGCACAATGCCCAACCCATAACTGAACGAGTTCATTATCTGCCTAAGTACAGCTGCCAAAAAGCTGAAAGACCTAGTTTCAGCAATCAAAAAGCGCAATGCCCTAGCTGCATGACATATTTTAACAGTAAAACATAGTAGAAACATGATAATGATAACACAACTAACACCTAATTTTGGACTTGGACTTATTGAAGGGTCAATTTTTTGGTTAACCCAAATTGACCGTTTCTTCTAGCATTAATATGGATTGCTACAAAGCTTTCATACTTGCATTGAGTTGTATTTGAACATTTTCCACACACCTATATCACCTAACCTGATTTTGAACTTCACATTGACCTAGTTTTGGACTTGGACTTATTAAGCGTCCAATTCTTGTTAACCCAAATTTTATCTTACATCAAGGCGTTGTCTTCGAACTTGTCATACTTGTTAACCATCATAAGCCGCTTACATTATCCAAGCCATGTAACACTATCCAACATGTTAACAGAATTATGGCCCTTGATTGGCTTAGCTTTTCTATGGACAAGGCTTCCATGGGGACATAAGCGTTTATTGAACGCAGTCTTGTTTCAGGTTGGAAAGGCCCCGATTGTTCACAGAACATAGATGACTGTGTTGGACATAGGTGCTACTTTGGTGCAACGTGTGTGGACGGAGTGAACTTCTACAGTTGCCATTGCCCACCTGGACGCACAGGTAAAATGTTTTATAACAACGATTACAATATGTGAGGTGTGGATTATTTTGATGTTGACCGTTAGTAATAGAATAAAAAAGTTTTGCTATATGTACACGGTTCTTGAATATACAAGTCATATTGTTCTCCATAGGTATAGAAATTTCATGCCACTCAAAACTATCGCCCGGATAGGCAATAGAGAACAGTTAAATATATACTAGTATTCCCTAAAATAATATGTTTTGACTGTTAATAAACCACGTGCAATGTTTTTTACATTGTTGGTGCATCTTAGTGCTCACGTAACAATGCATTCGGGGACGATAGGCCAAATGTTGCCATCTTGTCCACTTGACTCAGGACTGAACAGGAAAAAACTTAAACAATTAACAGTAAAAAAGGACGAATTACTAGTTATTTAAGACTTGTTGAGGATATGGATGGTTCGTTCTATGCCTGACTTATGCACTGTTGCTGTTTCTGAGTGACTTTGGTGTGCTACCGTATTTTGAAATAAGTACAAATTACAACTATTTTGTAAAATCAATTTATATTGTACAAGTTACGTTGACTTTCCACAGAAACCAGGTGTTCAAACAGCCAACTGTTTTAAAACACGACAATTAGGTTGAGTTCCAATTTGCATGCCGTACTGTTGAATCTACGACATGCATGCATTGGTATATTTAGGAAAAAACTAAATTACATACAGTATGTGTACTACATTTTTCTCCCTATAATTCCAGGTCGGCTTTGTCAAGCAGAGATCAATGAATGTGCAAGTTTACCATGTCTAAATGGCGGGAGATGTTCAGATGCTTTAAATGGTTTTATTTGTGATTGTAAGCCTGGATATGCTGGCCTTCAGTGTCAAATAGAACTGAATGAATGTATGTCGGGTCCATGTTTTAACGGGGTATGATATAATAATCACACTTTGTTAACAAAGAATATACGCATATTACTTAAATAAGTTTCTTTATTTGCAATCGACCGAGAAGAATAAAAAACTAAAAATGCGTATCATAACATTGTTACAGGTTTGTAGAACAGCTTCATATTTTGCTAGTATCACAGAAAAACAATGGACATGCCGAACACTAGTCAAACATGGCTACACGGAGGTCCTTGTTGGAGTAGATCTATAACCTATAGTTTAGCTTCAATACATTGGGTGCTATAAATACAAGTCTAAAGAACAGGAATTCAGTCACAACAAGCAATATAAAATCTGATATCTTGACATTGGATCAACCAGTTCAGGATCTACCCTTATACGTATACCATGTCAAAATAAGGGAATCAGCTAACAGTATCATTTAATCTTAGGCCTCACTGTTCTTTGCTGAACCACAATCTCCTGATACAAAAACGGAAACGCTGTCTAAAATCTAGAATTCATAGACCAATGATAATAATAATACAGTCAAGATTTGGTGAAACTATGTGAAAAACGTTATTTGCATAAATTTGTTAAGGAAAAAAGGCCCATCTTTTTAGAGCATTCAATGTGTTAAAGATACTTTTTTCTACAGTAAAGTTCCGCTCCGCCGCTT
This sequence comes from Spisula solida, assembly GCA_947247005.1. Taxonomy (NCBI): domain Eukaryota; kingdom Metazoa; phylum Mollusca; class Bivalvia; order Venerida; family Mactridae; genus Spisula; species Spisula solida. Next base: position 13,599,489 of record OX365955.1, read on the forward strand.
TAAAATCAAGCTAAACTACATGGTCTTAATTAAGCGAATCACAATGCGCATGATTTGAACATAAGTAAAGTGGTCTTATAAACGAAACGTTGATGTATACATGTCGATCGTCGGATTTGATTTTTTTGTTTTAAATTTGTTGATTGGATTTAATAAGCAATGAATATTCCTTATCAATATTATTATAGGGTGAATGTATTGACGAGGTAGCAGCATTTACTTGTGTTTGTAATGAAGGTTTTGAGGGTGAACGTTGTGAGGTAGATATCAATGAGTGTGCTGCAAGTCCATGTGTTAGTGCTGTCACCTGTACTGATCTACCCGGAGATTATCAGTGTGAATGCTTCCCTGGCTTCACAGGTAAAATTTCGTCGCCTCAATTCCAGAACGTTCTTACTCATTATTTGAAAACAAATAAGTTTTTGTTATCGTTGAAAAGTGCCTTTCATGATCTATATGTACGAGGGTCATTCAATATATTCGTAGACAATCGTTCTCATTCGATTATTATTGCGTTTTAACAACAATTTTACCAGCAGTCAATACAAATTGATCTTCGATAATGCAAACCGGTAGCATGTCATCAGCCATTCTATTACCACAGTAACGCGCTACTACCGCCGACCGACGTAACGTAACTTGTCCATTTGTTCAACTAGTTATAATTTCCGATTAAGTCAATGCACATTCCAATTTTTCTGCCAGATTATTACAAATATTCTCATGGGATTTCATGATATTATGAAGTTATTTGGGCGTCGGAGTGTGAATTTAAAACTGTTTTATCAAGGCGAGTCGCGTTTTAAATAGCGTCATTTGAAATGTCTATTTCTTTACGCAAGGAAATTTATACGACTATTGAATTGTGCATAGGGCTTGGAATAACACATCAGACACACACGAGCTGCTATAGAGAGCGAAAGGATAACATTCAGCATGCAGTGATCTTGTGTTGAAGTGGCAAAAACAAATTTCTGAAGCGCCGCATAGTATTTAAAACGATAAAGGGATGTGCAGATAGGCAAAACGTAGTGGCGTTTCACGTAAGGTCCGTCGAAATGTGCGAGGTGTTTTCATGTTAATATACAAGCATTATGCCAAGCCTTAATACTCAACTTAGACTATATAAAATATTGTGGTAGATATATCAAATCATATACAGTTTGAATGTTTATGTTTATTTCTATGTTAATAACATTTCATTTCGGGCGACCACTTGAGAATCAGCTAAATGTCAATAACGTCGCTCACGTCAGATCACAAATTGCGGTGTGTGGTGGTTCCGGTATGGTGATATTTATATTTTAGCCATATCTTCTTTAAAAATGCGTTGTTTCACGCAATATTTTCAGCACTTTTGTCTGAAAGGCTGTTGTTTAACGTAATGTAGTTTGTTTTTCTCTGTGCCATCGGATGTTATAATTATTAACATAGTCTACGAATTTATTGAATGACCCTCGTATTGCGCCATTGAAGATAAACGATAAATGTACTGTGCAATTTTGTTCTATCTCTAGTAGAGATGGCAACGAGTACTAGAATCGGTACTCGGGTACTCGGTCATTCTTCCGATCGAGTGGTAAGTGGATAACTATAAATGTGAATGCTATTTGGGACACAGAAATGTTGTACTGCAAACGTGCGTGTTCAACTTCAAATAGAACATTGTGTATGCCTGTCCATTCTGTTCAGTTGATGGTTAAATCTATATAGGTAGAAGAATGTTGAAACAAAACAAATAACAAAAGAAGAACAATACAGTGTAAATGCAGTATAAGTTATAGTCATTAACGCTAGAAAATCGAATAATAACAAATTAACAACTTAGGGGGAATACTCTTATCAACCGGTGACATAGTAATATTTACACAGCGTGACGCAGTCGAGTTATCGTTCATTCATACACGCGTGAGAACGATTATAATTTAAAGTAATATTTTATTAATTTCATAATCGATTGTCACACCCAATAAACAGTAACTGCCAATTAAAGATCGATGACAATCACTCGAATTGATGTCAACAAAAGAACCCCAAGCTACGTGTCATAAACAAACTAACAGACGACGATTGACAGGTCTGCATGTGTTTTGCTTGCAATTAGCGACCTCGTAGCGGCGATTAAGGATTGATGACAGGTTGTTAATTGTAATTTTAGTAGACAAGATAATACTAGGACACGTTCTGTACCATACAGGATTAACAATTATTATTTTTATTTTTTACCGAGTACTCGAATACTGATTTTGATATTCGATAATCGGACCTTTGAACGAGTACTCGGGTATTCGTTGCTATCCCTATTCCCTAATCTCTAGTTACTGAGATAGAAACGTCAAAAATCTTTAAAGTCGATTTTCTTAAAATGAACTTTTGTACACTAAGAACATTCTGGAAATGAGGTGACGAAATAATGGAATATAATAATCGTTTATTTCCGATATCAGACACCCTGTCTTGTATACAATGTTGATCTATCGAGAGATTTTGTTTACAACATTCTAGCCCTAGTTTTTTACGTAGCTCGGATCTAAGATGGCGAATTTGGACTTAATGTTTAAGTTATTCAATGATTTATATTTGATATATTTTCGTAGCTGTTTTAAATTTTAGTAAGAAAGGTCATCAACTTCAAATTGTTCTTCTGAAGGAGCATCGAAGTCTTCATCTAGAATAAGTATGGAAGCCCTCTTTTTAAATGGGTGTCCACATGACTATAAGGGTGTCCACATGACTATAATTGTAATTCTCCAAAACGAATGAAAGGAATATAAATCGGGGAGTATTATACTAGTATGCAAATATAGAACATTTGTTCTGACTGTTTGTTTATGTAATATAATGTTTATTCTTTTAAAGAGACAGATTCGATCCATTTGAAATTGAACTCTTTAGCGGCGTTCTGTAACTGTCAATTTGATAAAGGCTCAACGAACATACATTGCACATTTTAATCAGACAATCGTTTAAATTATTTTAAATGGTCGAATACTTTTATACTTTCAGGAAAAAAATGCGAGTACAATATAAACGAATGCGATAGTAATCCGTGCCAAAAGGGATGGTGCATAGACGACACTAATGCATTTAAGTGTATATGTCCAAAAGGGTACACGGGAAGGATATGCGAGGAATTGATCGATCAGTGTACGCCTAATTACTGTATGAATGGTGCCACGTGTATCAGCTTGTTAAATGATTTTGAATGTCAGTGTTTAGAGGGATATGAAGGCCGATGGTGTGACATGGACATTAACGAATGTAGGAGACATCCTAATATGTGCGGAGAAAATGGTCATTGTTTCAATACTGAGGGGAACTACCTTTGTTCTTGTGATAGAGGCTATGAAGGCTCTAAATGTGAAATAGAAACCGACGAGTGTTTGGCAACGGATGAACCTTGTTTGAATAGTGGAACATGTGTAGATTTGATTGGTGAATATCGATGTGAATGTGCGGGTTTTTATGGTGACAGATGTGAACACGAGGTTGATGAATGTATGAGTAATCCGTGTGTTAATGGAGGATTCTGTATTGATTTGAAGGGAAAATTCATTTGTGATTGTCCAATCGGTTATACTGGAGAGAGATGTCAAGAAATTATCACCACGACAACAACAACATCGATAACAACAACACCGACGATGACAACAACTACGCCGACGACGACAACAACTACGCCGACGACGACAACAACAACATCGACGACGACAACAACTACGCCGACGACGACAACAACAACACCGACGACGACAACAACTACGCCGACGACGACAACAACTACGCCGACGACAACAACTATGCAGACGACAACAACAACAAGGCCGACGACGACAACAACTACGCCGATGACAACTACACCGGCGACAACAACTACACCGACGACAACTACACCGACGACAATTACACCGACGACAATTACACCGACGACAATGACAACACCAACGACAATAAAATCCTCAACAGAAGCACCACCATCACCTCCGCTCTCATTGTGGACAACACCAATTATATCAACACCTACAAGTACAACAACAAAACCTACAACAACAGCGCCAGCACCAACAATTATTATTGCAGAAGACATATCGTCTGGAGTCACTTTATCGTCTAGTGATATATCAGAACAAGAATTCTCGTCTGGTGACACAGTATCGTCAAGTGAAACAGAATCATCAGGGGAAGCAATATCATCTGAAGATGTATCTGAATTAGAAATTTCGTCGGGTGATACAATATCGTCAGGTGCTGCAATTTCGGCGGGTGAAAAAGAGATACCGTCCGGTGAAATAAAGATATCGTCTGGTGATCAAATATCGTCTGGTGATCAAATATCGTCTGGTGAAAAAGAGCTTTCGTCTGGTGATGGAATATCGTCTGGTGACGTCATATCGTCTAGTGAAATAGAGATTTCGTCTGGTGATGAAATATCGTCTGGTGATGGAATATCGTCTGGTGATGAAATATCGTCTGGTGATGGAATATCCTCTGGTGATCAAATACCGTCAGGTGACGTAATATCGTCTGGTGAAATGGAGATTTCGTCTGGTGATGGAATATCGTCTGGTGATGGGATATCGTCTGGTGATGAAATATCGTCTGGTGATGGAATATCGTCTGGTGTAATAGAGATTACGCCTGGTGATAGAATATCGTCTGGTGATGGAATATCTTCTGGTAATGCAGTATCGTCTGGTGAAATAGAGCTATCGTCTGGTGGTGGAATATCGTCTGGTAAAATGGAGATTTTGTCTGGTGATGGAATATCGTCAGGCGATGCAATATCGTCTGGTGAAATAAAGATTTCGTCTGGTGATGTTATATCGTCTGAGGAAATAAAGATTCCGTCTGGTGATGGAATGTTGACTGGTGATGGAATATCGTCTGGTGAAATAGAGATATCGTCTGGGGATGGAATATCGTCTGGTGAAATAGAGATTACGTCTGGTGATGGAATATCGTCTGGTGATGATATATCGTCTGGAGAATTAGAGATTTCGTCTGGTGATGGAATATCGTCTGGTGATGATATATCGTCTGGAGAATTAGAGATTTCGTCTGGTGATGGAATATCGTCTGGTGCTGAAATATCGTCTGGTGATGGAATATCGTCTGGTGAAATAGAGATTACGTCTGGTGATGGAATATCGTCTGGTGGTGGAATATCGTCTGGTAAAATGGAGATTTTGTCTGGTGATGGAATATCGTCAGGCGATGCAATATCGTCTGGTGAAATAAAGATTTCGTCTGGTGATGTTATATCGTCTGAGGAAATAAAGATTCCGTCTGGTGATGAAATGTTGACTGGTGATGGAATATCGTCTGGTGAAATAGAGATATCGTCTGGGGATGGAATATCGTCTGGTGAAATAGAGATTACGTCTGGTGATGGAATATCGTCTGGTGATGATATATCGTCTGGAGAATTAGAGATTTCGTCTGGTGATGGAATATCGTCTGGTGATGATATATCGTCTGGAGAATTAGAGATTTCGTCTGGTGATGGAATATCGTCTGGTGCTGAAATATCGTCTGGTGATGGAATATCGTCTGGTGAAATAGAGATTACGTCTGGTGATGGAATATCGTCTGGTGATGATATATCGTCTGGAGAATTAGAGATTTCGTCTGGTGATGGAATATCGTCAGGTGATGAAATATCGTCTGGTGATGGAATATCGTCTGGTGATGAAATATCGTCTGGTGATGGAATATCGTCTGGTGAAATAGAGATAACGTCTGGTGATGGAATATCGTCTGGTGATGGAATATCGTCAGGCGATGCAGTATCGTCTGTTGAAGTAGAGATTTCGTCTGGTGATGTCACATCGTCTGGTTATGTTATATCGTCTGAGAATATAGAGATTCCGTCTGGTGATGGAGTGTTTACTGGTAATGATATATCGTCTGGAGAATTAGAGATTTCGTCTGGTGATGAAATATCGTCTGGTGATGGAATATCGTCTGGTGAAATAGAGATTACGTCTGGTGATGGAATATCGTCAGGTGATGATATATCGTCTGGAGAATTAGAGATTTCTTCTGTAGGTGGAATATCGTCTGGTGATGAAATATCGTCTGGTGATGGAATATCGTCAGGTGAAATAGAGATTACGTCTGGTGATGGAATATCGTCTGGTGATGATATATCGTCTGGAGAATTAGAGATTTCGTCTGGTGATGGAATTTCGTCTGGTGATGGAATATCGTCTGGTGAAATAGAGATTACGTCTGGTGATGAAATATCGTCTGGTGATGGAATATCGTCAGGCGATGCAGTATCGTCTGTTGAAGTAGAGATTTCGTCTGGTGATGTCACATCGTCTGGTTATGTTATATCGTCTGAGGAAATAGAGATTCCGTCTGGTGATGGAGTGTTTACTGGTGATGGAATATCATCTGGTGAAATAGAGATATCGTCTGGTGATGCAATATCGTCTGATGATGTAATATCGTCTGGGGATGGAATATCGTCGGGTGATGAAATATCGTCTGGGGATGGAATATCGTCTGGTGATGAAATATCGTCTGGTGAAATAGAGATTACGTCTGGTGATGATACAGTATCGTCTGGTGAAATAGAGATATCGTCTGGTGATGCAATATCCTCAGGTGATGATATATCGTCTGGAGAATTAGAGATTTCGTCTAGTGATGGATTATCGTCTGGTGATGCAATATCCTCTGGTGATGATATATCGTCTGGTGAATTAGAGATTTCGTCTGGTGATGGAATATCGTCTGGTGATGGAATATCGTCTGGAGATGTAATATCGTCTGGTGATGAAATATCGTCTGGTGATGGAATATCGTCTGGTGAAATAGAGATCTCATCTGGAAATGGAATATCGTCAGGCGATGCAATATCTTCTGGTGAAATAGAGATCTGGTCTGGTGATGGAATATCATCTGTTGACGTAATATCGTCTGGTGAAATAGAGATTTCACCTGGTGATGCAATATCATCTAGTGAAATAGAGATTTCGTCTGGTGATGGAATATCATCTGGTCATGGAATATTGTCTGGTGAAATAGAGATTTCGTCAGGTGATGGAATATCGTCTGGTGATGGAATATCGTCTGGTGATGGAATATCATCTGGTGAAATAGAGATTTCGTCTGGTAATGGAATTTTGTCTGGTGAAATAGAGATTTCGTCTGGTGATGGAATATCTTCAGATGATGCTATAACTTCGGGTGAAATAGAGATTACGTCAGGTGATGGAATATCGTCTGATGAAGGAATAACATCTGGTGAAATAGAGATTATGTCTGGCGATGATATATTGTCTGGTGATGCAATATCTTCTGGTGATGCAATAACTTCTGGTGAAATAGAGATATCGTCTGTTGAAAAAGAGAGTTCGTCAGGGGATGCTATATCGTCTGGAGATGGAATACTGTCTGGTGATGCAATATTGTCTAGTGACACTATGTCATCCAGTAAAATAACTGAAGAAAATGATTCATCAGGAGTCACAGAATCATCAGGTGATGTGGGATCATCTATTTGGATTACTGAAGACGTTATTTCAGAATCGTCTGGTGAGATCATAGTGAAACGTGTATCGCTGGGAACCACAGAGCCGACCACTAAACCAGTTGATAATATATTCGATGTAGAATATTCGACCGGTAAAATAACGACTGATTCTTTATCATATGTTGTGTCAGTAGAAACAGACGTATCGTCAAGTACAACAGTTGATGCAACAATGCATAACATTCCTTCAAGTACTTCTGAATATTCTTCGGACATAATAAAATATTACAACACCACGGATGAGAGCATTTTGTCTGATGAATTATCCACTAAAAGTGAGACAATGGTTTCATATACAACTCCAAAGTACGAACAGACAACATCTGATACACAGGAAAAACCTTCCACTGTGAGCATCGAATCTGAGACAACAGCTATAAATCCTGATTATGAGACAATTACAACATTTGGAGGAAGAGATGAAACAACGCACAGAATGGACATACTTACTGATAGCGACGATATCATCCAACCTGACCAAACTTTGACAGAAACAGTAAGAACACTCACTCAGACAATTCGTCCAGCTAAACGAAAAGATGCTTTTAATCCATGGCTTGCAGCACGAAGACACCTAGGTCGACGAAAGAAACAAAAAAAGCAAAAGCAAAAAACCGCAATTCCTACTACAGCATCAACAACAAGCTCAATTGTTGAAACATACACGAATATAACCGACACTCTTTCTTCAGCGATAATGGCAGAATTACCTCACGGGTTATCGACTGTTTTATTTGACAAAAGCTATGCAGTAACTGAACATACTACTACAAATCTAGAACGCACTGACGTTGAAATGTCTAAACAATCTGAAATTCCAAGTACAACTTCAGAAACGACAGATTCAGTTTATAGTGAAGTACCAAGTGATACTACACAGCAATCAACGCAAACAAATAAACTTAACAAAACTGAAATTTCCCAAATTGAACAAACCACAGAATATCATCTTGTTTCTTTACCAGCATTGATATCAACAGAAAACAAACATGACACAACCGAGCCGACACCAACCATAAAGGAGCATACAACCGATGAAGTGTATATACAGGCAGACAATCGTACTGTCCCTTCAGCAGACGGGACAATTAAAACAGTAATTCCTGATGTACATGTCACCACTATTTCATCATGGAAAACGGACAATGCTGTCGGTAGTTCAAGTAAAATGCCAGACGAAGCTACTATTTCGTCTTCAGAGATTGAAACAACACCTGCATTACGAAGAAAAACCGATGAAGTAACTGAAAACTTTATGACGAGTTCTGGCCAAACTGGTGATGACCCCGGTATTGATATGAAAGAAACTACTGAAGTATATAGCAGCACATCGAAACAACAATCAATTGATATAGATATTGTTGACAAAATAGAAACATCCCAAATGTTTCAAACAACCTCCAGTTTACATAAGCAATCAACAACAGACACTCCTGTCGACTCACTTCTGTCAACGAAATTGGAAGAACAAACAGGGACGCAATATACATCAACATTTCCAGCAATGCTATCAACAAAAAACAAAGTTTACCATCTCACGTCTAACGACCTTACTACAGAGTATATATCTACTGAGAAGACACCAACCATAAGGGAGCATACATCAGAGGCTGTCAATACACAGACAGACAACCGTACTGTTTCTTCAGATGATACATGGACGTCAAATAAGACATCCATTGAATATATTACTTCAACACTAGTACATGTCAACCAGACCGACTCGACCAACACAGGCTCACAACCTGCAACTTCTTCTTCAGCATGGACAATAGAATACACTATCGGTTCTAGTTCAAAGCCAGTTGATTCAAGCAAGCAACTTGAGACGACAACTCCTGTATCGCATAAGGAGTTATGCAAAATATGCGGCAGGTTACCTAAAATGCCTGTAGTAATGGGTAAATCTTTGAAATGTCCATGGAACGAGATTCAAAAACTTACAGAAATAGCACAGAATTGCATTTCTCTTGAATGTGAGGCCAAATTTATTGAACAAATTGAATATCTCCTGAAAGCTACAACTGGAGAGGACAAAACTGAAATTTGTAAATCAGATGATGAAACAGTTACTGCAACAGCTAAACCACGTCAAAATGTCACAGTATTTGAACCAGATACTAAGACAAATGTGACAACTGACCCTGTGGACCACACTAACACGTCTCATTTACTGACCACTAAAGCAAAAGACACTATCACATCCGCTGGTTTTGAATACACTGTTGTATCTTCAGTGACGGATGCAGCTGACGAATCAACGATACATTCGATCTCAGGTGATCAAATAACATCAAATATTCACTCCAAGACAGTATCTTCAGATTCTGTGTCCAAATTATCATTCACAGAGGTTATTTCGCAACCTTCAACACACGCAGTCACCGATATCACAGAGGTTATTTCGCAACCTTCAACACACGCAGTTACCGATAAAATGGACATTTCTCACTCAACCGTGTTTCATGAAGCTACCCAATCATATCGGGATACATCATTTAATGTTAACGAACAACCATATACTACAGTCGATCACAAAGATAAGCTTACTTCCGTATACACATATGGAGTTAGTCCAGATGGATATACAACGTCATTGGTCGAGTTAGGAAATGAATTTACAAGTGTAGAGCCAGGGTATGAACCAAAAACAAGGCCAACTTCTATGACAAAAGCAAACACTACAATGGTTGAAACAACTACATCAAACACAAGCACTGCTGATATCTATATTGAAACCACTTCCGCAAAAGGTTCACTAAACACAACGGAAACTTTATATCGTCCTACAACGGATTCAACTGCAGCATCTACCCATGTTTCGTATGTGACCTCTCGTCAACCTAGTTCAGAACAGCCATTAAGTTCAAATATAACATACACGTCTCAGTCTTTAAATGTCTATCAGACAACAGAAGCTTCCACAGGAGACTTACTTTATTCAAAGCATTCGACGGCAGATGCATCCTCCATGTATAACACATCAAAACGAAGTGAAGATCGTCACTCACCCAAGGATATGGTAGATGGTACCACCACAAACAAACAGTTACCAACTGATGCAATTGAGAAACGCACAATTTATACTACTAGTATTCCTGATCAAATTACAACAACAGAAACGCTACAGGGCACTGCAGTCGAAGATTTAGGACGATCGGATCAGCCAACTACCAAGAAAGATATGAAAATGGATTCAACAGAAAAGCAGTCCGCATCGCCAATGTCTGATACAATGTCGCTTGGTGTAACTACCGACGGACAACACATAACAACAGGAGTATACATCGGCACATCTACTGTGCCCCTCTCTTCCACAGAAAAAGACACGGGAGATACACAAGCGTCAATGACAGAAACTGGAGATTCAACGACTTCGCCACAAACTACAGCAAGTGCAAGTAAGATAACTTCAAGTTTGGAACATACTGAACATGCAACTTTACGAAGTGAACAAACAAGTGAAACCTCAACCACTCCACAGACCACCATCGTAGTTACAGATTGGTTTCCGAGTAGTCACTCCACTGAACCAGACACAGGTGTAACTTACTCGCCAACAGTTTCAGAAGTATCTTCTAGTGAACTTATATCATCTAGCTCAACACCTATAGCAGCAACTTTGGAAAGCGAGCAATTTTTCAGTCATACAGAGTATATCGAGCAAACAAGTGTATCTGATTTATCCACTATGCCAGAATTGACGAGAACGATTTTATCTATGGAGGCTAAATACCATGTGACTACCGATACGGCAACAAATAAAATGTATACGACAATTCAAGAAACAACAATTATTCCAACGCGTGAGGTACATTCGACAGAACCGCATGTTGGGGATAAAACAATTGAAATTTCAACGCCATTCCAACAAGTCACTGAACATACAAGTGTGTCAACGACAGAAAAGGTACATTCAACAGCTTTGCAACCAACAACAACGGGTGCAAGAGCGATAACCTCGAGTACAGAATCTGAACAATATACGTATTTACCAAGTGAAGCTTCCATCGCACCAGACGCTACTACACTAGACATAGATGAGATTCCGCGTAGTCACTCTACGGAACACGAAACAATGATTCCAACGACCGAGAATCATCCGCCAGAACCGTATATAGGGAATAAAACAACTCAAATTACAAGAATGTCTACCACTATCATTGATGACATTGACGAGTCCACTACACAATCTTTCTCATCAGCTGATATAGACGAGACAGAAGATTCAGATAGTTCAGAGTACTCCATGTACTATGACCCAACAATTCAGCCAATTTTTGATGATTCGTCGTGGTGGGATTTCTATGACAACCAAATAGCTGGGGAAACATCTGAAGCTATGAAGACATGGAAAACAGATGAATCAAGTTCAGCAAAAGAAACACCATATTCGACTAAATTATATACAGACAATATAAAGCAGTTTGAAGAAACAAACTCCACATCACAAGTAACGACATCATCGTTGGAAAGTTCTACACCAGAAATAACATATTCTACTAAATTATATACAGACGAGACGACGCAGGTTGAAGAAACTACCTCTTTACCACAAACAACAAAGGCATTGTTGGAAATTTCTACACCAGAAAGAATAAGCTCGACTGAATTGTATGCAGACGAGACAACGCAGGCTGAAGAAACTTCCTCTGCAACAACTGCATGGTTGGAAAGTTCACCAGAAACAGCAGACGAAAACGCATTGTATACAGACGAGAAAACTCATGTTGAAGAAACTACCATAACTCCACATGCTACGACGTCTTTGTCAGAAAGTTCAACATTAGAGACAACACAATCGTCCGAATTGTATACATATGAGATAACGAAGGTTGGCGAAACTTCCTCTCAAACAGTTGAAACATCTGGAGCGACAGAGAGAATACTTACTACAGCTCACTTTGAAAAACCTCATACAACTTTTACAGCTACAGCCGAGTCAACACCGATTGTTACACGAAATGTTACCACCACCACTGAAGCAGTTACCACTAAGGCTTTGGAAAAGCCACAAATACTCGACATAATAACGAAAACAAATACTTCAGAGGATGAATCACATATAGTGGAAGAGCTTACAACAGTGCAATACGTTACATCTACAAAACCAACCACAAGAAAATTGCCAAAAATCAGATATGAAGTAGACGTGGCGGCCAACAACACGTATCCACACCCCAAAAAAGAAACATTCGAATACATACATAATAAAACTCTTGCAAAGGGACCGGCAAAACTTACATTTAAGAAAATTAAAGTAACTGTTATTAGAACCTACGAAGCTGGAAAGAAAGTGGTGCTAAAGACGTATCAACAGGTGAAAGATATAGTTACTACAGTGACTGTGACGACATACAGAAGGTCAAGAGTGTTGCTGCAGAATGCTTTGCACAGAATTGAAGCACTATGGCAATACTGCAAGGCAGGGATAGACCACTACATAGTGAAACCACTGCTCGATGCAAGAGTTTATGTAAAAGAGAAATTTCATCAGACTTTTGAACAATTAAGTAAATTGTTCATTAGAGGGAAGGAGATATTAAAGTCAACGACAGACAACGTACAAGAGGAGTCCTCCACTTATTTTGAAAGTTTAACCAATTACTACACAGACGTGTATAGACAATATGAAACAGAAGTTAGAGACATTTTTGAATCACTTAAAATTCCCGATAGCTAATTAATGTATTTGAGGTTATACGTTTATTAGTGGAAACGCTGTATGTTTTCTTTGTTATAAGTTTATTAACATTGTCTCTGTTATTACATGAACCGTACAGGTGCATTGTATATGAACCGTATATTGTATATTGTATATGAACCGTTCTCCAGGAAAACCTAGTGGCTAGACTCGGTGACAAATTATAAAAATGTGACCATGAAGCGTTAGAAAGACAACACTTAGGAACAGTTTCGAAAAATTGAGCATATATTAAATCCATTGACTAGCACAAAATTACAGACCTTTATAACCAATCGACACGTCTTCTTTTTTGTGACGTCGCAAAAACAATTCAGACGCTTTTGAAGTAACGTCAACAATTATTTCAAAAGTTTAGTATTGATAAACTATTGAAGAAAACTTTTCAAAATTGTATCACATTTTAGGTAATCATTAAATGTTCTTGCGTATCAAAATCGTGAATGTTAGATTTGAATGAAAAGTAGCTACTGTTTGTAACCACCAACTCCTATTCCTCAATATGACTATTGTTTAGAAATTGGTCAACAAAGGAACGACGTGAAGTTATTTAAATAATTCATGAGACAATTTAGATCTTAAGATGGAGTACTTTATGATTTAATCACGTAAAATTAAATCAATATACGTACATGACATGTTTACAGCCTTATTACATAATTTTTTACGATAATGCCATTCAAAGCTCGGTTTTCCTAGAGAACGCCTCATACATACATGTACATATTTTTGAAAGCACAATGCCAATTCGCATCAGAGCATCACACATTCGTATTAAAACTTACATGCTTTTAGATGTGTTATATTTAATGTTGAGATAAAAATCTTTTGCATGGTAGACTGGCAATATTAGTTAGCCTAACTTTCAACTATCATAAAGATATACATGCATATTAGAAAATTATGCAGTAAGTCTATTTGACAGTGAGGAATTGAGTGTAGGAATTTGGTTCAACTGACTGTTTCTTAGTGAAACATATTCATACCAGTTTTACCAAATGACTTGGTAATTGAAATCACGTGGTGTAGGTTTTTATAACAGAATCTTCATTTGTATGTCTCAGAGACAATACCATACCTACTCGAGTTTGAAACAAAGACCTTCTGACGGATAATCAGTTATAAAACTAAGACAATATGGTTACCAACAATGAAGCGCTGTGTTGCTTAACGTTACCATATTCTTCCAAGTGTTACATTTTCCCGCATTTTATATCAACGCAGAATTGTAACCACAAAGGTGCATGCATCGTTCCTTTACAGTTTTAGACATTTTCCAACGTTCTGCTTGGCAAATCAGAAATGGCTCATATTCACGACTTTTTACATCTTACAACACACAACTGTGTGCAATACTTACTCAAACCAAAACATTATGGGGGCAATTGACTATAGTAAATGACTAATGCTATGTATATATATATGGCAATATGGTATTCGGTTAGAGCAGAACCATATTTCATTACAATGTAAACAGTCCTGCAGTACAACCAACTAAGTACACAGTTAAAATGGCAACTGTTTTCTATCGGATTGTTTTTAAGGTTGTTTACATCTGATCAGAGGACTTTAAATACCATGTTATCTATAGTCTCTGGTCTGGGCTGGTATTCACAATGCATCATATTTTGACAAGTTAAAATTGGTTCCACTCATATTTCTTGCAAATTGAAGAATAACTTGTGTTTTCTTCGTGATAATACTACATGTAACTCTTTAAATAATACTTGAAAAATATGTAAAAATAAACATTTTCTTGCTAAGCTGATCTTAAGTTTGCTATTTATATGCTTCGTGAATACCACCCAAGGTCTCCTAGGGTTTTACTATATTCTACTTTGTAGTATGATAAATTAAATGTGTGGCGTTTCAATGTGTATGTATGTGTACTGTATTGCAAAGCCACAATTCTGTTATTCAACTCTTTCAATGATCATTTTGTAACGTGCCGGACGGACAGACACCAACAAATACTGTCAGTGAAAAGCTAGCTCACCACTAAGGGTAATTTGTTGGTATTGAATATGCCATTCTACTCTAATGACAATCTACAAGGTTAACAATTTGTGCATTATTATCCTATTACCTCCCTTAATGCACCCACAACCGTTACATTACTTCCCCCTCCGAGAAATCTCGTCCCGAGATTTGGGCTGGGAAACATGTGGGTAAGGCAACTCCAGTCTGGCAATTGACTTCATCCCACCGCTGCCACCATTTGTATAGTGCTGGACGGACTGACACCAAGAAATCCCGTCAGTAAAAAGCTAGCTCACCACGAAGGGTGGTTTGTTGGACTTATATATACCATTCTACTCTAATGACAAACTACAAGGTTTACAATTTGTGCATACTTATCCAATTAACTCCCTTTATGCACACAACAACCGTTAGAAGTTTTAACATGAGGAGCATGTTACCATACTGACCATAGCCAATGTCAATTATAAGAACATAGTCTGTCCATTGCAAGACATTTAACTCAATGGACCTGGCTGGTGATTCTATTTCTTTGTTACTCTCAACTTAATTCTCTGCTCCAACTTCAAATGGTTCAAACAGTAACTAGCCTGGTGTTTTACTGTATGGTGTTTACTGGTGTTTTTTGGATGGATATCCTTAAAGTAAGCTGTGTTATATTCCTGATAACATAAAGCTGGTTTAATTGTTGCTCAGCAATGAGCTCAAATCTAGTTCAACTTCAGCACAAAACATGACTGCGTTCAATAAATGCCTATTCCCCCCTGTCCATACAAAAGCTAAATCGATCAGAGGCATTAATTCTGTAGAAATGTTGGATAGTGTTATATGGCTTTGACAATGTAAGGTGTTTATGATGGTAAACAGGTATGCCAAGTTTGAAAGCAATGCCTTGATGAACTTAAAAAATATTTGAGTTTCAAGAACTTGAAAGTTTTGGTTAACATTTTCGAAAAGACGAACGGACAGCCAATCACTATATGCCTCCCATCTGCCATTAGTAGATGCCGGGGCATAAAAAAGGCTTATAATCACAGGGATTAAAATAGTTAAGAACTCGCCAAACATTATTACAACATATGTTTATTTGGTATAAAATGTTCAGATGATAACAAAATATCACAACATGTTTGTGTATAATAATACATTGGGTACATAAAAATATCATTAACCCTTTAACCCATACCACAGGAACTTTCCTAATTGAAAAAAAAATGAAAAAAAGCACTACTGTAGAGCCTGTATTAAAATATATTTTAATACAGTCTCTACAGCAGCAAATTTTATGTTTCAATTTTTTTTCCAAATATTTTTTTTACATTATGCAAGTTCCTGTGCCCATACATACTCAAGTAATTCAGTAAGATATGAAAGTAGAATGTGTTCATGTGCAGTTTTTTGGATCTTCCCTGATAAGATACCTTGCTAAGTCAATTTATGTAATTGGATTGTCCCTCTTTAATGGCTCATTATTGGAAAAGAACTGATCATGAACATGCCACATGGGATATGGGCATAGATTGAATGTATGTATGGAGTAAAGGGTTAATATTGCTGTTAAAATCAAAACGAAGCAACAACAGTTTCTGTCAACAAAATATTCATTGAACACAAATATGACTAAAATGTAAATTATTGTTTACAGTTAATTACACTGCAACCGATACAGTATGCATCAATTACAAAGTATATAGATATAAGTTGATATAGAACTATTCACGTACAATAATGAAGAATCTTTAACAACACAGCAAATTATTCAAATTAAATTCGAATTTAACAATAGTGGTAAAATCATGGTAATTAAAAATAATGCTTATCTCATCATTTCAATTTTCAATACATAATTTCAAAGCAAACTGAGCATTTGATGAAACAATTTAAGAGACAATAAATGATGAGTAAAACCCACAGGTAACTGTATCATTGATAGAGTAAAAAGAAAAAAAATACATTATAAATTTTATGTTAGATCCATCTAAGATATTATAATCTTATAAAAAAATATTTTTGGTTTACTCTTTATTAATGATACAGTTACCTGTGGCAAAACCCAATAACAAATCAAAACAATTATTGAATTGAGTTCAAAGTTAAACACTACATAATTGTGCACACAATTCTTTACAAGAACTACAACAGCGTGAAAACATGATTACCACATAGCCCCTTTATTTTGAACGCCCCCTCCCATCCGGGATTATTTTGAGCAAAACTTCTTACTTGGACAATTAATCAATTGTCCCAATATCCCATATCGTAAATATTTAATTCCAAATAAATCCTGAAAAACTAGCTAGCTAAATGGTCCACTATTATCAACACAGTAATGAATTAATTTTCTAATGAACCCATTATAACAGAAAGAAGAAGGTACTGTATGTGTAAAACCATTTAAGGATGTATGACATTATACATTACTATTGTGGTTGTGGTTGTGTAGTGCAGTGTATTTGGGGGAAATAGAGGGGGAGTTTATATGCGATACAGTTTTGAGACTTTTGAAAGATGTATCACCACTTGGGCGAAAATTTGGGGTTAAATGGTGCAATAGTGAAGACAATAATGAAGACAGGAATAAGGGCTGAAATGTGTTGAAATTTGTACTGCGGTATCCGTTCCCATATGTACTCAGTCTTCAACTCTTGAAACATGTTTTAAAAATCATAAAACCAACTTTTTGTCAATGAAAATGGCAGAAGACGATAATCAAAGTGTAATTTTATTATAAGCTATTGCCATGCATGAATAAAACCAGGTCACCTTAAGTGTGATTAATGCACACTTGAATTAATTCAGTAGTTTTTTGTTTAAAACTATGATTTCTGAGCAATAAATATCCCTGTTTATTTTTATTATGGTATTGAACTATTAATTATGCTAGGTAACAGGTGAAAATATGTACCAGTATACCTGACCAATTGGACCCAACAAATTGCACAAGACCAGCAGGTAGCTGGAATCCCCTTTCAGTCCTGATAGGTATGGTTTAGCGTGGGAAAGCACTTGTCATTGATCCATTGCTGTTTTTCATCTTTAATGCAACACAATTTCGATAAAAAACCAATATCACATTTAAAAGCCGGTGTTATATCACATAGAAAGTTTCACAAGGTGTTCTAAGACTGTAATGTTTCAACTATAGTGTTCATACTGTCAGAAGTCTTCATTTTATCCTTCCTTTCCAACCTTTCTAAAGCTTGTCGTCTTAATGCTGTGTTCAGTCTACTTGCTCCCCACATCCATAACCATTCAGGTATCATGTTAGAAATCCACATCTATAAAATAAAGGTTAAGGATAGGTTTATAGTCATATACTCTAAAATCATAATATTTGTGGGGGATTTAATTTTGTGGATGACCAGAAACAAGAAATTAAATCCCCAATGAATAATTATACCAATAAATATGTCAAGTTTACAGTGGATACAAGGTATAAGGTTTGGTTTGTGCAAATTTACAGGAAATAAAGTAAAACAAGACAAACTCCAGGATTGCTCAATGTTTCGACTGTATTGTCTTCATCAGGAATAATAATAATAAACAACAAAGAAATAAACAACGTCATGGGTTATGACGTCATAAAAGATGAAGTTATGTTTGGCGTAAAAAACGTTACAAACGTTTTGGCGTAAAAAATGAAGTAAAAAACGTTACAAACGTTATCACTGATACAGTTATCACTGTTTTTGTCTTAATTTGTCAAATTTACAGGACTAATTTAATGTAAATTTATATCAATTGACAACTTGTGATAGATCCTCTATATACAAACCTGTAAAGTGTGTGGCCAATACCCAGTAGTTCTACCACTACAACCTAGCGTGGCCACAGCATGTTGGGCGTATATTTCAGCAGATGGAACCAGGAAGCTATGACTGGTCAATGTTTTACTATATCTTGTCATCTTGGTATTAACATAGAAAGGTCGCAAACACTGTATAACAATCCCATGATTCTTGTATTCATACTTCAAAGCTCGAGCAAAATAATCCAGAAAACTCTGTAAATAGATTAAGTTAAAAATTCAAATATTGTTTTTAGTTCTACTGGTCAACAGTATTTCAGTCATATAGAGACTACCCAGTCACAGTATCCTGACAATAGGCAAACCAGCAGTTACCTGGAACTAACAATGCTGAGCCCCAAGCAAGGGGAGACTACCCAGTCACAGTATCCTGACAATAGGCAAACCAGCAGTTACCTGGAACTAACAATGCTGAGCCCCAAGCAAGGGGAGACTACCCAGTCACAGTATCCTGACAATAGGCAAACCAGCAGTTACCTGGAACTAACTATACTGAACGCCAAGCAAGGGGAGACTACTCAGTCACAGTATCCTGACAATAGGCAAACCAGCAGTTACCTGGAACTAACTATACTGAACGCCAAGCAAGGGGAGACTACCCAGTCACAGTATCCTGACAATAGGCAAACCAGCAGTTACCTGGAACTAACTATACTGAACGCCAAGCAAGGGGAGACTACTCAGTCACAGTATCCTGACAATAGGCAAACCAGCAGTAACTGGAACTAACTATACTGAACGCCAAGCAAGGGGAGACTACCCAGTCACAGTATCCTGACAATAGGCAAACCAGCAGTTACCTGGAACTAACTATACTGAACGCCAAGCAAGGGGAGACTACTCAGTCACAGTATCCTGACAATAGGCAAACCAGCAGTTACCTGGAACTAACAATGCTGAGCCCCAAGCAAGGATGATATACAAGTACTATTTCTAATGACTTTGCAAGGTGTTTTTCGTTATATAATAGGGGCCGTTATCTGGCCCCTTCCCCTGGAAAAAAATTCTTTAAAATCATGCAGTTTTCCACGAAAAGAAGGTTTACAATGACAAAATCATTCCCCATGTTACCAAAATACAAATATTTTTCCCCCAATTAAAGGTAAAGCCCCCACCCCCAAGTTTCCAAAACAAGAGCTGACCACGAACAGCGCACTCCACTATTCGCGGCGCCATGCTAGGATAGTACAATCATTATACATTCAAAACAAAATGCTTCATAACAGCAGCATTACCCTCTGCTGTGTAGAGGTTGGGGCTTCTAAGTCGAAAAAGGGGGATAATTTGGACAAATTATGCAGGACCGTTACCTACTCATGTGTAGGTCCTCTTGGTCATTGAAAGTAAACAAATCAGCATGTCTTAGTCCAAAAGGGGGCATAATTTCAACAAAATGCACAATAGTAATCTTCTCCTGTGTAGGGATTGAGGTCATGATGGTGAACAAGTATGCAAAGTATCAAAGCAATATATCAATTCACTTTGAAGATATAAGGGGTTAAAAAAACCTGTACCTAAACTATAACATTCGCATTTCTAAGTCCAAAAGGGGACATAATTTCAACGAAATGCTTGATAGAGTTAACCACCCCTGTGTAGGGGTTGGGGTCATGATGGAGAACAAGTATACATAGCATTATGTGAATGCACTTTGAAAATATTAGAGGTGAAAAAACCTGTACCTAAACTTTAACATTTGCACTAAGTTGAAAAAGGGGGCATAATTTAACCAAATGTTTGATAGAGTTACCTACCCCTGTGCATGGGTTGGAATCATGATGGTGAACAAGTATGCAAAGTATCAAAGCAATATGTCAATGCACTTTGAACATATTAGAGGTTAAAAAACCTGTACCTAAACTTTAATGTCCAACAGGGGGCATAATTTCAACAAAATGCTTGATAGAGTTACCCACCCCTGTGTAGGGGTTGGGGTCATGATGGTGAACAAGTATGCAAAGTATCAAAGCAATATGCCAATGCACTATGAAGATATTAGAGGTCAAAAAACCTGTACCTAAACTTTAACATTTGCACTAAGTTGAACAAAGGGGCCATAATTTCACCAAAATGCTTAATAGAGTTACCTACCCCTGTGTAAGGGTTGGGCTCATGATGGTGAACAAGTATGCAAAGTATCAAAGCAATATGTCAATGCACTATGAAGATATTAGAGGTTAAAAAACCTGTACATGTACCTAAACTTTAACATTTGCACTATTTGCACTAAGTATAAAGAAGGAGCATAATTTCAACAAAATGCCTGAAAGAGTTACCTACTCCTGCATATGGGTTGGGGTCATAGTGGCAAACAAGTATGCAAAGTATGAAAGCAATATCTTAAAGGACTTAGAGAATATAAGAGGTTAAAAACCTGTACCTAAACTTTAACAAAAGTGTTACGCCGACGCTCGGGTGACTGCAATAGCTCCCCTTATTCTACGAATAGTGGAGCTAAAAAGCCCTGCTTTAGTATGCCACTGCATGGGATCAACCAGAGACCTCTCACATCTGAGGTAGATACCACTAGACTATAAGGGAAAGTAGCAACTGTAATTAAACCATCTCTACATTTCATATCAACACACAAAACTACAGTCAAACCACCATAACAGAGGGCATATAGATTTGTTATAGCTGAAAGGGGGTCAATTAGATTTTTATAGGTTAAACTAGGTCATTCATATTTTTATACTCCCAGATACATAGTATATGGGGGCTATATTGGAGTCATGCTTGAGGTTGGTTGGTTGGTCTGTTGGTCAGTGTAAATTTTGTCTGCGCTATTTCTCTGTATAGTCCAGAGAATTTGACACGACTCTCGAACTTCTATTAGCATAATTTAACAGCTGATTTATAGTCTATAATTATAATCCCGGTTGTATGTTTTCATAATCGGAAAGTATTAGGAAGACGCTCGAGTTGTAATACAAACACCAATCTATAGGACCGATATAACACGATTTGCTCGCGGAAATTTATATATTCAACGCAAGAACCTTGTTATATATTCATTCATAAAGGTCAGGTTCATGTCAAATTCTCGGAGCTATAACCATAGGTCGGACTTCAATAAAACTTTGCATGACTGATCAGTACCAAGTCTAGTTGTGCATATCGTCGGACACACTTGTCAGACAACTTGTAAGGGAGTTTTTGTTTCTTGTTTTTGACACTTATATGTTTTGTCTACGCTTTTCCTCTGCAACCATTGGTTGGATTTCAATGAAAGTCTGCATTACATTCATTTTCTCTAAGACCACCAATGGGAACAGCATAAAGTAATCTTAGTTGCCAGAAGGTCTCTCTCAACAGGTTGAATATCTTTGAAAATGGTCTTACTCATTCACTCACCTACAAGTTACATATTCCTCTTTGTCCCCAGTGGGATAAAAGGCTTCTGAAAATGATCTAAAGGGGGATAATAGTAATGGTTTTTGCAGTGAGGTATAGTAATATTCAAATAGTGGTATTTCTTTGCAGATGGTCTTCAACACAAGTTGGACCTCAAAATGATCATCAACACACAGAATTACAGACAAATCTATCATTGGTACTAGTAGTAACTAGTTTGATAGGCGCAAGATCTCTTGATATCACTGTTGTCATTCATTGTTCGGAAATGTTTTGTGCGAATCATATTCTAAATATTACATTATCATTTGAGCTTTTTCTAAGGTTATGAGATAAATAGAATCTTACATTTGTGCTTATTACATATGACTTTCATCAAACTTGTCTACAAATCTAATATGACACTCAGCAAAGCTTTGTGTTATATTGTGCACTGGTCTGACAGAATGTGTATGTAATGAACACTCGAGCAAGATTTTCTATTACTGTATATGGAGAATAAGATATCAGACCTTGGTACCAGCATAAACAGTCATCTGGGGAGTAATCTGTGAACAAGCTCCAGAAGATACTACCACTACAGCTCCTCGACCCCTGAAATAACATCAAACATGTATACAGATACAACCACTACAGCTCCTCGACCCCTGAAATAACATCAAACATATATACAGATACTACCACTACAGCTCCTCGACCCCTGAAATAACATCAAACATGTATACAGATACAACCACTACAGCTCCTCGACCCCTGAAATAACATCAAACATATATACAGATACTACCACTACAGCTCCTCGACCCCTGAAATAACATCAAACATATATACAGATACTACCACTACAGCTCCTCGACCCCTGAAATAACATCAAACATGTATACAGATACAACCACTACAGCTCCTCGACCCCTGAAATAACATCAAACATGTATACAGATACAACCACTACCACTCCTCGACCCCTGAAATAACATCAAACATGTATACAGATACAACCACTACAGCTCCTCGACCCCTGAAATAACATCAAAAATGTATAAACAGGAGATTCAATTTGATTATTTTGGGACTGTTTAAAATTTTATAGCTCAATCAATACGGCCTTCATGAAAGCTCAGCGGTAGAGCGCCTGTTGAAGGGTTGGATGTCTCTGATTCTACCACAGGCTGAATCATACTTAAGATAAAATAAGAAGATGGCTAAGATGGCCCAGCTCACCTATGCTCATTGATCAAGTAGAACCAAATTCAAATTGGACCTTGATTTTGTTGCCATGGTAACCAGAGTTCTGCATGCATTTCAATTATTTAGCTATATTTAGAATGGACCACTCATGGAACATTGTTACCAATTTGTAATGAAATCTAGTCTGTACTTTCAGATAAAAAGATTTTACTATAGGTATTCAGGGAAAAACGATCCCCACCCTGTGTCGGCCATGTTTTTGACGAATCATGACAAAAATGTCAATTTTGTACAAGAGTCACGCACTTACACAGTTACTATTTCTGTAAAATTATTTAGCCCATTTTAATGATTTTTTAAGGATTTTCCCCTATAGGTTGCCATGGCAACCAGAGTTCTGCAAGGATAACAATTCTTTTAGCTAGTTTTAGAAAAGACCATCAAAGGAACAAACAACTATTTCTTTAAAATTATTTTGAGATCAGGCCAGTGGTCGATTTTTTAAAAAGTTTTTCCAATGGCAACCAGTTAGTTTAGCTATTTAAAGAAATGACCACCAAAGAACATTCCTATGAAGTTTGGTTGAAATTGGCCAAGTGGCTTAAGAGAAGAAGTCGTTTGAATGAATTGATGACGCATGCACGGACGACAGATGAAGAGTGATCACAAACGTTCATCCTGTCACTATGTAACAGGTGAGCTAAAAATGGTACCAATAATTCCCTTGCTATTCACAAAGCATTAATAGAAAACTGGCTTCTCTTCTTATATACCCTTGTGGCAATGGATAACATCAGGTATGGGGTGACAAGAGTGGTTCATATTGTTGTTTCACAATTGACCTAAAATATATTTTAATATTTTATAGCCCAATGCTGAGCACGATGCAATGGTGATTATATTGAGCACATATACAGGCGATCATGTGATGTTGCAAACATTTGATTTGAGTATAAAATTGTGTCAGCTTACCTTTCAACCATTTGTGGAAGAATCATGTGCGTCATCTGTAATAATACATATACAATCTAAAATTACGATTGAACATATCCAAACTTCACACTTATACAGGGGGTGTCAACAAGCCAAATTACCGAGAGCTGTCCACGAACAGCGCGCTCCACTATGCGCAGTGCCATGCTAAGATAGTATAATCATTATATATTCAAAACAAAATGCTTCATATCAGCAGCATTACCCTCTGCTGTGTTGCAGTTGGAGCTTTTAAGTCAAAAACGGAGATAATTTGGACAAAATGCAAGACAGTTACCTACTCATGTGTAGGTCTTCTGGGCCATGAAGGTGAACAAATAAGCATTTCTTAGTCCAAAAGGGGGCATAATTTCAACAAAATGCTAAAAAGTTATCTATTCCTGTGTAGGGGTTAGGGTCATGATGGTGAACAAGTATGCAAAGTATCAAAGCAATATGTTAATGCACTTTGAAGATATTAGAGGTTAAAAGACTAGTACCTAAACGTTAACATTTGCAAGTCCAAAAGGACTTGATAGAGTTACCTACCCCTGTGTAGAGGTTGGGTCATAATGGTGAACAAGTATGCAAAGCAATATGTGAATGTACTTTGAAAATATTAGTGGGAAAAAACCTGTACCTAAACTTCAACATTTGCACTAAGTGGAAAAAGGGGGCATAACTGCACCGAAATGCTTGATAGTTACCTACCCCCGTGTAGGAGTTTGGGTCATGATGGTGAACAAGTATGCAAAGTATTAAAACAATATGCACTTTGAAGATATTACCTGTACCTACACTTTTACAACATTTGCACTATTTGCACAAAGAAGAAAAAGGGGGCATAATTTCAACAAAATGCCTGATAGGGTTACCTACTCCTGCATATGGGTTGGGGTCATGATGGCGAACAAGTATGCAAAGTATGAAAGCAATATCTCCAAGGACTTTGAAAATAAAAGAGGTTAGAAAACCTGTACCTAAACTTTAACATAAGCACTGACACTGACACTCGGGTGACTGCAGTAGCACTCCCCTTATTCTACAAATAGTGGAGCTACAAATTCTGAAAATCATATGCAGCTAAATATTTTTGCTAAACAAGAGGCCTTCATGTTATTACAATAACATTGTAGAGGGTTGATCATCATCAATCATGTGAAATAACAGCCATACTGCTATCCACCTTAAATTGTAAATAATACTATAGAAAATAGACCTTAGAAGAAGATACAAAGAGTAACAGATTGCAGGGGTTCTACTGACTAACAATGTCCAATCCTGAAAATGAAGTATTGTTACGGTTGCCATTAACACACATCCCTACATATCTCTGTTTCAAACTGTGTTTCATTGTTAAAAACTCAGCTTACGAAACTTAGAAATGACCATAACTTTGTCAATTCTTTAATAAATGTTTCCATCAAATAATTTTTCTTTTCTCTAGAAAAGTTCATTCTTCTTAGTTCAGCAAATCCAGATTTCCGGATTATTCCGGAATTGTAGAACCCCTGAGATTGTGATTCTGTGTGTGGGAGAACTATAGACTGTTACGGACTACCGTTCTTTGTTCCTGGAAACCCTAAGACAAAATTAATGATGTACATACCATAGTAGCAGCAGCAACATTTATATTCACAATTTGCCATAATCTCTGAAACGAACAAAGAACCGTACAGTTCACAACTTCATATAAGTTTTAGAAACAAATAAAATGTGAAGAAGAAAATTGCTATAATGGCTATTTATCCAAAAGGTGGTCAAAACAACAAACCATTGTTAAATAGTAATTTCAAATGAACTTAAATTTGTCAATAAAGTTTTTCATTAAGTAACTTTTTATTTAAATACATGTATTAGGAAATCCTGCCAAAACTGTAGGAGGTTTGAGGATTTGCGCCCACATGAATGCGACTAGGGACAGACAGGTGGCATGAAAGACAAGCTGAATCCAGTACAGTCACGCCTCGGTACAACAACCCTGATTGTTCCCAAGCAAAATGTCTTCTAACAAATATGTCAGTATACTGGATTGATACAAAAAGTGTTTTAAAACATTTGTTCCCATAAAATGCTGTAAGTATTAAGTATATGTAATTTTTAGTACATCAGTGTCATTATATCAAGACCTGATAGTACCCCCCCCCCATTACAAATCAAACAGTTCAACTCACATCAACAAATCCCCCCCTTTACAAATCAAACAGTTCAACTCACATCAACAAATCCCCCCCCCCTTTACAAATCAAACAGTTCAACTCACATCAACAGGTACATCTAGAAATAACTGTGGATGATCATACATAACTCCCACATTATTCACTGTATAAATAAACAATAAAGAATTATAGAAACAGGGTAAAACAATGGTACAATGGGAACACATTAACCAGGTCCTCAAACCTTCTTTTAACATAATTGAACAGTTGATTTCTTGTCTATAATTTGAGAGCATTATCAATATGCACTTAGTATAACAAATACAGCGGTGATAGCTGAGCTCAGTGGTAAGGCACTAGGGATGTCAATCCAGAGGTTGTTGGTTCAATCCCCGGCATGGTAACTGGACTTTTCAATAATTCTATTTATAGTATTTCCCGCTGTATCTGACCGTGTGGACAGCAAAGTATCTAGGTAAAGGTGTCAGGAAGCTGTGCATCGGTGCTATACATCGGGCACATTAAAGAACTAGGCTGTCTATTCCAAATAAGAGCTAGGCACACTTCTTGCTCCTATCACGACCTTTCTATCAGTTGCTTACTCTGCCCCTCTTGTCAGATCATGCAGTATCTGCACTGGTAGAGGATGAACCTGCGCCTTTGTGGCTGCAACACTAGATGTAAAGTGCCTTTGAATGTGTGTTCGCATGAAAAGGGCGCTATATAAATCTGGTATATTGATTTTCATTCAAATACTAATCTAAATCACTGGTAAGGCATGACGTTCTCATGCACAAAAAGCTTGTAATACATTCATGCATAAAGGCCAAGGACAAGTTTAATTTGTTTGGATTATAGATCTGAAAATGGCTTATAAATACAATTTTTATTACAGGTCATTTGAGAGACAAGTTCTACAGCTCATAAAATCATTCTGGACACCTCATTACTGATGGTATCTATCGCCAAGAGGGTAGAACAGATGTTAGTTTCCTTTCTAAGATACTGAGCGCCAAGCAATCAAATCTGGAACATTTTTTATTTCGACGATATCCTGAAATGATTTTACATTCAAACAATCAGTTCAATGTGCATCTGGCTACTGTTTTATCAAAGCATTACTTTCTCAGCGGCAGAAGGCGCTGTGGTACACCAGCACCTTAAAGCCAGAATCTGCTTTCCCCAGCGCCTTAAATCCTAGAATGGTGTCTTTAAATCAGTATTGGGTGTTAATATAATTTTGTCTGTATTGTGTTATTTAAGTGATTATGGCTTGTATTGTGTGAAAAAGTTCTTAAACTAGGGTTTAAATTAAGAATACCCATGCAGTTACAGCTTTTAAATTTTTTAGCCATTCTCATGGAATTGTGGGAGCTCAAATTCTAGAAATGCCCCAGCGCCTTAAAAGAATTCTTGGCCTGCATTAAAGCTAGCGTAACTCTATAAAATTTTCTGTAAATATTGCGTATGTTGATAATATTTGCGCAAATGCGTTTTACCAAGACATTTTAACTTATATTCTGTCTTAGGTAGGTTTTTGCGAAAATCTACACAATGTCATAGTGAGAGTGACCTTAAGATAACAAATAAGAATGCAGTGAGGAGAAATTTACAAGCACTGTTGATTTCGACTGCGACATGTTTTTATAGACTGTGATTAGTAACAAAAACATGTTTAAAGCATCGAAAGTTATCAAACATTTATGTATATTTTTGTTATTCTGGTTCCCGCTCTATTGGTGATATTGTGGCCTGGCCTACATTCAATATTTTTATGTAAATTTATGCAACAACATGCGATCGATTAGTAAAACACACTAGGAATTTGCAAAAGCGAAATATGTACATGTAGATTTACGTGACATTTATGCAATCAGGGCTTTTTCTTTTCATCTTGGGAAGGGGCCTTAGCCTCAAAATTTTGGAAAATAATGCCCGAGTATTTCCTGATTCGGGGAACAAAAAGTAGGAACAACTTTGGATTTTTGGCAAAACTGCATGATTTTAAAGAAATTTTCAATTGGGAAGGGGCCCTTTAAAGGCCACTATTATATTAGGAGAAACATCCCAGGCGATGTTAGTAAAACAGACTCAGTACCCAGATAACAAATTATAAACACGATACCTAGCACTCCTATTTCCTTGTCTTTTATACTATCCCATATCAAGTTGTATGTATCTCTACCAACGGCAAAATCCACAGCCACACAGCTTGTCTGTACATGGTATTCTTCTTCTACAAAATCATAAAAAAACATCAATTGTATACCACAGGCTTTAGTTTACATCAACAGTGGGATTGAAACCTATACTATACGATAACACTGCCTATCAAAATAAAGTTCATTAGAATCACTCAGCTATTCCATCACTGAACAAGAGCAAAAATGTTAAAAATATGCCTGTCTAGGGGCATGGTGAATGAAAATTAAACAATCTAAGTAGGTCTATTTCTGAATTTTTTGGTAAATCAAGGGCCATAATCCCTGAAGGCATGGGCCAATTCAGCTCATAATTTTACTTGGCCAAGATATTTTGTCCATATACTTTTCACCCAGCTTAAAGGTGATCAGATGAAAACTGTTTGAATAGGAGTACAGATAAGGCCAATTTGCACAAATTTTGGTACTTCAATGGCCATGGTCAATTTAAGAAGGCCTGTGCTGATTGGGCCTAGCCTACATATCATGCCCATAAGCATTGGTGAGGTGTATAAAAAATCTAAATACCAAGACCATCTGAACTCATACAATTAAATCATTTACCATCTTATTTCATCGAAACATAAATAACATTGACAGTTTTTGTCATGATATGGTTGTAAGCATAGATAACTGACTTGTAACATTGTATCATTGAAAATGAAAGAAAAATAAATATTTTGTAAAAATTGTTTGTGTATTGCAATTTTTTTCTCAATTTTATTTTCACTCTGTTTCAATGATACTATTATCTGTGGTTGGAGTACTGTAATAGAATATGTTCAAACTGTGTATATGGACAATGTATCTTATTAGAAACAAAACAAGAGCACCGCGTATGAGTGCTAGACACTTTACTTGATAGTACCCTTGCTCATCTGTAAGTAAAAATTCTAAGAGTAACAAGGGCAGATAACTCATATATGTCATAGGGTGGCCAGCCCCTTGTTATGGTCAATAACTATGTTGAGTTTCAAGTGGATACCTTTGATAGTTTTTGAGAAATTGACATTTTTGTGTAAAAATTCAAAGTCAGAAAAGGGGCATAACGATATATACTATAACTAATTACAAGAGGGCCCAAAGGGCCATAGGTCGCTCACCTGTCCTAGTAGTTCATGCACCCCTAATGGTAGCCTCTATTGCATGTACAATGTTTTCATATGGTCTTTTGCTTTATAATTTACATCACATTTAGACCCAATGACATATTGAAGTGATTTGACCTTGTGACCTAGTTTTTGACCCCGGATGACCCAATATCGAACTTGACCTAGATTTTGTTGAGATGATCATTGTGACCAAGTTTCATAAAGATGATGCCCAAATTGTGACCTCTAGTGACTACACAAGGTTTTTCTATGATTTGAGCTTGTGGCCAAGTTTTTGACCCCCAAAGACCTGATATCGAACTTGACCTAGATTTTGATGACATGATCATTGTGACCAAGTTTCATAAAGATTAAGTTAAAATTGTGACCTCTAGTGACAACACAAGGTTTTCTATGATTTGACCTTGTGACCTAGTTTTTGACCCCAGATGACCAAGTATCGAATGTGACCTAGATTTTGTTGACAAGATCATTGTGACCAAGTTTCATAAAGATTAGGCCAAAATTGTGACCTCTAAAGACAACACAAGGTTTTTCTATGATTTGACCTTGTGACCTAGTTTTTGACCCCCGATGACCCAATATCAAACTTGACCTAGATTTTGTTGACATGATCATTGTGACCAAGTTTCATAAAGATTAGGCCAAAATTGTGACCTCTAGTGACTACACAAGGTTTTACTATGATTTGACCTTGTGACCTAGTTTTTGACCCTGGATGACCCAATATCGAACTTGACCTAGATTTTGTTGATATAATAATTGTGACCAAGTTTCATAATGAATAGGCCAAAATTGGGACCTCTAGTGACTACACAAGGTTTTTCTATGATTTGACCTTGTGACCTAGTTTTTTACCCCGGATGACCCAATATCGAACTTGACCTAGATTTTGTTGGGGTGATCATTGTGACCAAGTTTCATAAAGATTAAGTTAAAATTGTGACCTCTAGTGACTACACAAGGTTTTTCTATGATTTGACCTTGTGACCTAGTTTTTTACCCCGGATGACCCAATATCGAACTTGACCTAGATTTTGTTGAGATGATCATTGTGACCAAGTTTCATAATGATTAAGCTAAAACTGTGACCTCTAGTGTATACACAAGTAATTGTGGACGGACCAAGAGTGATCACAAAAGCTCACTCTGTCACTTTGTGACAGGTGAGCTAATAAAATGCTGGACAGATTGTTTCCTCTTGTCAGTAGATGTAGGTCATCACATTCCACAAGTGTGTTTACTTCCAAGTTAAAAGCTTTGATATTGTTTGAGAAAATTATGTTTATATTTCTATGTACTAAGTTGAAACAAGGGCAGGTAGCTCAATAAATACACATCACAGGGTTACCAGTCTAATCAGTATGGACTCTCCTTGTGATGGTGAATAACTTTGTTGAGTTTCAAGTGGATACCTACGTAGTTTTTAAGAAAAGGACTCAAACAATAAACTTAACCAACGCATGCGCAGTTACACACACAGACCATCCCGTCACGAAATTCAATAGCTGGACTTTTTTGCTTCAAAAAGTCGTTAGAAAAATGCATAATAATCATATAGGTCACTTCACTCATTTAGGAGTTATATATCTGCCCTTGATTTATCAGAACACACAAATTCAGAGAAAAACACTAGTTTCAAGGGCTGATAACTCATAAATAGGTTTGATGATCTATGATTATTTTTGTATTTTTCTGTCTCTAACATGATACTGTCTTTAGTTAACTTATATACAAAGTTTGAACAAATTTTTTTACTGGTATTTGGGAAATTTTTGCCCAATCTGAGTTCTCTCATATTTACAAGAAACTCAAGGGTTGCCCTCAAAAATGTTGTAACTGCTTATCATTAAAGAAAGATACAATATAGTATATATATATACAAGAAAGGAATGATGTCCGTCCCCAGAACGTATATATCAAAATAAATCAAACCTAATAATATTGTAATATTGTGATACCCCTGAAGAGCCTGTTAAAGGCGAAATGCATTGGGTTTTTGATAAAATAATTGAGTTTTGATACTCATTTCGTCATTTTTTTTGGATATATATATAAATTATATATATGCAGGCAACCCTGGAACTGCAACAAACACCTATAACAACACATCCAAGGTATTCAATGACTATACATCAATACTCCGTACACACATTTGTATATGTTTTGGTGTTTATCTTTGTTGAAATTTGAACCTCATTTGGATACAATACAAACAAAAGGCTAAATTCAAAAATATATATCTGGTTAATATCATCATTCCAAACACATGTGCAGTACAATGGTCAATATTTGCAGGTAAGCAGCAGCCCAATACGGGGTTATTACAATTTTTAACGAATACCTGTTTCACCCAGTTGACATAATATGTGAAGTGATTTTAGTTTGGAAAATATCTTCACTGAAATTACTCTCATTTTCTACTGCAATGTTGAAGAAACTGATAATATTACTCACATTAATTAGCAATAGCCAGTGTATGGTATACCACAGTGATAATTGCATACTGATTGAAAAATGTCTAGTTAGAACATTCTTTCAGTGAAGGATTGTGAAGAATAGCAAAAATGCATGCATCTAATGTAAGCATAAAAAAAAATTATTATAAATATAGCAAGAACAAGAAATATCACTGAATGTGATGAATACCCCCAGAAACTGCTTGACACCATCACTTAAATGTGCTCTGACAAACAACTAGTCTTAGTAATGATCATTCATGCAAACGTTCATTGAAATCAAACCAATGGTAACAAAGGAAAAATTCATAAGTGTAAAAAAACAAAGGGCCATAGCTCCCTTAAAATTGATCCTATTAATGATAGTCGAGGATATGCACAACTAGACTAAGTACTGACCATTCATGCAAAGTTTCGTTGAAATCTGACCATTAATAACAGAGAAATAGCGCAGACAAAATTTATAAGTGTAAAAAAATAAAGGGCCATAACTCCCTTACAATTTATCCGACCAATGTGTGCCGAGGATATGCACAACTAGACTTGGTACTGATCATTCATGCAAAGTTTCATTGAAATCCAACCAATGGTAACAGAGAAATAGCGCAGACAAAATTTATAAGTGTAAAACAACAAAGGGCCATAACTCCCTTAAAATTTATCCGAGCAATGTGTGCCAAGGATATGCACAACTAAACTTGGTATTGGTCATTTATGCAAAGTTTCATTGAAATTCGACCATTAATAACAGAGAAATAGCGCAGACAAAATTTATAAGTGTAAAAAAATAAAGGGCCATAACTCCCTTAATATTCATCCGACCAATGTGTGCCAAGGATATGCACAACTAGACTTAATACTGATCATTCATGAAAAGTTTCATTGAAGTCCAACCATTGGTAACAGAGAAATAGCGCGGACAAAATTTATAAGTGTAAAAAAACAAAGGGCCATAACTCCCTTAAAATTTATCCGACCAACGTGTGCCAAGGATATGCACAACTAGACTTGGTACTGATCATTCATGAAAAGTTTCATTGAAATCCAACCATTGGTAACAGAGAAATAGCGCGGACAAAATTTTTAAGTGTAAAAAAACAAAGGGCCATAACTCCCTTAAAATTTATCCGACCAGCTTATGCTGACGATATGCACAACTAGACTTGGTACTGATCAATCATGCAAAGTTTTGATGAAATCCGACCAATGGTTACAGAGAAATAGCGCGGACAAAATTATACGGACCAACCAACCACAGACCAACCAACCATCCTCAAGCATGACTCCAATATAGCCCCCATATACCATGTATCTGGGGGTATAATAACAATCATAGTACTGACACAGTCCTCTACCATAGAGAAGCATTATAAATAAAGTTATCAGCCTGTGAATTTAGGATTTGAAACTATATGTCCGCATCAGCAAAAGTGACTAGCTTTCAATTACATTTAATACACATTTCCTGTGGACGTTACTTGTTTGATTGATCAATAATTACAATAATTTTTAAATAATAACTTGTCCCAGACAATAGAACAAGCACTAATATCACAGACTGAAAATAAGCAAATTAGAATACATATATCATACAGTGCCCACCAAAAACAACCATATAGTTGCAAAATTAAACTTGGTTAAATTATTCAATATCTGTTTATCGGACTGTCACAACTATCATATTAGTTTCTGAAACAGTGATTGAAACTACAATTACTAAATGGGCCAAAGAATAGACAGAAGTAAAGATGATTCTGATGAAGATGTTCTGAATTAAAATAACCATATGATTGATCTAAAAGGCTGAATGTTCAATCTTTTTTGGGCATTGTATATTTATATATACTGAATACTGAACAGACACTTATTCTTTTACAAAACTTATACTTATATGTGTGCCAGGTGTACAACATCTTATATACCTATTTGTTTAGCAGCTCTGTAAAGCCGATTCTCAGGTTTACTTATCAGAACAAGATTCAGGCCTCTACTTGCAAGTTCTCTAGCGTAAGCTCGACCAATACCTTCACTGCTTCCAGTTACCACTGTAAAAAGTAAAAACACTATCATAAAGACCAAATAACTTCTAAGTTCATGAAATTACCTATTAGTGCAGCAGCTTTATTTAGTTTTTCTTTAGTTCTGCTTATCAGAACAATATTCATTCCTCTTTTAGCGAGTTGTTTGGCGTACTCCAATCCTATCCCTTCACTGCCTCCTGTTACCACTGAAAAACAGGTGCAACATTATTAAAGGTAGCAGTGATCATTGACTGTTTGTATGAGATATTACTAAATGATCAGAAAAGAAATGCATAAGGATGGCATGGTGGTGAGCAGAAAACACTATTGACTACTGATCGAGAGGTCCCTGGTTCGATTCTAGGCCTGGGCACTTGGTCAGTTCTGAAACACTTTTTAGTGTTTCCCACCCAACTAGAGATTTACATGTTGGTAAGCCAGAGGAAGTATTGTGTGTATCATTGCTGTACACATAGTAGGGGTGACTATTGAGTCCAATTTTGACTATTGCTATTGCTAAAAGTACTATTGTGATACTATTGTATTGCTGGAAACTATTGCAATTGCAATACTATTGCAATAGTTATTGCCAAGATTTGAAAACCAGAGATTAACTTGTAAATGCAAATTTGCACTGTGTAAGATATCACTTTGTTGTACAACACACAAATCTAATTTGTGGAAATGATTTAAAATGAATTTGACAGAAATAGAAAATAAAATTAAGGCGATATTGGTCCATTGTGGCTGTTTTGATGCGTGTGGTTATTTACAATTAGTTTTTTAACGAAAACGTTATTTTAAATTAATGTTAAACTTTATTTATAAAAAGGAAACTATTGTAACTATCAATAGTTGAGCTAAATATCGGCGATAGTTATTGGATCGAGACTTTTACTATCGATCCATACTATCGGGACACTCGGAATCGCAATGCATCGATATTTCGATGCATCGGCCCACCCCTAACACAGAGTACATTAAAGTGCCATGCATATTCAGAGTCTATTCAGTAAGAGCTAGGGTAGCATACAAGATTCCTTTAATCACACCTCTACTGTAAGACTGCCCTTTTCAGACAACTACCAAATAATTCAAAGAGGTGTTAGGCACTGCCGCAGTATAAATAGATTGATAGACGTGCTCTACAGCTACAGCCAATATATTATAATATATGACTCATAATATGAGAGTGTGTTGTCAGATGTGTATGTTAATTTATTAGATTTTAATACATTTAAATGTTTGATTAAGATATTTTGTAATGTAATCTTAATGTATTTATCTAGGAGGCCCGTACACGTTTGTATGAATACCTGCTTCCATAAGGAAACTTTATACAGTAGCATCTATGCCTAAAAAAGCTATAACTTTGTGCGTTCCTACAAGATTGTGCATTTTAGTAAAATGCTGATTGCTTTACTAAATTTCCAATTCCCGTGTCTAAATTCCTTTTTAAGTTATTTAAAGACATTTATCCAGCTGAATAATGCATGTTAACATATTCACTGCTTTCCGTCGCAAAATCCGAAGCAATTGGTGTTCTCAAAATTTGCAGTAGATAGATATGATATATCAAAGATCTAAATACAAACAAACATGTTACTAAAATCGGTAATTGTGAAATATATTCACAAGCGGAATAGCCATTAACTTAAAAACAAAAGATCAAACTTTATGTTACCAAACTTTACATTGGCAAAATCCTCCTGTGCTCTCTTTATGTGCATGAACTTACAAGACACACACCTATCAAAATCAAGACTGCTAACTGCATACACGTCATGTATGTAACAATGAGGCAGATTTTGCAAGTTTTTGCAGTTTCACATTTAATTTGTGTTTGGATTTTGTTAATAGACAGATAATTGATATTGTTGATCATATGGTGGGTTCAAGTGTATTTTGTTCATATGCGCCCATTTCAAATCTAACATGCAACAAGAGGCCCAAAGGGCCCTAGGTCGCTCACCTGTCGAACTGTAACTAAGTTTCTTAATGATCAGGCCAAAACTGTGACCTCTAGTGACTACACAAAGTTTTTCTATCATTTGACCTTGTGACCTAGTTTTTTACCCCGGATGACCCAATATCTAACTTGACCTAGATTATATTGAGATGATCATTGTGACCAAGTTTCATAAAGATTGAGTTAAAATTGTGACCTCAAGTGACTACACAAAGTTTTTCTATGATTTGACTTTGTGACCTAGTTTTTGACCCCGGATGACCCAATATTGAACTTGACCTAGATTTTGTTAAGATGATTATTGTGATCAAGTTTCATAAAGATAAGGTAGAAGCTGTGACCTCTAGTGACTACACAAGGTTTTTCTATGATTTGACCATGTGACCTAGTTTTTTACCCCAGATGACCGAATATAGAACTTGACCTAGATTTTGTTGAGATGATCATTGTGACCAAGTTTCATAAAGATAAGGTTGAAATTGTGACATCTAGTGACTACACAAGGTTTTTCTATGATTTGACTTTGTGACCTAGTTTTTGACCAGGATGACCCAATATCGAACTTGACCTTGATTTTGTTGAGATCATCATTGTGACCAAGTTTCATAAAGATTAAGTCAAAATTGTGACCTCTAGTGACTACACAAGGTTTTTCTATGATTTGACCTAGTGACCTTGTTTTTGACCCCAGATGACCCAATATCGAACTTGGCCTAGATTTTGTTGACATTATCATTGTGACCAAGTTTCATAAAGATTAGGCTAAAATTGTGACCTCTAGTGATTACACAAGCCAATTGTTGACGGACGGACGAAGAGTGACCACAAAAGCTCACTCTGTCAATTTGTGACAGGTGAGCTAAAAACTTAGACATTCACCATATCGACATTACAGGTTAACCCCCGTTTTCCGGGATTACGGAATTAATTGAGCGACAATGTGCAAGATATTCCGAATGTACGTCAGGGGAGCACCTGCTTATAGCGAATAGAGCACAGGGCTCGACACTAACACAGGTTCGCTGGTCCGAGACCAGTGAAAATCCAGAAGGACCAGTGAAAATTCTGGAGGACCAGTAACTGTCCTATTTACAAATTGGCCGCTTTTGCCCTGTTGGACCAGTGGCCAAAGTAGTCAGTGTCTAGGCCTGGAGCAACTAGGTACAATAATCGCGATTATTTTAGCCAAATGATAAGAATTTGTAAAAAGCTTTACTTGAACACAATAATAACACTATTTGACGATCTCGCTGACAATATTTTCGCCCGACTAATATGTTTAACCCCCCCCCCCCCCCCCCCCGACCATGAAATTTGGAATCCGGAGAAACGGGTTTTATCCTGTAATGTCGATATCGAGAATATATAACCTATATTGAAAATTATGACACACATAGGTTGATTGCATCACCTACCAAAACGGTCTGCAGACTGAAGCTCAATTCGCTCTGTGGTAAGCTATACTGGCAAAGGAGATAATACCGGACAGAAATCGCATAAAAAGCTTCCCCTGAACTTAAAAATCGATTTGTAGTCAGAATTGTTTGTGTTTACACCTACCTGTGTTCAAGCTCTTTGCTAAAAATAAATTTCCCAAAATATGATGTCACGTGAGCAACCTTATATTGGGGCCCAAACAGGAGCACTTTTGGCGCTATTTCAATGACGTACAGTAGAAATTTCCGGACAGTCTTTTTTCGAATATTTTTTTATGGATTTTTAGAAAAATATGACCAAAAATGTTTCGAATAGGGTTAGTACTTCACACTTATGCAAAAATATTTATGATTTCCGTAATAAAAACTTGTGACGCACGAAGGGGGCGTTCTGTGAGAGGTTAAAATCCGATTTAAACCGTACTGTGTTTACCGACCAAAACTCGAATAAAAAACAACCCGAAGTCTTTCAGATTGATGGGCAAGATATGAAAAATGTTACTCAACATACATACGTCAACAAATTTCGCCAATTCTGCTGAAATAAGAGCTGGACGAAAAAAAAAATTCAACCTTACTCGTTAACCCATACATGCCAGGTTTCGCAGAACCATTTGCAGGAGATTGGTGATGAAAATGCAGGATATTTCAATGAAATGCAGGAGATTTTCCTTGCTCAAACTATCGACTAAAATTTATGAAGTTAATAAGCAGTTTTCACTTATTTTACTTGTCTGACAACACCATGTATGCATGCATTCTAAGTGAAGCAATTTAAACTAAATTTTGTGATCATTTTCATTAGTGCAATCAACTAATATTAGTTTCCAGTATGTTCAAATCTGACCCACAGTTAAAAATATTTGTAAGTTACCAAACCAATGCTGACAGTGGAAACAATCTTTTTCTGAAGTATTTTCAGATTACTTGATAAAAAATGATTTTAAAAATAACTTTACAAAATAAATGATATGTTGATACACTTATTTACTCAAACACAAGAATGCATTTTTAATACAGAAATAAAAGCAATTAAGTTCATTTAACAGCTTCCAAAAAAACGTATCCAAAATAATGTTGTCTGAATACCATGTGCATGTTTGAAAGAGAGACCCATCTCTTCTGAAAGGGGAAGTATTCAAGTAACGACCAAAACCAAAACATTGTCGACTGCACAATTAGTTTGCCCAATTACGATGTTTTATGACACCTTATCAGGGGTAATTATCGATTGTTTATTGGAATGACCACTCTCATCAGATGTCATGAAGGTTTGTTATGTGATGACATGTTGATTAATTGTTTGTTCATCACCGGAAATTACGAGAGAAATGAAAATGGCTCTATAAATTTGATGCTTACTCGATTTTTAACCAATGCGTGAGATTTTATCAATTTGTGTGAGTCCGGGAGTTGACTGTCACATGCGTGAGACTCACGCATGATCCGGGAGGTCTGGCATGTATGCGTTAACCACAATCGGCCATCGTCACAACACAAATTTCAATCCTATTAATTTTGCATTATAAAATCATTCAAGCACGCGCCACTTTTGCGCATGCACGCACCATTGTTTTCCCTCACGTCACTTATTTCAACAATGCAGCGGCGGACCATATTTTCAATGAATAAGTAATGCTTTGTTTATCTTGAATATTTTTTTTCTACCAGATTTCTTTTACTCACGATTCTGAGTGATTTGATACATCTTCTGGAGATCAATGAATGAAAAAATCAATTATTCAACTAAAGAAAGCGTCTGGACCGTGTGTCCGGAATTATCTACTGTTCGGTATTATCTCCATTGCCAGTAATGACATGCTCCTATACTTCTGCTGGTAATGCAGAAGGTGACTTGAACGGATAACTGTTTTTATTTAATGAGTATTATTCTGGGACATGCAGGTTTCTTTCCCTGGCCCCTTCATGAAAGTTTTATTTTTAAATCGTGCAGTTGCACTCCAAAAAACCCACAGCTTACTAAATAATGTTGTCCAATTGAAGGGCTATGGTGCCAAAAATGCCTCGGCATGACAATACACGGAAATCCGTAAATAGTTGGGTTTTATACCTGCCCAAGATCCGAACTTTTCCGCAAGATCACAGTTTGGCGATAACCTACTAAGTAAATGGACATTCAACGAATCAAATAAAGAAGCTGCCATGCATATTGTTTTCTTAGCGGCATATAAAGCACCAAGTAACGCCAGTGCATCCCTTAAATTCGTGAAGTTTTGCAAAATTTCTGGCAAAAGAAACTCGAACCGGTCGATGGCAGCCATTTTGATCATCTGTGTTGATGAAGCGCTTGATACGCTTGCGGACTGCGGACCGCGGACTGTGGACAATAATAATAATAATACTTTTGGTGTCAAAGTAAATATGAGGCTCTCTGCTTTATAAATGTATGATTTTAATAAGAATCTATGAGCTGTTTTACTTTTGAATTAGGTTCAAAATAGACCATTTTCGGAAATAGATTCAACACCTTTTAGGGATAGATACATTTTAAAATACGACCCTCTAGCTATTTTTTATTTATCGCCAAATTGTTTAATTATTGTATCAAATTAAATTTTTAAGCTCGTTTTTGTTTTCCAAGATACACGTTTTGGACGTAAGTAAAAAGGGAATCCACTCGATCGAAATTCTTAAATACAGCAATCAAATGTAATCTGCGGACCCAGTCCTATACGCAGTGATCTCCCGTGAACATCCTATAATTGCAGGGAGCTGTTCTAAAACTTTTCATAATTGTATAATAATATCACTGACGTCGGTTATAAATTAATTTAAAAGTAAAAAGAGAAAAGTATAAAAACTGAAAGAGAAAAACTACTGAACAACATTAAGACTTCCCATGCGGTAGGGCCAGATAATATATCTAATGTCTTATTGAAAACATGTTCTAAACAATTGGCACCTGCCATTACATCTATGTTCCAAAACTCTGTTACTACCGGAAATTTACCGGACGACTGGGTAAACGCAAATGTGTTACCTGTATACAAGAAAGGAGACGTCCATCTCGCTGAGAACTATAGGCCAGTGTCGTTAACCTCGGTAACATGCAAGATACTAGAACTACGAAGGTTTAATTAACGTGCGTGCTAGAACACATCATATGCAAACATCTATTGAACCACCTTGACAAGAACAACATATTGACTAACCTCAACCATGGATTCAGATCCGAATACTCATGTGAAACACAGCTGCTCGTAACCATGGAAGATCTACTTCGTAATCATGACAAAGGACTCCAAACTGACGTTATAACTGACTTCTCGAAAACATTCGATACTGTACCCCATGACGAATTATTACATGAATTAAAAAGTTTCGGTGTTGAAGGATCCATATGATACTTGGATTAAGAATTTTCTAACAACCAGACATATGCAAGTAGTCATTGATGTCGAAAACTCCAAGAAAACAACAGTGGATTCTGGTGTGCCGCAGGGAACCGTCATGGGTCCAACATTGTTCTTATGCCACATAAACGACATACCACGCTCCGTCACCTCGCAAGTGTGATTATTCGCGGATGACTGCCTACTCTACAGAAGCATCCATTCACAACAAGACCACCA
Source organism: Spisula solida (assembly GCA_947247005.1). Classification (NCBI taxonomy): domain Eukaryota; kingdom Metazoa; phylum Mollusca; class Bivalvia; order Venerida; family Mactridae; genus Spisula; species Spisula solida. Next base: position 13,640,988 of record OX365955.1, read on the forward strand.
GATACTACAAAATGACTTAAAAGAACTTGAAAAATGGGCCGACATATGGGGCATGCGTTTCAACGCCAAAAAGTGTTATCTACTAAGTGTAAACAACAAATATTCACACGTCTATACATTGTGCGGTGAAATACTGAAACAAGTTCCGACGAACCCATTCCTAGGACTAACACTCAGTGAAGATATGACATGGTCTACGCATATCAACAAAGTCACTAGGAAGGCCAACTCCACCATAGCAGTATCACGTAGAAACCTCCGGAATTGTACAAACGACTGTAGAAACACTTCATATATATCACTGGTTAGGTCGCTAATGGACTACGATACCATCATCTGGGATTCCTTCTTACATAAATATATCACTGAACTAGAACATGTGCAACGCCAGGCAGCAAACATATTTTAAGTCAGACAGGGAAGGCAGCACTCAACTTAACCAGCCGAGCACAGAAAACATTAAAACACACAAAGCACAATGCCCCGCTGAACCAACCGAGCACAGGAAACATAAAACACATAAACACACAATGCCCAACTAAATAAGCGCAGGTCCACCCAAGTCCAAGCTATCGAAAAGTATAATAAATTATAACTTGCTGAATGACCCACTTTCCACAGCAAAAGGACTACAATGCCTACTATTAGCTGTAAGAAATCTTAAAACAAAGAAGTGCCCAACATACTACCGACCAAGAAAATTAAACAACCATTGTCCCACTGTTTAAAAGATGAATAGAAAAGATTCAGCCAACAAAAGACAGAATGCCTACGCTGAATGACCTAGTTACAACAGTAAAACTGCTGAACTACATAGTTTTAGCAGCCTTTAGTCTCAAAAGTTAAGTAACAGTATTAAAACGTTGAAAGGCCCGATTTCAGCGGTGACCTAGTAAAAATGACGTAATTCAACTAATCGAGATATGACGTAATGAACAAGTCATAAGGTTCATCACAAATGATTACCGCGCTAGAGATGAAGGTTGTGTGACTCGTATGCTGCAGGACCTCGACCTGCCGTCTTTACAAGATCGCCGCAGATTCAACAGACTAGTTTACCTACATGAAGTGGTCGAGGGGTTGGTACCAGCTAAACCACCTGACAAATTTGTCAAACCAACTAGAAGCAAAAGACAGATCAAATAAAATAGTGATCCAAATTTTAATACAACTAGTGATATAGAACGTTACACAGTGAACAATAATCGTGGTCTAACGATAACCCATCACTAAATCAGAGCAGTACAAAAACTCTTTCTTTATAAGAACGGCAGAAGACTGGAATCATCTGCCTAATCGTATAGTTTACGTTAAGTCACATTAATGATTCAAATCGATCCTCTCAGCTCAATAAATGCACCCCCCGGTGTTAAAACGCTGTAACAGGCCCAACACCGTAAGAAGCAGAAGCAGAAGAGAGAACTTCCAACTAAATATTATCAAACAATACGATAGATTTTTGATATTATTAAAATGTTAAAACAGTACAAGATAAAAACAACAGCCGGTGCCCGTGGTACTTAATATGATTACTAGTTTATACAAACAAGAATAAAATGCACCCACACTACCTCTTACCGTAAAACAAACATATTAATCAAATTTATAACGCTCGTGAATCCATCTCTTATAATACGAAGGACATTAAATATATACAGTGCTGTCGGGTAATTCTGCGCACTTGGAAGGCATTTGTCGACTATTTTATTCGTATAATGAATTGTGGCGCTGTTTGAATAGAAACAACATTCATTTGCAAATGTAAACAATGTAAAAGGTCATACTTATGCTAAACTAGGTCAAATGTCGTCATAAAACAAGATTGCATCTGGTTTACATGACGTAAATTTTGTCGGCTAATTCTGCGCATGCGAAATTGTGATTTGTATTTATCTGTTTAAAAGATTTGACTGACGACATGTTTAACACAAAAAAGAAAGAATAAATCATCAAGATAAAATTGACAAAAAAGAAAGCTCGTCATCCTTAAGAAAAATGTATTTTTTCCAGTTATGTGTCACGTGATACGTCTAATTACTGAAAATCGCCGTTGGTACTCATTTTCGTAGAACTACTAATTCGATGCCGTTTTTGTGATGGTAAGACTTTTCATAAGTAACAAACATGCACAAAAACACCCCAGGACAAAAAAAACGATCCCTGGAATATGCAAATTAAGGTGCGCAGAATTAGTCGATGCACAGAATTAGCCGAAACGACTGTAATGCGAACTATCAATTATGTCTTAAACCCGTCAAGATAATTAAACGGGATTTCGCAAGATAAACATTTAAGTCATTTTCGTTCTGTTAAAAAAAATTAGGGAATTTTACGCCAACGACGTCATCAGCGCGCGCCTACCTTCGACGTCACTAAATACAACGTGGACGCGGTAACGTCACAAGACCAACGTAATTTACATAACAATAGAGCACCGTCGAATCAAAAGTTCACCGATTTATTATTGCCTTATCAGAGGCTTGAGTTAAAATGCCCTCTTTCATATTCCGACGTGGCGAGACTATCAAATGAACTCACGATAGGTAGAATTGCATTAAAAAATATCAGTGTTCAGGACAAGATCAATATGCAACGACCCATTCTAAACTGCAAAAATGAGAGACTTTGTGAAAGTAGGCAGAATATTCACATGCAAGGAGAAAGTCCTGGAAAAGGAGAGTAGTTTTGATTCGGTTCATTTAATTTTGCGGAAAAGCTTAAACATGTGCAAGGATTGCGCTCGGTGGGTGCCCAAATTTTTGACGTCAGAAAAGACGAAACGCCGCTTCAAACGAGTTACCGGCTTGCTTTTAGCGCTGAATTGTGGAAGGGCAAATAGTTCTATTCATTCTATTAGCTATAGATGAGACGTAGACACATTAATAACAGCCGGAAATGAGACGACAGTAACCTAGGGATTCGCCTTCCTGATTTACACAGGAATGAATAGGCCGCGGTCATGCAGTATAGGGTGTATGTGCGCAATTGCCTAGCAACGCGAATAGAAGATCTGTCGAAATGATTGAAGTCGGTCATTGATCACGCAGAAGGTTACTTTGAATGATCATGCATGTCCATATTTGAATGATTAATATTGTATATAAGAATGTATGTGTTAGTTCGCATTATATATTGAATGACCCTCGTATATTACACAGATTTAATAAAAACAACAAGGAAGTTTTGATAAAGTTAGTCATCTTAAACTACTGTACAAATTACAAGAACATGGTGTTAACAACTTAGTTATCTTATGTACTAAATCTGTCTTAATTGGTAGAACTCAGACTGCAGTTCTGGAAGGTGATTCATCTTCGGGGGTCCCTGTTACATCTAGGGTACCACAAGGATCTGTACTTGGCCCATTACTTTTGCTTCTGTATATAAATGATTTACCAGACCACATAACCTCACAAGTCCGTTTATTTGCCGATGACACTGTCGTATACTTAGCTGTAAACAACATTCAAGATTGCCAAATTCTTCAAAATGGTCTAGACAAATTAGTGAAATGGTTACAAGAGATATTGGAAATGGAATTTAATCCTAGTAAATGTGTGGTTTTAAATATTACTAAAAAGAAGAAATCAATTACTTATAATTACATGTTACATGGCCATATCTAAGAATCAGTTGACAGTGCCAAATATTTGGGAATAAATATATCTAATGATCTTTCTTGGAATAAACACATAAATGAAATAACAAATAATGCAATTAGAACTCTTGGCTTCCTTCGCAGAAACTTACAGACTCAAAATCAAAAGATAAAAGAAGTGGCGTATAAAACACTGGTTAGACCCCAGGTGGAATATGCCTCCTCTTTGTGGAGCCCACATACTCAATCTAACATAAATAAAGTTGAAAAAAGTTCAACGCAGAGCAATCAGATGGGTGAAAAACAACTATTCCCCCTATGACAGTGTCACCAGTATGAAAAACGAACTTGGTTGGCAGACTCTACGTGACAGACGCGACCTTACAAGACTGACCATGTTCTACAAAATTGTGTATCGATTGGTGGCCGTGCCAGTACCATCATATCTAGTGGCACCTGTGAGAATGACACGCCACATGCACCCCCTATCATACAGACAAATACACACTACTGCTAGCTATTATAAATATTCATTTTTTCCATATACTGTCGTTCTCTGGAACAGCCTTCCTAGCCACATAGTCCTCCAGCCAGACCTAGAGGGGTTTAAGAACAATCTTAGCCCCTCCCTTATCTCAAACCGCCCCTGAGTACCGGAACAGTGTTTTTGTATTAGCTTTTAATCTATAAATATTTTCATCTTTTATCTAACACTATTGTTCTTTATTTCTTCTCACTATCTCACTTTGAAGTCTTCTTTCACTACTTTTTAACATACTTTTATCTTGTAATCTATAAATATTTTTATCTTTTATCTAACACTATTGTTCTTTATTTCATCTCACTATCTCACTTTGAAGTCTTCTTTCACTACTTTTTAACACACTTTTATCTTGCACCTGACGCGCACCTGCTAGTTTACCCGAAAGGGGCTTCAGCAGTATATACACTACGCCGAAATTCTAATTGGCCACCCTATAAAATTTGATACTATGTGATATATTCTATCAATACATATAAAGTTGCGTTATGTTTTTATTTCTCACATTAATCTTTGGGTTTACAGAGATAAAACACGTGTTCATGTATAGAATGATCCATGCGAAACAGTTAGTGCGAAATTGCTCTTATGCACGTGGTGCTCGTTCAAGGCATGAAATATGTCCGTATTTTGTTGGAACATATCCTCTGTAGATTGCCTTTTATGAAAAACATAAAACCTCGCGAGAATGAGCAACGGCAACGCGCTCAAACCGCCAGATGTATGCATGCACTTCAATAAATATCTGTTTGACCACGTGTTTTTAAAAATATATTTTAGAAAAAGTGTTTTCAGAAGAATACAAATAATCCATAACCCGATGATGTCTACTTACATTGATAGGAAAACATGTGTTCCACAGTAGTTTGCGCTAAATTAAACGCAAATAAAGAGTTTGCATATTTTTAAAAAGACGTAAGGCGCACTTCGCTGTTTTGGGTGGCGGTACTCATCATTAAAAGGGCTTTGGCGAGTTCCACATTATTCAATCTCTCAAAGTTTAATGGTTTTCGTAAAAGGCAATACACAGAGGCAACATTCCAACCAAATACAAACATTTTTCATTCCGTGCACGAGCACAACGCGCACAACGCGCACAAATGCTATTTTGCACTAACCGTTCCGCATGGATGATTTTGCACAAAAAACACGTGTTTTATTTTTGTAAATCAATAGATTAACGTGTGGAATGAAAACATAACACAACTTCATATGTATTGGTTGAATATATCACATAGTATCACATAGATTTTATAGGGTGGCCAATTAGAAATTCAGCGTAGTGTATAGAAAGAAAGAAAGGAAGTTTAGCGACTCTCACACTCTTCTGCAATTTTACATTTGTCAAATACTGCATAAGTGTGTTTTGTTCGCTAATTCTATCTAGTGTGCATTCTCATGTATGTATCTAATTCTCTGATTAAAATAATCGAATGTAATCTTGACATGTTGGTAACTGAGCATAAATACTAATCTAAATCAGAGACTATCTATAGTTGTGGAAGGATATGTCAATATTTATTCACTGGTATAAAAATAAATAACAAGCTTTACATTAACATAATTCCGTATGATCCTGAAGACAAGTCCTTTGTTAACTCGGGATCTGCCGCTCGTCTGAACCCTCATTCGTCTTGTATGTCAATGGGAGACCGCGGGAGAGTGGTCGGTATGCTCACTTGTGGGGGTCTATACGACAGATCAGTGTTACATTGATATTAACCACCGAAATCATTATTTGGTTTCATTTCACAAATAGCCTTAGGAGAAATAAAGAAATGCATGAGAAACCACACAATGTAAGACAAGTGATTTATTCAAGTGCGATGACTCTTGAATGATTACCTTCCTTTTTTAGTTCATTCCGACAATTGAACATTATTAAATTACGTTTACTTGTTTAATTTATGATATTTGTATAAATCTAAGTTTTAATGGTGTTATAAGCACACATGTTAAAAGTGCGTTTTTTCTCCATTCAGTGTAATAAACAGTCATTAAAATATATCAGTGATATGAATAAACTCAATTTCCAATCACAGCCCAGTCTTTCACAGTCCTTGGATCAAATGAAAACAATATCAACCTTAAAAGAACCACTATCTTTGAGAGTCAGTGTGCTAAAGAAATTCCCAATTTTATTACCCACTCGGTTTATAACTGAATGGGTTACCTCCCCTCCATTACAAAAAAGTCAACGACCACCATTTTTAAGTTTATTTTGTGTTATTTGAATGTGTCGTTCGATCAAAAATAACAATTAACCTAATAAAAATCCTTTGCCTCAAACAGCCAATTCCTAGTAATGTTTTCGTCTTTCTGTCGTTTCTTGGTTCAATGCACCACTGTACTGCATTTAGATAGAAACACTCTCGGGTTACAATCTCTGGATAGTCAATATCACCACGAAGGTCACGCACGCACGCACGCACGCACGCACGCACGCACGCACGCACGCACGCACGCACGCACGCACGCACGCACGCACGCACGCACGCACGCACGCACGCACGCACGCACGCACGCACGCACGCACGCACGCACGCACGCACGCACGCACGCACGCACGCACGCACGCACGCACGCAATAACACAATAATGTCGTGTGTTCATCGGGCAATTGTCAGGTTGTCGAATTAACCATACATAAAAATAATTTGCAACTACGCGTCAATTTCTCGGCCATTTTACGGTTTTTGATGTTCCATGGTTCAATGAATCGCTGTATTTAATTTTGAAGAAAAAACTTTATTTATCCAGTCCTGTGATAGTCAATACCAAGTACACAAAATTTCATGCAGAAATAATAAAAAATAAAAATATTCTAACGGTTAAACTTATAAGTTTTGCTGAGTGTATATTAATCAAGAACCTACACGTAGGTGTTCGGTTAGAAGTTTTGCTTAGTAGACTTACCCTATACATAACATAACATAACATAACATAACATAACATAACATAACATAACATAACATAACGTAACGTAACGTAACGTAAATATTTACAATTAAAAGTATATTCTTTATATGATCTTTGATTTAGACAAATAGATCTAGTTGGCTCTAGGATGGTGAATTAGACAAAGAAATGAAAAATTCCCATGTGTCTGTCCCCCGCTCCCACCCCCTGGGGCAAAATAGCTGGCTTAGAAGGTCGTTACACCTTATTAGACTCATGCATATTTTTAAATCTGCATCTCAATGGGATTCTTATGAGCCTATTTTCATAAATATCGGATCTGGTCATGTTGACCAAACGGAAGTTTAAAAAGCTAGTTTTTCCATAAGTAAAGAGTAGTTTTCACGCAGTTTTTCTTGTTTTCTCAAAATATTGATTTTTGTACTTACGACCTTCTAAAATGTTGATAGGTTCGTGGTTCACTTACTCTTTATCAAAAACTTGCCCCGTATATTATATTTTTGTTGCCGTAAAAGTGTTAATTCTAATGTTGTTCTCACGCACCGGCAGGATAAGGCTAATTTCAAACCATTAGAATCTAAACGAAAACTCCAAACCATTAGAATCAGTTTCTACAACACGGATATATAAAGAAAGAACAAACATTTCTGCGGGGCATTAACGCTGTTTACTGGATGGCACTTAGCATTTACCAACCACCAATCCATTAGAATACAGTAACATGGGTTCATAAAGATTTCATACATCCTATCCCTTAGAATACATGCATTCCTACAAGGTTTATACGTCCAATCCCTTGGAATACATGAGTTCCTACTTGGTTAATTCGTCCAATCCCTTAGAATACGTGGGTACCTACATGGTTTATATGTCCAATCCCTTAGGAAACATGAGTTCCTACATGATTAATACGACCTATCCCTTAGAATACATGAGTTCCTACATGGTTAATACGTCCAATCCCTTAGAATACATGAGTTCCTACATGGTCAATACGTCCAATCCCTTAGAATACGTAAGTTCCTACATGTTTATATGTCCAATCCCTTAGAATACATGGGTTCCTACATAGTTTATATACGTCCAATCCCTTAGAATACGTGGTTCCTATGTATACATGGTTATCTGATATGTCCAATCCCTTTGAAAACATGAGTTCCTACATAATTTATGCGTCCAATCCCTTAGAAAACATGGGTTCCTACATGATGTGTACGTCCAATCCATTAGAATACATGAGTTCCTACATGGTGTATACGTCCAATCCATTAGAATACATGAGTTCCTACATGATGTATACGTCCAATCAATTAGAATACATGGATTCCTACATAATGTATACGTCCAATCCATTAGAATACGTGGGTTCCAACATGATGTATACGTCCAATCCATTAGAATACATGGGTTCCTACATGATGTATACGTCCAATCCATTAGAATACACGAGTTCCTACATGATGTATTCGTCCAATCCATTAGAATACGTGGGTTCCTACATCATGTATACGTCCAATCCATTAGAATACGTGAGTACCTATATGGTGTATACGTCCAATCCATTAGAAAACGTGGGTTCATACATGGTGTATACGTCCAATGCATTAGAATACATGAGTTCCTACATGATGTATACGTCCAATCCATTAGAATACATGAGTTCCTACATGGGTTATACGTCCACTCCCTTAGAAAACATGAGTTCTTACATGGATAATCTGTCCATTCCCTTAGAACACATGAGTTCCTACATGGGTTATACGACCAATCCCTTAAAGTACATGGGTTGCTACATGGGTTATACGACCAATCCCTTAGAATACTTGAGTTCCTAAAAGGGCTATACGTCCAATCCCTTAGAATACTTGAGTTCCAACATGGGTTATACGACCGATCCCTTAGAATACTTGAGTTCCTAAAAGGGCTATACGCCCAATCCCTTAGAATACATAAGTTCCTACATGGGTTATACGACCAATCCCTTAGAATACATGAGTTCCTACATGGGTTATACGACCGATCCCTTAGAATACTTGAGTTCCTAAAAGGGCTATACGTCCAATCCCTTAGAATACATAAGTTCCTACATGGGTTATACGACCGATCCCTTAGAATAAACGAGTTCCTACACTGGTTATATGTCCAATCCATTAGAATACGTGAGTTCCTACATGTGTTGTGCGTCCAATCCAGTAGAATACAGTTCCGACATGGGATAAATACATCCAATCCAGTAGAATACATGAGATCCTACATGGGATAAATACGTCCAATCCAATAGAAGCATCGGTTTATGAAGTGTTTATACATCCAATCCATGCAGTAGAAAACATGGGTTCCTAAAGGTTTCATACGTCCAATCCCTTAGAATACATTGGTTCCTACAAGGTTTCATACGTCCAAGCCCTTAGAATACATTGGTTCCTACAATGTTTCATACGTCCAATCCCTTAGAGTACACGAGTTCCTACATTGGTTATACTTCCGAGTCGGGAAATGGAAATCGTTTATTGCCATTTTTCTAAGATTTGTGATGTTTTGAGAATAGTATGAAGCTTTTGTCTATTGAACCAGTAAAAGAAAAGAAACAATATTTTAAAATCTATTTCTTCTGTATTTATAAAAATATATAGCACTTATAGGTACGTATACATTTTGTATAGCACTAATCTAGGGCACCTCCGTTGTTTTCGGAAATACTTATAAAGTATTCCGCAACTACTCGTACATGCCTTTGCTAAGTTAACACCAATCTTTTCAATATAGAATTGTTAGTTATGTACAGTAATTAAAGACCGTTTGTCTACAAGCTGATGGTAATAACAAATTACCTTCAAAAGCGACATTAAAACCAATAATGCACTGAGCACTCAGAGCAGTTATCGGGAGCTGTGATGGACGTGCAATTCGTGCTTATGACCATTTGGGGATTGATCTTGTACTTGTGCAAATTGAATACTTTTTCGTTTGACTGAGAAAGGCGGTCTTGCGTTGCAATCCAGTTTTTGTCCTGCCTAATTGACCAATGACCTCCGGTTTCGAGGAAACAGACACAAACATTGTGTGATTCAAGGAATCCGGATGCGCTGCCCTAGCTCATTCCGAAAAGATTCATTGGTTCTTTAACGTCCCCGATGTATAGCACTGACACAGATGAGACTACCCCTGTGTTATCGACCAGTTCATCTCCAGTTGCATAGGAAACACTGAAATTCATCGAATGTACCGGCCGAGATTCGAACAAGGGACCTCTCGATCAGTACCCAAGAGCGTTATCTACTCTAGCACCGTGCTACCCAACAAGTGGATTATAAAAATATACTCATAACAAAAACACACAACATCTTAAACATTTCTACACCTGTCGGATGACAGTGGGGAAATGCCGAGAAACTCACAATCATAATCACAATAAGCGTCTTCTGGTTAGGGGTAGAAAAGTCAATAATAACGAACGCATTAGACAACTTGGCTATCGCAACAACCCATACAAACTATCTGTACGAGGCAACTTTTTAAGACCCCCACACGGCATTTAAGGCGCAGTTGGGAAAGAAAAACATTAATTTGATTGTAAAGTGCAATTCGAACCTAAATACTGTACCGTGTCAGCGTTTGGTAAAAGATGAGAGACGAATGTAACCGTTGCTTCCACCGGATGATAGAAAGCTTTCGAAATACATTGTAACTACCAAAACATAATGGTAATCTATTCATTAAAATGTATGAACACAGTAACAATTTATGTGAAACTTTGTGACAAGCTCAAGTATTATACAATATTTTAAAAGTTTGTCTTTTAGTATACGAGGGTCATTCAATATATTTCAATAACATCAAAATGTCTATTTCTTTACGCACGGAAATTCATACGATTATTGAATTGTACATCGGGCTTGGAAAAACACAGCAGACACGTGTACAAGAGCTGCTCGAAATGTGCGAGGTGTTTTCATGTTTATATACAACCATTATGCCAAGCCTTAATCCTTAACGTAGACTATATAAGATATTGTGGAAGATATGTTAAATCATATACAATTTGAATGTTTATGTTTATTTCTATGTTAATAACATAATTTCATTTCGGGCTACCATTTGAGAATCAGCAAAACGTCAATAACGTCGCTGACGTCAGATAATACATTACGGTGTGTGGTGGTACCCGTATGGGGAAATTCATATTTTAGTCATATTTTCTTTCAAAATGCGTTGTTTCACGCAATATTTTCAGCACTTGTGTCCATAAGGCTGTAGTTTATCGTGAAACAGTTTGTTTTTCTTTGTGTCATCGGATGTTAAAATGATTACTAGTAACACAGTATACGAATTTATTGAATGACCCTCGTACATGTTGTATATTAACATATTTGATAAGGGAGCTGTACTTGAATTTTGAATGGAACATTTCTTTTGTTCGAACGCATCTCGCTGTACATCGAACGAGGAGCGGTATTCGAAGGGAGATGTATGCTTCATGTATAACGGTCATGGCTTAGTGATAACGCACTGAGCTGTCAATCCAGAGGTCGCGGGTGCAATCCCTGAATGGGAACTGAATATTTCTGAAAATCCATTCGTATTTCCTGCTATATCTGACGGTATGGGCTTTATCGATGCTATACTCCAGGTATATTCAAGAGAACCAGGTTGATTATTCGAAATAAGAGCCAGGCGCATTCCTTCAGTGCCTGTATCTAATGTATCTCTCTCCATTCGGGGGCTTTCTCTCAGTCAGTCCCTCTCGTCAGATCAAGCTATCGTCAGTATCTGCACGGGTATAGGATGCACATGCGATCTTTTGGCTGCATCACTATGTAAAGTGCCCGAGTGTGATCGTGCGTCGCAAAGAAAATGCGCTATAAAAATATTGTATCAGTCGTATCATATATTATGTCAACAGACATTATAGATGCAGTAAGTGTGAAGCGTGAAAATGTAACAGTACTAAGTTGTAATAAAGTTTCAGCACGTCACGATGAAATCATGATGTGACCAAGTTACTGCTTAATTATGTAAGATGCTAACAAGTAAAATATCTGGACCATTTTGACGAATTTTATTCAGTCAGAGAAAGCCAGAAATACCAATGATGATACAATGTAGATGCCATTATAAAAACAATATAGGTGACTTTCCTCAAGTTATTATTGCAAAAAGATAATCGAACAGGCTAGGCAGCACTCAACGTAAACTGATATCAAGCTAACCGAAAATCATTGTTAGATCTGTCCACAAATTTGGTAATGAAATTCGGTCTGTGACATTATTTACATGAGTACATTAATGTCAAATAAGTTCACTACGCCGTCAAGTTATGTTGTTTATCCAAGATTAACAGAAGAAGTTAGGTGCCTGCACGCACAAGTGAGTGAGCTGAGGACCCGACTTTTGTACATGTACCAACAAATTTGGATTAAGCATACCTTAGAATGTATATTTAATTTTAAGAATGAATTGTTTCTATGTTGTTTCAACCATAGGGGTCTATCGATTCCCTGGTCTCTCATCAATTAATATAAATACCTTGTATTACATGTATGTATACACTCAAGGACTTTTAAAACGCCTTACCTAATTCAAAGTCCAATATCGCTTAAATTATTTATTTTATTGAAAAAATCAGTATACACATGTACTTATTTATTAAATAATCTAACCTTCGTATAATTCACTTTAGTTTGTAATAAAATGTTATCACGTTATTTTCTGGGAATACTGCAAGCGCACTTACCCTAGGAAAAAGTGTGGGATTTTTAATACCGGATATGCGTGGCATTTCTCTTATTGTGCTCATATATGTTAGACAGTGTATGCACACAAATCTGTCGAAAACATGCTTTCTACGCTTGTATTAAAGCACAGCAAGTTTTTATAATACTGTTTTATTTCAATGCAACCACCAACTTACCTCATTTCGACTGTTAATGTTCAACATGTTCAAATAGATAAGATTAGATTTTGAATTTGCCAATATTTGTAATAAAACTCAAAACTTGGTGATTTTGAATGCCTGTCTAAATGTTTGGACTTTCTTATGTTATTGACTCTGTTCATGCTCATTTTAAAAATTGACATGTGGTTTTTGTATTTGAACATGCGTTAGATATTATTGTGAACATCTTATAAGTGAGAGGAGGTTTGTTTAAGGACTTCGTAGACGAATGTCATCCCGCATTTCAGGATTAATTGCGCCTATAGTCGGTATTGAAAATCCCACACTTTTGCTTAGAGTGAGTGCGCTTGCAGCATTACCAGAAAAAAACGAAACACCATTTTATTACAAACTGAACTGATTTAAACGTAGGAGAGATCAATTAATACAAATGCAAAATGATTTTGCAATAACTAAATTACTTTAAGCGATATTTGGCTTTGAATCAGGTGAGGCGTTTTTAAAGTCATTGAGTGTATGAATGGTGAGTCGATACAACGACCAATCCCTTAGAATGTGTGGTACCTACCTTGTTAATTGAAGAACATGTATTGTGGATTGGTGATGTAACACATGTTGTAGAACATGTATCCTGGTGGATTGGTAATATAACACATGTTGTAGAACATGTATCCTGGTGGTTTGGTAATATTACACATATTGTAGAACGTGTATCCTGGATGATTGGTAATATTACACATGTTGTAGAACATGTATCCTGGTGGTTTGGTGATGTAACACATGTTGTAGAACATGTATCCTGGTGGTTTGGTGATGTAACACATGTTGTAGAACATGTATCCTGGTGGTTTAGTGATGTAACACATGTTGTAGAACATGTATCCTGGTGGTTTGGTGATATTACACATGTTGTAGAACATGTATCCTGGTGGGTGGTTTGGTGATGTAACACATGTTGTAGAACATGTATCCTGGTGGTTTGGTGATGTAACATATGTTGTAGAACATGTATCCTGGTGGTTTAGTGATATTACACATGTTGTAGAACATGTAGCCTGGTGGTTTGGTGATGTAACACAAAGTCATGTTGTAGAACGTGTATCCTGGTGGTTTGGTAATATTACACATGTTGCAGAACGTGTATCCTGGTGGTTTGGTGATGTAACACATGGTGTAGAACGTGTATCCTGGTGGATTAGCTGTACATGTTTGTATAACCCATGTATGAGCCCATATATGCTAATGGATTGGACATATATACTGTGTAGGAACCCACGTATTCTAAGGGATTGGACATATAAAACATGTAGGAACCTACGTATTCTAATGGATTGGACATACAAGACATGTAGGAACCCACGTATTCTAATGGATTGGACATATAAACATGTAGGAACCCACGTATTCTAATGGATTGGACATATAAACATGTAGGAACCGACGTATTCTAAGGGATTGGACATATAAACCATGTAGAAACCCACGTATTCTAAGGGATTGGACATATAAACATGTAGGAACCGACGTATTCTAAGGGATTGGACATATAAACCATGTAGAAACCCACGTATTCTAAGGGATTGGACATATAAAACATGTAGGAACTTACGTATTCTAAGGGATTGGACATATAAAACATGTAGAAACCTACGTATTCTAAGGGATTGGACATATAAAACATGTAGAAACCCACGTATTCCAAGGGATTGGACATACAAACATGTAGAAACCCACGTATTCTAAGGAATTGGACATATAAACCATGTAGGAACCCACGTATTCCAAGGGATTGGACATACAAACATGTAGAAACCCACGTATTCTAAGGAATTGGACATATAAACCATGTAGGAACCCACGTATTCTAAGGGATTGGACATATAAAACATGTAGGAACTTTCGTATTCTAAGGGATTGGACATATAAACATGTAGGAACTTACGTATTCTAAGGGGTTGGACATATAAATCATGTTGGAACCTACGTATTCTAAGGGATTGGACATATAAAACATGTAGGAACTTACGTATTCTAAGGGATTGGACATATAAAACATGTAGAAACCAACGTATTCTAAGGGATTGGACATATAAAACATGTAGAAACCCACGTATTCTAAGGGATTGGACATATAAACATGTAGGAACCCACGTATTCTAAGGGATTGGACATATAAACCATGTAGCAACTTACGTATTCTAAGGGATTGGACATATAAAACATGTAGAAACCAACGTATTCTAAGGGATTGGACATATAAACATGTAGGAACCCACGTATTCTAAGGGATTGGACATATAAAACATGTAGGAACCTACGTATTCTAAGGGATTGGACATGTAAACATGTAGGAACCGACGTATTCTAAGGGATTGGACATATAAACCATGTAGCAACTTACGTATTCTAAGGGATTGGACATATAAAACATGTAGAAACCAACGTATTCTAAGGGATTTGACATATAAAACATGTAGAAACCCACGTATTCTAAGGGATTGGACATATAAACATGTAGGAACCCACGTAGTCTAAGGGATTGGACATATAAAACATGTAGGAACCTACGTATTCTAAGGGATTGGACATATAAGACATGTAGGAACCCACGTATTCTAATGGATTGGACATATAAACATGTAGGAACTTACGTATTCTAAGGGATTGGACATTTAAACCATGTAGGAACCTATGTATTCTAAGGGATTGGACATATAAAACATGTAGGAACCCACTTATTCTAAGGGGTTTGGCATATACATCATGTAGAAACCCACGTATTCTAATGGATTGGGCGTATAAACCACGCCGGAACCTACGTATTCTGATGGATTGGACGTACTAACCATGTAGGAACTCACTTATTCTAAGGGATTGGACATACTTACCATGTAGGAACCCACTTATTCTAATGGATTGGACGTACTAACCATGTAGGAACCCACTTATTCTAATGGATTGGACGTACTAACCATGTAGGAACCCACTTATTCTAAGGGATTGGACGTACTAACCATGTAGGAACCCACTTATTCTAAGGGATTGGGCGTATAAACCATGTACGGATATATCACATACAAGTATTGTAATGGATTGGTACGGATATATTACATATATAGGGCCACATGTATTCTAATGGATTGGTCATATATCACATAAAGGGCCTCAAGTATTCCTATAGATTGGTACGGATGTTGACAAAAATCGTGTGGCTAAACGCCAACCTGCTAGTGTTTCGGACCGCAGAAATAATTTTTATATCCGTGTACAACACGGTTGTAAAAACTGATTCTATTGGTTTGGAGTTATCGTTTAGATTCTAATGGTTTGAAATTAGCCTTATCCTTAGGATCCCAGATTTGAAGTGACGTCATCAAAATAACCAGAAGCATGTAGCGTAATTCCCAATTTTAACATTATAACCAACGCAATTCCAATAAATGTCATACATGAACATGTAATTCAGTGAAAGTTGAACTATGGACGTAGACAATGATCTTGACGGACAGCTGTTACAGCAATTCAGCTCTTTAGGAACAACGGACAAAGAAGTGCTGATTGCTGAATTTCAAAAATTATTGGGCAATCAACTTAATCCTGCAGGATGTGCATTTTTTCTAGATATGAACAATTGGTGTGTATTTATGACTCCTTGTGGTATATTGCTTAAATAAGCCCATTAATTGCACACACGTCAATCCAATATGAAGGCTACCAGCTTAGTGTTTGGGTTGAGACTGTGGCCATGTCTGGCCTCAGGCTGTCAGGGTAGTCCAGCTATCAAGACGTAAAATGGATATTGAGTTAGTTTGGCGATAGCCAGGTCTTCTTCCCGTAAATGTTTTGTCATAATTTAGTCAACAAACGCCACATAATCGACTACATAAGCGTATTTGATGGGAATCCCTTGTGACATGACATAGACAATAGCATACATTCACGGATACTGTTGTCACGATTGCCCGTCGGATTGGGGAAGAAGACTGTATGTTGCTGTTAGTTTTTGATCCGCCTAGCTTATTTAGCTCAATCGCCCATCGCAAGCTTCTGACAAGAAAACAAGCGGAACATTTTAACATTAAAATCAAAGTGTGTTTTGCTTGACACATTGTTAAATTACAAAGGCAGTGGCTAGTCGTCCGGCACTGGACGACTAGAAAGTGAAATTAGTTGTCAGGCACGGGTTTGCTAGCATACACTACGTGCATTGGCTAGGGGATCCTCATTGTATTTTGCATGGGCTTTTTTGCCTGCGGGCAAGTAGATTTTTCCATCCAGCTTTGCAAAATTATCACGAGAAAATAGTATTAATGCCCTTTTTTACCTTAACAAAGATGAATCCTTAAATTACTGACCAAAAATGATTTAATTAACAAACATTGAATTAAAACTAGTACTCTAATCCTTGACAAAATAAATAAATGAATAAAACTGAAACTTTGATGCTTTTTTGCATTTTTCTGGGCAAGAAGATTTAGTTTTCGAGCAAGTCAGGTAGTTGTATTAGAGGTAGATGCAACTGAATATCCGGTCGAAAACACTTGGCTTTATCAATGCGCGCATGCGCAGACTCATTGAAAAGAAAGTGCTTTCCGGTTGAAAACGTGTTTTGTATTTTCACAGAAAATTGCTGATTTATGCCGTATCAATATTTATCTTCGAGAAATAGTAATGATATAATGTAAGGTAAGTACTTTGAGATTAGGCTTGCATAAATAATTTTGATGTATCTTATTGTAATTAGGCTAAATTCATGGAAAAAAGTTTGACATTGCCGATTCCGTATTTTACAAAATGGCAGAAAATTGGCAGTAAGACGTGAATAAGTGGTAAATTGGTGCAGCACAGGCATAAAGACCAATAGATGCATTTGTTCAAAATCAACGTTTTTCAATGATGATACATTAAAGAATCATCTGCATTGATTTTTAAGGCGATTTTGTTAACAATGTTTCCTTTGTGTAGTTGTGAAGTTTCACTAAATTGTCTAAAAAGGGATCGAATTGACTAATTTTAAAAAATGTATGCCCATGACTGCGACATACATGTAATGGTTTTCCTCAATTCTTATACCAAAAATGATACTTGGAACACTTACTGCACACAGTCTTCTGTCATTTCTAGTATTTAATAAATGTGGTGGTGTCCCACATTTCTGGTTACGATCATTGAAAAAATGTCATTTTTATGCCCCCCTATCGATAGATGGGGAGGCATTTAGTGATTCACCTGTCCGTCTGTTCGTCCGTTCATCCGTCCGTCCTGGTTAACCCAAATTGACCGTTTCTTCTAGCATTAATATGGCTTGCTACAAAGCTTTCATACTTGCATGGATGTTGTGTATGAACACTCTCCACACGCCTGTACCACCTAACCCCATTTTGACCTTCACCTTGACCTAATTTTGGACTTAGACTTATTTATGGACAAGGCTTCCACAGGGGGCATAAGCGTTTAGTGAACGCAGTCTTGTTTTGATAATTTCTGTGTTCAAAATTTTATTAGTGTTTACTAATATCAGGTAATTTTTAGTACCTAAGCTTAGTTTATGAACTTTTATTCTTTATCATAGTGAAGACTCATCTAAAATGCTTTGTACATGAATGTTTATACTATTATTTATGTATTTTTTTCAGTCTTGAAATCTACATGATCACTATGCCATCCCGGAAAAAATCACGGATTGGGGCTAAGAAGAAATACTCACGATTGCCTCCTAGATCTGCAAGGCCAGCACCATGTCTTAGAGACAATGTCAATGGTAAAATGTTCTTTGAAATCTATTATTTCCTGTCACAAATGAGTACTTTAATTAATAATTTGTACAGTGCTGAAGATGAAACATGGGGTAAATGTACTCATTGCAGAGTTTGAGTGAGGCATGGCATTTTTAATTGCAGATATATATCCGTTGCCCTGGTGGATATATGACGCTGGATCGAAGAGTCCGAGACAAGAATTTAAGTTGAACATTTATATTTCTTCAACTGTTAGTTGTAATATATGCTGTGTTGTATATTTTCAGCTGCACCACAGGGTCATGGAGTAGTCTGCATATATTCCTTGTTAGGAAATCTTGATGGAGAGGACTGTCATACTCGTAGACCGGTTCAACATATTCACCTGGTACCTTCATCCGCGACTTCGCGCGACACCCATAGGCCGCCCCGGCTTGACATGATGAAGGCACTATGTTGGTCTGGTCATGGTTGAGGTTATGAACATTTGTATGATCCTGAATAGCCAATATCAGAATGTCAGTGTAGACAAAGCTATGAAGATCCTTGGACATTTGATGTTGGTTGCAAAATTTAATATCATACAGTGTCCATTGCAGTGTTCATAACTTCAGTTTAAATTGGAATATTTCATTATTTTAAAGCTTTGTGTTCAGTGAAATAATTATGTGATCATTCAAATGAAGGATTGTGTGATTAAAATAAGGACTTTTATGGATTATACCATGGACTTATCAGGTTTTTATTAAATAATCACCCAGACTTGCATGATAACAGCTGTTTCAACCTTCATAACATTATTCAAATGGTGGAAGATTTTAATAAAATTTATATTGCATGAAAGATAATTTTGTTCTCTTTCCAATGATATATAGTTTTAAATATGTTTAAACATAACTTTTTCAGGTATAGCCAATAATATTATACTACCCTAGTAATTAATCCAGATTGCATATAATCTGATAAATAGCCTAGGGAGTCAGAGGTATATTGAAACAAGGTGGAAGTTTATGATATATTTATTCACATTTCTTATTTTTACATGGAAATGCATGAATTCTGTCAAACTCCATCATTCATGCCATTGTCAAGTGGTTCATCGGTGAAATTCTTGGTCCAGGCATTAATTTAGTATGTGTATGTCCAGTTGCCTCAACAACCAAATTCGAATTGTACAGCCTCAGTAAGCAGCATCAGAATGGTATCATCTCACATCAGTCGACCGGCAGTTCTGAAAATACAAAAATAAATCTCAGATCATTCAATAATTTACCATAACCAAGAACTATGTAAATATTTAACATAGTACCTTATTTTTAACACAAGGAAACATAATGTGTAAGAGCGGTAGATCTATGAACCGTGTAAACATGTAGAACTACCGTTGATAACGAGGCCTACTCATGCTACAGTACTGTGAAAACTGCAGTCTTATAGAAAAAATGCGATGCGAACACTCGTGTTTTATACCAACATAAACTATTGCACTAATTAGGTACATGTACATCAATTTCCAAAATCTATTTCGTTTCTCAATAAGTTAAATTAGGAACTATGAAGATAATGTTTTCATTTCGTAAATTCACTTATTCCTCGCGAAAACTAATAACAAAACATTTACCTTGGTCTGAAAATGCATGATCGCTTTCGCCATCAGCAAATATTTCCATTTGTGTATTGCATGCATTCATTCATGTCATATCGCTGTTAATTTAACTGTAAAAGCGGCTAAACTTTTATATTTTCATTTCACAATCGAGATTTAGTTACGATTGTCAGTCGTACATGACCTCAAAGGAATTGGGGAAGGTAAAAACATTGACGACTAACTTGTCATTTCTCGGTCAATTTATAAGATAGGGAAAAAATAAGTACATTTCTAAAATCGGTTATCTTTCAGCTTTTTAACAAGGTTACTTTTTAAAAAAAAGGACAACGATTGATTAAACCTTGACGATTTTATTTAAACATGTACACAAAGTCGGACATTTTTTTTTCACCGCGGCGCGAAAAACGAAAAAAAATCTCATTTAACTTGTCATTTCGCAGTCAATTTATAAGATAGGGAAAAAATAAGTACATTTCTAAAATCGGCTATCTTTCAGGTTTTTAACAACGATTAATTATTGATTATCTATACGCCAGCTAAGCGACGACACCTTATTTTAATACGTATACGATTATCGAGGAAGTTGCATCTACCTCTAATACAACTACCTGGGCAAGTGGATTTTTCAGTCCAACTTGCCCATGGGCAAGTGAAAAATTCGAAAATTTCCACACCCATGATGCATTTTTCAAATTTTCTAGGTTGATATGTATATAGTTCATTTATTTTTCCAGGAACTTACAGGCTGCTATATGTTCATATTATGACTTTGATCAGCCGAGTGTAAAGTTACCAGAGTTGGCTTTTATTAGCGATGTTACTATTGGTGATGGGGAAGCTGTTCCACCCAATACAACCTTCACCAAAACATGGAGAGTTGCTAACTCAGGTATATTGTTATCATTCTATCAAGTTTGTTTGTTATTAAATATCAATTCTCAACAATTTTTAGCTCACCTGAGCACGAAGTGCTCAATGTGAGCTATTGTAATCACCCTTTTGTCCGTCGTCCGTTGTCCACCTTACGCCGTCAACAATTTGACTGTTAACACTCTAGTGGTCACAGTTTTCATTTAATCTTTATGAAACTTGGTCACAATGTTTATCCCTATAAAATCTAGGTCAAGTTCGTAAATGGGTCATCTGGGGTCAACAGCTAGGTCACCAGGTCACATCAAATAAAAACCTTGTTTACACTCTTGAGTTCACATTTTGATGTTATATTAATGACACTTGGCCACAATGTCTAGCTTTATGAAATCTAGGACAAGTTCGCAATTGGGTCATCTGGGGTCAAAAACTAGGTCACCGGGTCACTGATTCTGCTTAAACTGCTAGTCATCAGGTGAGCGCTATAGGACCAATGGCCCTCTTGTTCAGCTAAGCCTCTATACTAAGTATGGTATACATCAGCTGATTTACTTTTCCTGATTCCATTTTTCTGGACTATATTTCCTAATGAGTACCAGCTTACTATTTTCTAGGATTCAGCATTCAGCAACTTCTCCACATGAATCTATGACATACCCTGGAACCTTAATTCTTAAATCTGCTTATTTATATAGTCTGTTAACAGAATTCTCATAGTTACTGAAATTCGCATTTGTAATAAATATCACATGCATATCAATTTATTGACAGTATTACATTGTAACAAAGTCTGATAATGATCTTGTCTTCTTTCCAGGGGACGAGGCTTGGCCAATGGGGTGCCAGTTACGATTTTGTGCGGGTGAAAATCTAGCCAACACTGATAGGGCTGTATTAGATGTTTTGCACCCTCGAGAAACTACCGATATCAGTGTACAAATGCATTCACCATCTCAACCAGGGGTGTATCAAAGTCAGTGGAGAATGTCCACAGCTACTGGATTGTACTTTGGTGGTTAGTGATAAATACTTGCTTACATGCTTCTACATTCAAAGTCACAACTACATTACCTTGTACAGTGCAATTTTGATATCTACCACATGTATGGTGGGAGAGTCATATTGTTTTTAGCTCACCTGTCACAAAGTGAAAGAGTGAGCTTTTGTTATCACTCTTCGTCCGTCGTCCGTCCGTCCACAATTACTTGTGTAGTCACTAGAGGTCACAGTTTTAGCTTAATCATTATGAAACTTGGTCAAAATGATTATCTCAACAAAATCTAGGCCAAGTTCGATATTGGGTCATCTGGGGTCAAAAACTAGGTCACAAGGTCAAATCATAGAAAAACCTTGTGTAGTCACTAGAGGTCACAACTTTAACTTAATCTTTATGAAACGTGGTCACAATGATCATCTCAACAAAATCTATGTAAAGTTTGATATTGGGTCATTTGGGGTCAAAAACTAGGTCACAAGGTCAAATCATAGAAAAACCTTGTGTAGTCACTAGAGGTCACAATTTTAACTTAATCTTTATGAAACTTGGTCACAATGATCACATCAACAAAATCTAGGTCAAGTTCGATATTGGGTCATCCAGGGTTAAAAACTAGGTCACAAGGTCAAATCATAGAAAAACCTTGTGTAGTCACTAGAGGTCACAATTTTGGCCTAATCTTTATGAAACTTGGTGACAATGATCATCTCAACAAAATCTAGGCCAAGTTCGATATTGGGTCATCTGGGGTCAAAAACTAGGTCACAAGGTCAAATCATAGAAAAACCTTGTGTAGTCACTAGAGGTCACAATTTTAACTTAATCTTTATGAAACTTGGTCACAATGATCACATCAACAAAATCTAGGTCAAGTTCGATATTGGGTCATCCAGGGTCAAAAACTAGGTCACAAGGTCAAATCATAGAAAAACCTTGTGTAGTCACTAGAGGTCACAATTTTGGCCTAATCTTTATGAAACTTGGTCACAATGATCATCTCAACAAAATCTAGGTCAAGTTCGATAGTGTCATCCGGGGTCAAAAACTAGGTCACAAGGTCAAATCATAGAAAAACCTTGTGTAGTCACTAGAGGTCACAATTTTGGCTTAATCTTTATGAAACTTGGTCACAACAATAATCTCAACAAAATCTAGGCAAACTTCAATATTGGGTCATCCGGGGTCAAAAACTAGGTCACAAGATCAAATCATAGAAAAACCTTGTGTAGTCACTAGAGGTCACAATTTTGGCCTAATCTTTATGAAACTTTGTCACAATGATCATCTCAACAAAATCTAGGTCAAGTTCGATATTTGGTCATCCGGGGTCAAGACTAGGTCACAAGGTCAAATCATAGAAAAACCTTGTGTAGTCACTAGAGGTCACAATTTTGGCCTAATCTTTATGAAACTTTGTGACAATGATAATCTCAACAAAATCTTGGTAAAGTTTGATATTGGGTCATTTGGGGTCAAAAACTAGGTCACAAGGTCAAATCATAGAAAAACCTTGTGTAGTCACTAGAGGTCACAATTTTAACTTAATCTTTATGAAACTTGGTCACAATGATCATGTCAACAAAATATAGGTCAAGTTCGATATTTGGTCATCCGGGGTCTAAAACTAGGTCACAAGGTCAAAACACTTCAATATGTCATTGGGTCTAAGTGTGATGTAAATTATAAAGCATAAGACAATATGAAAACCTTGTACATACAATAGAGGCTACCATTAGAGGTGCATGAACTACTAGGACAGGTGAGCGACCTATGGCCCTTTGGGCCCTCTTGTTATGCTGGATGGATGTCTGTGTGGATGTCACAAAGTTTGTTCTTGCTTGTTCACGTTAACCACTCGTCAGACTTTTATGCCCCCCCCCCCCCCTATTGATAGATGGGGAGGTATATAGTGATTCACCTGTCCGTTCCATCCGTCCTGGTCAACCAAAATTGAGTTTCTTTTAGCATTATTATGGCTTGCTACAAAGCTTCCATACTTGCATGGATGTTGTATATGAACACTCTCCACACGCCTGTATCACCTGACCCCATTTCAACATTCACCTTGACCTAATTTTGGACTTAGACTTATTGAAGGGCCAAATTCTTGGTTAACCCAAATTGACTGTTTCTTCTAGCATTGATATGGCTTGCTACAAAGCTTTCATACTTGCATGGATGTTGTATATGAACACTCTCCACACGCCTGTATCACCTGACCTCATTTCAACATTCACCTTAACCTAATTTTGGACATAGACTTATTGAAGGGCCAAATTCTTGGTTAACCCAAATTGACCGTTTCTTCTAGCATTAATATGGCTTGCTACAAAGCTTTCATACTTGCATGGTTGTTGTATTTGAACATTCTCCACACACCTTTATCACCTAACCTCATTTTGACCTTCACATTGACCATATTTTGGACTTAGTCTTATTAAGCTTCTAATTCTTGGTTAACCCAAATTGACAGTTTCGTTTTACATCATGTCCATCATGGCGTTGCCTTAAAACTTGGCATACTTGTTTACCATCATAAAGACCCTTACATTATCAAAGCCATGTAACACTATCCAACATTATTACAGAATTATGGCCCCTGATTGACTTAGCTTTTTATGGGCAAGGCTTCCATGGGGGCATAAGCGTTTATTGAACGCAGTCTTGTTTCAATAAAACTGCTTATGAATAGCAAGGACTTAGCTTAGTTGTGCATATTTCAGGCATTTTAGGTCAGAAGAATATTGCTAGAGTTATGGTCCTTTGTGGATTACTTACATTTTTGTGTCAAAAAATCTACTAATTCCTTCTTGAGGGCCACTGCCACCTTCTTGAAGAGGCCCACTGAATTACACTTACATATTTGCAGTATATTTGACTCTGAACTCTTGTATTTCAGAGCCTATATGGGTGATTATAACAGTTGCTGAAGGGGGAGTGCTCGCAGTTACTCAACAGTTGTCTAGGTTTGGAAATGACTTTGTACAACACCCTGCACCACAAAATATTCCAAATCCATTTGCTTCACCAGTAAAAATAACGTCAAATAGTGAGGGTTGTGGTAACTCTACATCATTAATGTCCCCTAATAGTTCCATGGTTGCTCAACAGGGAAGCCCTTACACACACCAACTCAGTCCGAGTCCGGTACGGACATCTGCACCAAGTCAAGATGGAATGGCTGACACTGCTAGATCTCTATTTCAGGTATTTTATCTCCACTATTGCAACTATTTGTAATAAATCATGAATCAAGGTTGTCAAAGAGAACCAATTACGGAAAGAACTGTTGTTTAAGATTACCTTTGGATAGATTAACTTCTGGAAAGTTGAAATAATCAGTCGGTCATTCAGACCGACAAGCTTTAAAATATGTCGGTCCTTAAAACTGAAATCACATTTAATGAGCTAAATGTACAACCAAACCATGAATCAACTAACATTTTAATCTACGATGGTCAGTCAAGAAAAACTGAGAGTTGCTTAATGATGCTCAGAAAAATTAGTGGTCATATATTTTGTATGCATTAACGTGAAATATGGTAACTCACTGCTGTTATGGCGAATACCAATCTGGGTTAAGACAATTTAATTCTTGTTGCCAGGCAACCACAGAGGACAACTTGAGGGCATGCGTTCACGCTGTTAGTAGAACAAAAGCGTGCATTGCTATGGAAACATAAAGATATATCTGACATTTACAAATGTATTATTTAGTTTGTAGTACATTCATCTATCAGATAAACTTAATTCTAATTGATTTATTCCACCAATATAGAAAATATACTTGACGAAAATGTAAATTGTCATTTTATTTGATGTATTAAAACCACAATTTTACCCCACCATAAAGAACGAATCATTTTTTTCCAATGCAAAGTTACACATTTTATTTAAATCACTGTTATTGGACTCCTTGAGATATATTCATAATCGTATTAAAGAGAAAAGGTGAAATCAGTGATTAGTTTTAGAACACCATGGCAACGAAAAGAACGTGTGTCGAGAAAATTGATGAAAGGTGAGTAAAATTGTTGCTAGGCAACAAAATAACACAGCATATGTAAACATTCTGAAATAATTGCTCATTATTATTTGAGATATGCTAGTCTACAATATACACGTGTTAGTTGTAATAAATCACGGTGTATAAGGTTGAAATAAACCATTGAATTTACAACAAAATCAATCTTCATGTCGCTGGCGCGAACGCATACCTCTTAGTGACATTCTTAGTTGCTTGGCAACTATATTTATAAGCCTATATCTGATGACAGAATTCCTCAGAAGATCCACTGGGGATAATATTTGACAATGCATAATAGAAAGTACAACTGCAAACAGATTTTGAAGCCTTTAATTACCAACTCTCAGTTTTTCTTGACTGACCCTCGTATAATTGCGATTAATAATTATTACTCGCAGCTGACAGCTATTTATTTCAACATGGTGACTTATAGACGAAGCGAAACAAATCATTCAAAACTCTCATGGAAATATAATGGTATTTATTCCACAAACAATAAATAGCTATTCTTTTCTCAGTAACTATTGGGAGGTTATTGCTGAAATTTTTATAGCAATAATAATTATTGTTTAATGCCTAATATTTTTAAATCAATTTGAACGATTGAACTTGTAGGGAATATCTCTTTAATCACTTATAGAAGATTGTATAAGGCTAAATAAAAAAATATGTGTGGTTCTGGTAACATTAAATGCAAGTGTATATGACAAACGTCAGTGGTCACAATTCACTAAATTTATGCAACTATAAGCATCTCAGCCACTAGCCATATGATTGCATATAGGAAAAAATAGAAACTGAACTTTTTTCGTTATGCGCTTTTTCGTACCTGCTCTACATCAATAAAAATTGCTAGGGTCCGAGCTAAATAGTAGGGTATGTAGGGTTACCTGAACTACAAAATTTAATATATTTGTTTAAGCCTAACTGACTCTATTTCTCTGTCATATATTTCAGGGTAGTAGCTGTACAGATGATCAACAAAACTGTGATAATACCAATACCCAAGAAGATATGTCCTAGCATTTTGTAGTGATGTATACATTCCATGGAATTCTACTGTGTGTATTTATTGCTTATGTACTTGTTATGAACTATAAGACATTCAAATGTAATTTTGTTTGTCTATGACTTTAATATTAACACATGTAGGGAACGTGCCATAAATAGTTTCATGTTTTCTGTGACTTAATTTCTTTGTTCAATCAGTTACACTGAACTCAGAAGAAGCATATCAAAGTATGTATACTACTCCTCATAAAGCATATATGGGGATTATCTCCTCTGTTTACTTACATGTTTGAACACTTTATACGTACCTGTGGAGCAAGATATTTTGTGAAGTCAAGTAATGTTTTGGTTTAGTCAAGTGCAAGACTATACATTGGTACTCTAGGTGCAAAATAAAAAGATCCATTGTGCGGACTTGAAAGGCAACGGCTTTTCAAAATTTTGCAAATGTATACTTTTTTTGGTGGGCACTTCATACTTTACTGTTTAAGATTTTTTGTAGTCAATTTATTTTCTCATTGCTTTATGCCTGGTAGAGCAATAGACAATGTTTAGTGTATATTGCATGTTTTACCTCGAGTATTAATTTTGTTTGGGTTTTGACATATTTTAATTGGGTATTTAATACCATTCATTTGATAAATGAACGTTTATGTTCTGTAGTTTTCTATAACACCATTTCGTCCCTTTGGTGCAACAAGGTTGTATCTCTCTATATACTATATAGGGAGATACAACCTTGTTGCGCCAAAGGGACGAAATTTTGCTTAGCTTTATGTTTTGTCCTCATCTCAAAATTAATTGATTATAGATGATGCTTACTTGTGTATGTGGCTTATAATCTGATGTGCTATCGTATTAAAGTATAAATTTTAGATTTACCGCTAAGATGTTGGGAATAATTATGTCTAGGCATATTGATATTGTGCTGGGTGTCTGTCTTTTAGGATGTCATGATGTTTGTCGGCGCTTGTTTTCCCTTAACCACTGGTCTAATTTATTTGAAACTTCACATGAATTATACTTGGTACCAAACCTAGTTGTGCATATTGTCAGGAAATTTAAGTTGGAGAATTTTTGCCATAGTTATGGCCCTTTGTGGGAGACATAGGTATTGTGTCCTCAACCAAACCTTAATCCTTTTAGTGTCCGCTGCCTATCTACAGGTTTTTCTTGCATTAAAATATTTGAAATAGAGATTGTGTTCATTGTGGAATAATTAGTAATGCAAGTTATTTTTGGGTGCCAAGTTCCTGAAAATTGACATTTACAAATATTTTCTGTTGAATGGTATAGTATGGAGAATTTGACATGATCCTTGAACTTCTATTAGCATAATTTAACAGCTGATTTCTAGTCTATATTTAAAACGCGGATTAGATGTTTTTGTAAGTGGGGAGTATCACAATCTACATATGAGCCAGTCCCCAGGAAAACTTGCTATTTTGACATTATGTAATTACTGCATGTAACAAGGTTTTAATAAAGCTTTCAAATAAGAAAAAATGACTTATCTATAGAATCAATTTTAAGTCATTTATCCATATATTACTATATCTTTACTATATCTTAGCTTTAAAATTTCTTATGCATTATGTGGAAATCACTTACTTCGTTGCTATGGTGACCAATTTCAGAAAAGTACTCTGATTTAGAAAAACAATGAGTAATTGTTTTAAACAGTAGAAGCCTTTCTCTAAATGTGAACAGTTTATGTCAAGAATTGATCAAATGCTGTATTTATAAAGTTCTTGTTACAAGGAAGTAGAATAACATTTGAATGACGTTTGTGACGTCACGCTAAAAGGCTCTGAAAGGGCCCTCTACATTTACAGCTGTAACTTCCTTAAAAATCAAGATACTAACAAAATTTCTTTTGCATTTTGCTTTATTAAGATTACTCTTTTAAATAATAAAAAATCTCAAAATCATTTTTTTGTCAAAATAGCAGGTTTTCCTGTAGACTGGCTCATATATATATCACGGAGATGCTCAAGGTGTAATACAAACACAAATCTAAAGGAGCGATATTGCACAATTTGCTCGCGGAAAATTGATGTATTCAACGCAAGAATCTTATTCATGCATTTACAAAGGTCAGGATTGTGTCAATATCTCCATACTATATATTGTTGATGCCTATGTGGGTTATGGCCCTTTGTTCCTGATTGTTACAGAGGTTGATAAAACATATACTTAGTGACAGATTCTGAAAGCATGTCACTGTTGCTTAGTAGAGTGCACTGATGATCTCCAAACTATTTTGTACAGTGATTGTTAATGATGATTAATCTGTTAATTTGCATACTATACTGAGTTCTTTAGGTTTTTGCACGTTTTTTTTGTGAAATGGCAATGGTAGTGTTCAGCACCTTCAACAATTTAACCGATTCATGTATCAGAAAGCACTTGCGTTCTTCCAGTTTATAATGTTTCCATTGTATTTTGTTTATATTTTGTACATTGATATACATGGTTCGATAGTGTTTGAACTAAGTTCATTAGGATATTTAAAACTGTTTTCTTTTGACAATTAATGCCAGACTCAGAATTCTACAATCTGACTAAAGTACTTGATCTTCCTTACCAGTAGATCTGATGACGACACTATACGAGTTAGTATTTTCAGAAATTGGAATTTCCACTATCGCTATTTATATCTATTTATAATTCAGCCAATCATATTGCTCGTAACATTGGTACTTCGGTCATATTAATAAACGATAAATTACGAATAAAACAGTTGTCCACAACTATAGTCTGCTTTTTTGGAGTAAGCCTTATTAATTTGGTCATTGTAGAATTTGTAGCACAGATAATTTGATATAAACACACTGTTGATTATCAATCCTGAAAGCTCGGCCATTTCCGAAAAACTGCAATCCATAAAGACCGAGGTGATGAGAACTAAATTGGCGCGTGAGATGCATGTGTTCGTGATAACCACCTTATTTAAAAATAGAATCAAATCGCTTTCAGAATTGTGAAAGCAAACCGCTGATTGGCTAATGGGAAAGGTCGCCTGAGGTGACCTTCAATTGGCCGACCTCAGATCCTCATGCGTAGCGGGTTTGAGGTTATGATTTTAATCAGATTGAGAATTCTTTAGTGTGGTTTCAGTTTTCAGTGAGTTGTTTTGGATTAAGACAAACTCTGTAATATTATATGAAACCTGTTCTATCAGGATCCTATACTCCTGTGGTTTTACTGCTTATAGGTAGACTATACCTATAAAAATTGTTGTTTAATTTGCAGTGAAAATGACATTTTAAGTGATTTTAATTGCATGAATTTGGGCGCTGTCATATTGTCTTGCCAAGTGCAGAGAACTCAAAATATTAAAAAAATATATTGATCTCTTGTTAATGAACACATTTGTATAATAAAGTATTAGTCGGTTTGTGTTGTGTTTGCTTGTTTGTTTATTCTGGCTTAAAGGGACTGCCTCACATATTGGTGTATTGCAAAAATAAAATTAAATCGTCAAATATTGATGTAATTTTGGTATAGTTTCCTGTATATGCCATAAACAACCACATTGACATAGAAAATAAATTGGGAAACATTGGCATTTTGTAGTAATTTAGCATTTTTACACCGAAAATTCTAGAGGGTATTAATACCCTATAGAATTAGCACTACTATCACTTAAATTGCCTGAAATTTGTTTCCATATATAGTTGTTTCCTTGTGATCTTTAAAAAAATGTCTGATTGTGATAGAGCTGTTTCACTTTAACCATTAGAAATACCTTTTGGTGATAGAATGGGGAAAAATAGTAAATTATCCCCACTTACTACTCTCTAAAACTCTACATGTCCTATCATGCGGATTACTCTGTTTTTATCCCAGTTTTGTTTGTTGTACATGGTAGTAATTAGGCTGAAATATTTGCAACATTAATTATCAGATCAAATAATAAGTTTGGCTATATGTTGTTTACACACCATGATATATAAATCTTTATGGCCCTAACATATTAGATAATACAGAAGTGAGAAATTTCATATCTAAAATAAATTATATTTCTGTTAGAAACAAGGATAAAGTCCTAGGATCTCAACTAGTTAGGACCTGTGTGCTAATTGGTCTACCTCGGGCTTTATCTTACAAGGGAGATAATTTATATGTCACTTATGTCTCTCATTGTATGCCTTTACCATTTAAAATGCTTGTAGTGATAAGAGTTGTTTCCCTTTGGCTAGAAATGCCTGTTGGTGATGGAGTTGTTTCCCTTTGGCCATTAGAAATGCCTGTTGGTGATAGAGTTGTTATCCTTTGGCCATTAGAAATGGCTGTTGATGATAGAGTTGTTTCCCTTTGGCTAGAAATGCCTGTTGTTGATGCAGTTGTTTTCCTTTGGCTAGAAATGTCTGTTGGTGATAGAGTTGCTTCCCTTTGACTAGAAATGCATGTTGGTGATAGAACCTAAACTAAAGAAACTAAATAATATGTTCAGACTATTTTATACTTTGGCGATATCTTGAGTTAAGGGTACTGTTTTACCAAAGCACTTACAGAATTCAAAATTAGAGTACGCTCAATTTATTTTCATACTTCTTTAACAACCTTAAATTGGCGACTGATATGGATAGTAGGAGTTCAATAACTGAATCGTTATTAGTATTGCAGACCAATTTACCACACTTTTTAATTGTAAACAAATTATAAAGAATTTGAATTAGATCGTAAGTTGAAGTGAAATATTTCCGTAAGTGCTTTGATAAAATAGTACCCAATACCTTTTAAACATAACCATTGTTTATTCTGATCACCTCGGCCTTTATGCATTACGATAGATTTACCAGAGAAAAACGGAAATGACCGAACTTTCACGAGTGCCGATGGTTTTACACGGGGCAAGCATTACTGTCATAATACTTGTGTTGTTGTGGAGTACTTGAAACAATCAGCTGAGTAATTTTTATTTGAATGAAATATTTATTATCTAGTCAATAAACTGAAGCTTAAGGTGAAACTGGAATACACAAATGATGGTTATATTGTTGAATAACTAATTAACATGTCCATAGATGCGTCAATGTTTGTCGCGGATGTACTTAGAGAATTTTTCAGCTGATGCTAACTTAGGACATCTGATTAAACGTGGGGGTCAACGCAAACATAATTTACATCAAACTAATAACATGGGGGGAACATGGGGGGAACATGGGGGGAACATGAGGACCATGAGTGTGGTTATTAGAGCAGTTGTCGTGACGGGATCGTGTGCATTGGTTAAGTTTATTGTCAGAGTCATTTTCTTTGTCAATTACTCAAAGACTATCAAAGGTATCAACTTGAAACTTAACATAGTTATTCACCATCACAAGGGGAGTCCATACTGACAAGGCTGATAACTCTGTGACCGATATGTATTGCGTTATCCGCCCTTGTTTGGACTTAGTACATAGAAATAGTGACACATAAAGGGAATTTTCTCAAACACTATCCAAGCTTTCAGTTTGAAAGTCAGTACACTTGTGTGATGTGATGAGCTACATCTGGTGACAAGAGAAAACAACTCTATACAGCATTTTATAGGAGCTATTCCCCTTTTCTGACTTTGAATATTTACACAAAAATGTCAATTACTCAAAGACTATCAAAGGTATCAACTTGAACTTAACATAGTTATTCACCATCACAAGGGGAGTCAATACTGACAAGGCTGGTAACTCTGTGTGGCCTGTATTTATGAGTAATCTGCCCTTGTTACTCTTAGAATTTTGACTAACAGATGAGCAAGGTTACTATCAAATACGAGAAAGTGGAGCGTCCAGCACTTGTAGGCGGTGCTCTTTTTTTAAAATAAGTTATAATATTTGCTACTATTAGTGATAATATTTTTGTATGAGTATACAATCCAGTCATTTTTGATGGCTGACAAAGTCGATATAATGCGTGTCTATGGTTCAAATGTCTGGGGATTCGTTATTGCATATTTGCATGCATGCATATACAAACATTATCAGCCAAATTCAAATAATCGACCCAATTTTGAAAAATAGCTGTCGCTCGACTTTGTTTATAACTTCTGATGTAAGGGTTATGCATAAATATTTTCTATTATTTTAGCATATCTAACGACTTAGGACGACTTTCCCAGATTTTTAGCAATGTACGATTCGAGGAAACTAATTTTTGATGGCCAGTAAATGGAGAGGGTATAGCGTTTTCGCATGTCGCTTGGCTGACTTGTTGACTTTTATTGACGAAAAGTGTACATTATCTATATTCAATACGTATAAATGCCGTGTTCTCACATACTCGGTATGGCATGGTATCAAAAACCGAAAGGCTTCGATGAATAACTTCGATTTCTAACTTTCCGTTCACATTATGCGCTGTCGCTTGATTTCGTGTTTCCTACCGTAACTATTTTGATAAGGTCTTCATTTTACAAATGAGTAACTTAAATTGTCATTTATATGTATGAAACTGAAGCAATGACACCCAATCAGCAAATATTGAATACATATTTCACTCACATACACTTATATTACATATATCAGATTTGTAAATCATGGTTTCGTTTGTCCAATTATTTTCACTTTCCTCCGTAACCATCTTTTCATACATACACAATATTTAATGTTACAACCATTGAAAACTTATTAAGTTCTTTTATAATTTAGTCATTAGAATTAATATTAAGATATTTCAATTAAGATGAAGCATTTGATTTGCTTACTTTGCCATTAATAAGAAAACCGCCGATTTATAATTTATTCACTGGACTTTGTTTGCAAATATTTAAATTATAATTAAGAAGTTATTTTGCTAAATTTCTGATTGTATTCATATGCTTAAAATTCCTAATTGCTATTTTCAAATCTATTTTGATTTGGTTCTATGATTGATACTTTAGTCTTTGCACTTACATATTGACAATTTCTTTGCGCTAAAATGGGCCCTTTTAAAATAAAGGGGGATAATTTGTACAAACTGTGAAAATAATAAACGCTCCACGTTTCCCGCTCCAAACCGGCGGTGTTAGCACTAATTTATACTAAGAAAAAAAGTCCGCAAACATCAAACGTCGAAGGCTTTAAGCTATTGAATATTGGTAAGTGATTATGATTACCCTATCCTAGTATCAAGATACAAATAAATGCAGAATTAAAGTAACGGCACAGTGGATAAGGGTCAGTCTGAATGTCTGTCATCCATCGTTTATCTTTCACTGACAGTTTATCAGTTTATTTCAAATATATAACACTGATAAAGTAAACTAAGGGGGAAAGTGCACCCGATGAGGGACTCAAACACACGACCGTCAGGATACTAGTTCATAGCCCTACCCATTGAGCTAGCTGTGCGCCTGTTACTGCTACGTACACTCCACCCACCCTTTTATCTTTGATTTACCAACCAGGCCAAGCTGCTCCAGGCGTTGGTACACATTTACTTATGACACTTCTCAGGTACCCTTTCGTACACCTGGGTGAAGTGTGGAGCATGGTGGGTTATTCTTGCTCAGAGAAATTGACCAGTGGCGCAGACTGGGATCAAACCAGGGACATCTCGATCCCAAAGCATGCGCCCTACCTCTAGACCACTATTTCCCACTTTTGTCAAAGCATTAGGTGTCCGAGTCATATATAGGTGTGATTTCCTATTAAATGAAAGCGTCTTTCATATGCTACCCGTATGATTATTTATTAACGTAGAAGTCTGGTATACTTAAACAATGAAACAAGTTTTGTTTGTTTGATTGGGTTTTATGCCGTTTTTCAACAGTATTTCAGTAATATATGGCGGCCAGTTTTCCTAACCACGTTTTCCTGGACCGTACCATCACCAGTACTAACTACCCTTCCACAAGCCGGCAACTTCTTCACATGTGGAGGATAATCAACATTTTTTGTAAAATTTTCATGGAATGGTATGACCTGTCGCGACCGAGATTTGAACCCGGACCACCAGATTACAAGGCGATTGAACTAACCACTCAGCCACGGCCGCGGCTCTGAAACATGTATTGATTTTAGTATGTTTTCTTTTTAGAGCTACTCTGTCACGATGGCTGATATCTCCCCAACAGCAAAATATGTGTACAAGTTCCAGTTAGAGATGCAATACAAATTTTAAGTTCCTACACTATCCAGTTGAAAAGAAATGTTCCTCTATGTTTTGACAGCAGAGTCGATTGAAGCAAAGGGTCACATAGGACACCGAAGTGGTTCAGTTCATTCAAAGGGAACATTCTTCATTTTTGGAATTCAATGTAATATGGGAATGGTGTTCATAGTTTAAATAGTCTTTTTAACAATTAATACATAAACATAGGCATCTACGGAGTAACAGGTTAAATGTGCTATTGTATAATACTATATTCATTGTCTGAAAAAAATTCGGATTTTTTCTAGTTTTCATGAATTTGATGTATTGTGATAAAATTGTGGTGGAACCACTGTTGAGTAGGTTTTACTCTTGACTAAGCAGTGCATATTGAGAGTTCCCTGTGTTAATGTTCAATGTTGACTTTTAAGATCCATTTCCGCTTGTCAGTAGGTATGATACCATTTTATATCTGTGACAGCACTCAAGTGGTACAGTCTACCTTCAGAGCAGAAGTTACCAGACATTTTAGTCATTCCAGACTGATACATATCTTCATCATGAATTAACCTGGTCCTCAAATTTTCTATTAGCATAATTTAACAGTTGATTACTTGCCTATACTTTAACTTCCGCCTTTGTTTTTAAGGGGATAGGACTGAAATGTATACAAGGTGTACCCGGTAATAAAAATACTTCTGTATACCTTCGGTAACGTATGACTTCCTTGCTAAAATTGATTTATTCCGCACAAGAAGCGTTAAGTCAACGCCTAAAGGTCGAGGACCAGGTTAATTTGTTTGGGGATATAGTTTGTCTTTCCTTTCAACAAAATAATTTCTACTAATGGTTGTCTACCACAGCAACTATTATTTGATAGTAGCAGGCAGTTGCATTCAGGGGTTCCATTTTGACTCTGGAGTAGGGGTTTTGACCCTTGAAATGAAAAAAAAATCACATTTTGGCCATCAAGGCTTTGATTTGAAGGGTAATTTTCTCTTAAAATCATGGGTATTTTGCCTATAAAATGGTAAAGAATAGTCAAAACTATCAAAATTACCCTTCAGATTCAGTAGCTAGAGGAACCCTCGATTGCATTACAACTCAACCTGGCCCCGGTCTCCCGAAGCATCTTAAGTAGAAATCTCAACTCAAATTGAGATTTTGCTCAAATCGGAGTCTGAATTTGAGATAACTATGAAGCTCGAGCTCTCTAAATCTTACTGAAATAAACTCAGAATAATGTTTCTGTTTTGTTGTACCAATTTAGAGTACTTACAATTTCGCATGGAAAGTATCTCAAACAATCAGTGACAAATTTGAGTTGAGATTGAGCTCAGATTGAGATGTTTCCGGAGATCGGGGCCTGGTCTGGTAAGTGAACCCAAATGAAATTGGTGTAGTGTAGAAATATTCATTATTCTGTTCAAATAGAATAAATCAACAGAAAATAATTAAAACAATTGAACTCAAATTTAATTTTGTTAAAGTACATATTCCATACATGTATAAACTATACTGTAATATATTGCATACATACATAAATACCAGTAATACTTTCTTATCTTCGAGTGTTTAAATATTGTTATCTTCATTTACAAGGCGATTCACATAACCAGTTTTCCTCAATTTCCTGGACAGTTTTCTTACCAGTATTAACTTAACACTTTGACAAGGAAACATCAACCTTTCCACATGTGGTAGAAAATCAATATTATTGAAATTGTATGACCTGCCATTTCCCTAAGGTTCCTCCACCAGGAACCACCAACTTCTCCACATGTGGATCAAAATCAACATTGACAATTTCCTGTCCAGGTTCAACAAAACAGGAAGGCCTGCTCATTCCGGATCTCTCTAAAACATTGCACGGAGATTTTAATGAAAATCACACCAGTACTACGAAAGATCTACAATGAGAATTGGCTGAAATAAAGAACCACACAGATTCTTCGATTAAAAACGATCTCTAATTAACTAAACTGTGACTGAAACTAATCACAGGGTATCACCAAGTCAATTATTTCAATGTGAATAACACTTGATGGATTTGGTATTTTTATGGACTATGACATTTGGTTGTTGTTGTAAAGTATCCATAACCATCCCACATGCACCAAGTTTGAAAATAATGTCCGTTTGTCTGCTGGGTGATCAAATATTGGATTTTCATTCTTAGTTAACGGGGTTGACACTGTTGCCAATGGAACTGTTAATACAGACTTTTGGTTATGTTTGTCAACTAACTGTCAAGTTGTGTCACTTTGCTTGTGACCACGCACGTTATTTAATTAACGTGCGTGCTTGTACCAGCACTGTAGAATCTATTATATCGGATACACTGGTGTGGGTGAAATTTTCACTACAGTTCCACTACAGGTTTTGATTTCAAATATTCCCATAATTTGTTGATCAGTACCATTGATCATGATTGAGCTTTCGCCGGTACTGTATCAAAGCTTTCTCGAAGAAGTTCTGACGTGCATGCCCAAAAATATGTTAAAACATGATGTAAATAAACTGAGCAAAGATGAGTCCAGTAATTGTAAAGAATTATGCTGAAGAACAACCAAAGCGTACGGTGGCATAGAGGTGACATAGGAAATATTTTATTTATCATGTGCGCACGTGTTACTACCATGTGGGCATATAGCTGTCACATGCGCACGTGTTAGCTATTACATGCATACGTGTAAGCTAGCGCGAGGGGTTTGACTAAAATACGATACGAGGATTTTTGGCGAAAGGAGGCGAAACGAGGATTGAAAATTATGAATGGCTATTAATTAGTTGTTATAAATGATTTATACATATGTTTTAATATATTTGCAAATAAATGCATACATTAAACATGGGGAAAAACTCCTAGCACAACTAAACTGACAAAATAGGAAAAACGAGTACAGTTATATCGGCGAAAGGAGCTTTATAATACCATCTTAGTTGTATAAATACCTCGTTTCGCCGACCATTGTCTATGAAATAACGGCGAAAGGAGCCTTATAATACCATCTTAGTTGTATAAATGCCTCGTTTCGCCGACCAGTGTCTATGAAATAACGGCGAAAGGAGCTTTATAATACCATGTTAGTTGTATAAATGCCTCGTTTCGCCGACCAATACCAAAATACAGTGGAACCCCGCTAATCCGGACCCCTCCAATCCGGATTTCCCTCTAATCCGGGCGGATCTGTTGGTCCCGAATATTCTTATTCATGTTTTAATACGTTTTTACCCCTCGGATCCGGAACCCCTCCACTCCGGACACCGGACAAAAATACGAGGATTTATCATATATTTGCTCTAAATTTGACCCCTCGGATCCGGACAATCAATTTGAACATTGCCCAGGCCAATGTTTTGACAGGTGTCAATGTGTTGTATATTCGCATCATCGTATATGCAATTAAAATAGTCCGATCAATTAACGGTTGTAACATCAACAATACGCAGTCGGTGTGTACGTTTTATCGACACGGGTGTGAAAATCACAATTTGGGACAATTAAAATATTATCATTTTAAAAGCGCTAATTGACAGCGTTTATTGGCCTACTCAATTAATTAAAAGACTATTGCTGGGTTGTTTTGTCTACACGGGGGTAAGTTGAATCAAATACAGGTCCCCTTAATTTTGAGAAGGTCGTTATCGTGGAGCCCCTCTAATCCGCACTCGTCCGGACCAGACAAAAAGTCCGGATTAGAGAGGTGTCTGGATTAGAGGGGTTTCTATTTTTAGATACTTGTATGTTAATTTTAGTTGAAGGCATTGCTAAACACAAAAAAGCAAAAAAAAGATGTAAAACAGCAACATTTGATTACACATCTTCATTGTTGGTTTTGGTACAGAAAAATATTCTCTGATCAATTTTACTTTAGCTTCAAGGTCGATTTCAACCTTACGACGTTTTGACGGAGGCACAGACATGATTATCATATTAAATTCTGTAAAAGAATGACCATCCATCAAATGCGTTTTGGTAGATTTTTATTGCATTTACTCGTAGATTTATCCAAACTGAGAACGTCCGAATTTGTTTTCGTTTGATGTCGATAACGACCTTCTCAAAATTAAGGGGACCTGTATTTGATTCAACTTACCCCCGTGTAGACAAAACAACCCAGCAATAGTCTTTTAATTAATTGAGTAGGCCAATAAACGCTGTCAATTAGCGCTTTTAAAATGATAATATTTTAATTGTCCCAAATTGTGATTTTCACACCCGTGTCGATAAAACGTACACACCGACTGCGTATTGTTGATGTTACAACCGTTAATTGATCGGACTATTTTAATTGCATATACGATGATGCGAATATACAACACATTGACACCTGTCAAAACATTGGCCTGGGCAATGTTCAAATTGATTGTCCGGATCCGAGGGGTCAAATTTAGAGCAAATATATGATAAATCCTCGTATTTTTGTCCGGTGTCCGGAGTGGAGGGGTTCCGGATCCGAGGGGTAAAAACGTATTAAAACATGAATAAGAATATTCGGGACCAACAGATCCGCCCGGATTAGAGGGAAATCCGGATTGGAGGGGTCCGGATTAGCGGGGTTCCACTGTACACCCAAATATACCTTAATTAGTACGAATCTTACACAAATCTTTGCAATTTTGTAACTAATTAGCGTAAATAAACGATATTACGCTGTTAAAAGGAGCTTTATAATACCATGTTAGTTGTATAATAGGCTCGTTTCGCCGACCATGGACTATGAAATATCGGCGAAAGGAGCTTTATAATACCATGTTAGTTGTATAATAGCCTCGTTTCGCCGACCATGGACTATGAAATATCGGCGAAAGGAGCTTTATAATACCATGTTAGTTGTATAAATGCCTCGTTTCGCCGACCATTGTCTATGAAATAACGGCGAAAGGAGCTTTATAATACCATGTTAGTTGTATAAATACCTCGTTTCGCCGACCATGGACTATGAAATATCGGCGAAAGGAGCTTTATAATACCATCTTAGTTGTATAAATACCTCGTTTCGCCGACCATTGTTTATGAAATAACGGCGAAAGGAGCTTTATAATACCATGTTAGTTGTATAAATGCCTCGTTTCGCCGACCATTGTCTATGAAATAATGGCGAAAGGAGCTTTATAATACCATGTTAGTTGTATAAATACCTCGTTTTGCCGACCATTGTCTATGAAATAACGGCGAAAGGATGTTTATAATACCATGTAAGTTGTATAAATACCTCGTTTCGCCGACCATGGACTATGAAATATCGGCAAAAGGAGAGCTTTATAATACCATCTTAGTTGTATAATAGCCTCGTTTCGCCAACCATCGAGTAATTTGACTATGAAATATCGGCGAAAGGAGCTTTATCATACCATCTTAGTTGTATAAATGCCTCGTTTCGCCGACCATAGTCTATGAAATAACGGCGAAAGGAGCTTCATCATACCATCTTAGTTGTATAAATGCCTGGTTTCGCCGACCATCGAGTACTTTGACTATAAAATACCGGCAAAAGGAGCGTTATAATACCATCTTAGTAGTATAATAGCCTCGTTTCGCCAACCATCGAGTAATTTGACTATGAAATATCGGCGAAAGGAGCTTTATCATACCATCTTAGTTGTATAAATGCCTCGTTTCGCCGACCATAGTCTATGAAATAACGGCGAAAGGAGCTTTATAATACTATGTTAGTTGTACAAATACCTCGCTTCGCCGACCATGGACTATGTAATATCGGCGAAAGGAGCTTTATAATTCCATCTTAGTTGTATAAATGCCTCCTTTTGCCGACCATGGACTATGAAATAACGGCGAAAGAAGCTTCATAATACCATGTTAGTTGTATAAATGCCTCGTTTCGCCGATTATTGTCTATGAAACAAGCAAATTCGTTGAATGAATATCCCCCGCCTACAGTATTTCATTGCACAGTTTGGAATGTAAGCTTTCATCAGACAACTATTGTCAATAAATCAAGGGCAATAACTCAACAGACAATTGACCGATAAAAATAACTTCACCGGCATCATCACAGTATAGTTGTTCATATTTATTTTAAGTTTCATGAAATTCTACCCGCTAGTTATTAGATGAAATTAGTCAATAAACCAAGGGCAGTACAAAGGCAGTAACTCTAAGGAAAATTGACCAAATTGAATGAAACAAGTGTGCTAAGATGGCCCTGTATCCTCACCTGTGCACATTGAACTAGAAGAACCATATTCAAACAGGACCTTGATTGTGTTGCCATGGTTCTGCATTTTCAATTATTTAGCTATTCATAGAATGGAGCACTCAAGAAATATTGTTACCAAGTTGTGATGAAATCCAGTCTGCAGATAAAAAAGTCTTCACTATTTATATATAGGGGTAAACGAGCCCCACCCACTGGCGGCCATGTTTTTAGACGATAAACGAGCCCACCCACTGGCGGCCATGTTTTTAGACGAATCATGACAAAAATGTTAATTTTGTAAGAGGGCCACCTAACAAGTATTTCTGTAAAACTATTTTGAAATCTGGCCAGTGGTTGATTTTATATGGGTTTTTAAAAGTTTTTCCAATCGGTTGCCATGGCAACCAGAGTTATTTATAGATTTCAATTCTTTTAGCTAGTTTTATAGAGGATTAGCAAATGAACATTGTTAATAATTCATAATGAAATTCAACCAGTACTTTTAGAAGAAGATTTTAAAGACTTTACTATTTATATACAGGGGAAAATGAGCCCCACCCACTGGCGGCCATGTTTTTTGACAAATCACGAGTACGTGTTGATATGACGTGCACGCATATATATAAGCTATCACATGTGCATGTGTTAATATAAAATATGCATGTATTAGCTATAACGTACACACGTAATAGCTAATACT